>JACYFF010019584.1:44830602-44842705 GCA_017589665.1 Selenicereus undatus
TAACAAGGTGTGTTGCATTTGTAACGTTTGAAGCCCGATAGTGAAAGTGGTTAAATCCTACACGAGGTAGGTCGTGGTTTTTCACACCTCAGTTGGGCTAGAGGTGTTTTCCACGTAAAAATTGTGTGTGCTTAATTTCCGCATTTATCTTGTTGATTTTCGCCTTTGTGCAAATTGAAAACATCTATTGCAAACAAGTTAGGAGGTTGTTTGTAATTCAAGAACAACGTTTGCAATCAGGATGGTATTTGTAAGTAAATACGCGAAAATCGAACACCACAATTCACCCCCCCTCTTGTGTGTAAGTACTCCTAAATTCAACAGACGAGCTTACAGAAAGACTTTTCAATGTTTCCAGTTTAAAACGACGTGCTTAAACTATTGACCGTCTTATTAGAGTGCACGAAAAAGACATTTACCGTTCAAAACATAACTTAGCGCACATAAGAACACGAAAACGGATTAGGCTCATATACATCCAATTGGCTCATCCGGATCACGTAAATGTCAATCAATAAAGTCAATTGGCATCTTAGGAGCATATTGCACCAATGAAGTACTCACAACGGCACCTGATGGTGTGGGGAGAGCTATTTGACTCCTATACTAACGCACAACTCGCCACTTTCACGTAATCGACCTACTCAAGTCTCACATAAGTCAAAGATGGTTGCACTACAAAGCACACTTGTACAGGAAGCAGGCATATGTCACATAACCACAAAGTGTTCCTAGGCACCTATATGAGATGCAAGACTCAGGTCGCGGCCTATGGTCACAGAACCATGCTCTGATACCATCAATGTAACACCCCCAGCCCCTAGGGCCAGAAACGTTACGTTTTCCTAACTTCTTACTTAAATTCTGTGACGAAACGGACAAATTTTCCCCTGAAAACTGACTGTTTCTAGGCTAAACGCCTGACAACAAGTCCCTATAAATCAACGAAAGCGTGAACATATAAAACATAGCTCAACGGCCACACGCCGAAGTTCATAACTCGACGAGCCATCCGCTCGGAGTACACCAAACAGAATAGTTCATTAATACAGAAAAAGTAAAAGATACAACTCAACGGTTCACACAACCGGAGTATGGGATTTACATCCCAAAACACGTAACTAACTTTGACCAAAAAGGACATCTAGTAAACTGGATGTTTGGCTCATATGGCCATACAGAGCGACTCATAAACAATATGCATTACATGAACTTAGATTACTTGTTTACAATCATTTCAAACTAAGAACACATGACATGACTTCATTAAACACGTAAGTTCCCTTCAAATGGATCTAAACGACACCTGGCAAGCAAGAACAGGTTCCATCTTAACATAGTTGACTCAACATCTTCCTGTTATAAAGAAAACCTGGGGAAAAGGGGAAAGAGTAGTGGGATGAGCAACCACACGCTCAGTGAGTGTCCCCCAACCCCCTTAAAACCAAAACCGTTGCAGGCAATAATATCTTTACTAGTCACATATCACGTATTCATACTTTAATATCATATTAGGCATTCATAAAATTCCTATGGAAACATCACTAACCATAAACTTGACTTTTAGCACTCAAACACATTTTTAGGTCTCTAAATGACCAAACTTCTTTACTAACAGGTAGTCAAACACTGAAACAAGTGATGAAACAAGCGACGAAACTAAACACAGAACTTTCTTTCTCATAAACATAACTTCTTAGCGCTCTATTCGAACTATGCATAAAACTCTATTCACATGGTGTGCACATAAGATTATCTCTTTTTATAATCATACTTTTCTTGGTATTTCATTCATATGAGGTGCATAAGACATAGACATTTCAAGTCTCAATCAAATATCATTCATAGGTAATGCATGAAATATGCTCATAAGACTTTCTTTTTGGTACACGTATCTTACTTAGCATCTCATTCACAAGTGATACTTGGAACATGCACATAACACTTTTGATACTTTACTAAGATCTCATTCATATGATATGCACAAGGCACTACAAGAAAATTGGGTTTTTGTGGCAACAAGATTTGCCACAATATGTTGATATTTTACTACCAAAAGTCTTTTGTGGCAACTTAGAAAATTGCTACAAAGTTGCCACAGATAGTCCGTTACAAAAGGCATTTGTCGCAAATTTAGTTTTGCTACGAATTATCTAGCTTTAGTGGCAAATTTTCAGTTGCCACAAATTGAAATTTGCTACAAAAGCATATAATTTGTAGCAAGCTCCATTTGCCACTAAATCCATGTTTGCTACAAGAAGGTGATATTTGTAGAAAAATATAATTGCCACGAACAATATTTTGGCAAATATTTGAATACATTTTGTGGCAGTTCACTTTTGCTACTAAACTTATCGTAGAAAGTGGTAAACTTTGATTGCATTTGTTTTTTTGTTATATATATTGTAATATTGTTTACCGTTTGCAAATAATAATTATATTGTTTGTGAACATTCTCATAAATAGATACATGGTATAATAAATTAACTGAAATGAAATGCAATCGTACTTGAAATGAAATTGCATTAAATATATAATCATCATATGATGTTTGTTGCAATAGTAGCTAATAAAATTATGATAATTGTATATGCTTAGTTCATAATTCTTAAATGATACTTATCGTAAATGTATGAAACTTATTTTACTCTAACTTATATGAACCTGTGTCCTTGACGAAGAGCCTAGTCTTTCCTCTAGAGCACGAAGACGAGCATCATAAGACTCATGAATGCCTTTTAGTTGTTCAGAAACCCACCTTGTTGAGTTATTATATTTAAGTTTTGATGATAACAAAACCAAGTGTAAAAATGTGCCCAAGTAATGTTGCTCCAAACACGATCTCTAAACAGGCCTAACTGGTGTTTGTAATCTTTATTGTATTAACTGGTTTGCTACATGTGAGAACAAGTCTTCAAAACAGGTTTTAATTGGTGATTCTATATTAAGTCAAGAACACCGTTTCGACAGTCGATTGTAAGGCATGTTCCTGAACTCCAGCAATGCAAAGAACAACCCCAGCAAACAAGGTGGCCTTGATGTTCACAGCAGCTCTACAAATCTTGGACAAGATGACTTATTCAAAACAAGAAGTCTTGGGTATATAGGTTTTATTTATTTAGACTCTTGTTAATATTCCAATATTGAAAATGCTTTTAAACACCTCTTGAATCGGTAATTGCGCTAAGTGTTTCAGAACACCAGTTGCGAACAACCCTGCAAACAGGGTGCCTAGGGTGTTTCTGAACTGAAGTGGCCATACCCGGTTATCTTTGAAAATTCATTTCGGTTGGCCAAGATCTCCAGAATACTTTCCTTAAACTTCAAGATTGCTAATTTTTCTGGAAAGGATATTTCTTGAAAATATTATGGGAGATTTGCGAAAATAGGTTTTGGGAGGTTTGCTAAAACTAAAAGATTTCCTTTGCCCATATTTTCGGATAAGATAAAATTTTAAAAGTTGAAAATTTCTGGTTGCCTTTTAAATCTTCTTCACGGCTATGGGAAGACAAGGGTTATCTCTTAAGATAACAAATCCCTTATACTTTGGGAAAAATTGTCACTAGCCACACGCAGAACATAGTCGTGGTTGTCGCTTCGCTCCCTTTGCCACTGGCCATCGAGATCAAATCAGAGCTCAGCAAGGAACTAACTTATGATAAAATAGAACAGTACATTGCACTTTATCTTGAAACGAGGAAATTCAACATTCAAAAGGCGTCACTGAACATCAACAGAATCTCTACAAGGCAACAAAATAAGTAGAATCAAGTTCTAAGTTTCTAGCTTTCATCCGTCTCAACAGCTAGTCTTTATAGGAGCTCTGGTTCACCCGTAGTTCCGTATGCCGGACCAGAGAATCTTTAAGGATTTTGATTAGCCCGGAAAATTTCACATTTAGGGAATCAGATGAGGAATCACCAATAGACGTACCTGAAGACGCAGTCTAACGCTAACGAAAGCCCTTACGACTTGTTCAATCAGATTAAGAGTTCAGATTCTCATTAAAAGCGGAAATCCGCCGTTGGGGAGTATTTTTCTTGAAAAATCATTTTCCATACTTAGCTGACTCTCTTGGTTTTGACCGTTGGAATTCTTGTTTAAATATAGCATTTTTACTCCCATTGAATGAGACACATACACACACGGTGAGAATAGCAAGAAAAGAAAGCAAGAGAATATCTAGAAACACAACACACGCAAAATTCAAAAAGTGGTTTTTCTAGTGGAAAAAATTTTTAGAGCTACACTTGAGAAAAGAAAAACCGATACAAGTTGTGTTTAAACCAAGCTTTCAATATATTGGCATACTAGGACTTCATTGTACCTTACATCTGCTTAAGTCAGAAGCACCCAGTAAGGTGTTTTGTAACCCTGATCTTGAATTAGAAAAGTGGGTGAGTGGTCCTCAGTCGTGTGGACTTTGGACGTGTCCAATCCGGTGAGATTTGGACGTGGTGTAATCTGCCTTAGAGAAGGAGGTTACGTGGTTGCAAGTTGTAACAAGGTGTGTTACATTTGTAACGAGTTAAGCCCGGTTTAGTGAAGTGGTTAAATCCTACACGAGGTAGGTCGTGGTTTTTCACACCTCAGTTGGGCTAGAGGTGTTTTCCACGTAAAAATTGTGTGTGCTTTATTTTCCGCATTTATCTTGGTGATTTTCGCATTTGCAATATTTGAGAACACCCTCTGCAAACAAGTCACAAGGGTGTTTGTTATTTACAACGCGAAAATCAGACACCACAATTCACCCCCCCTCTTGTGGTAGAATACTCACGATCTTAACACGCCTATTAACTTCAGCATCAATCCTATCTTGAATTGCTTCCTCATTGATACCTTGGTTTTGACAACTCGTAAAAGCTAACACCCCTTGACCCATGCCTCTTTGATGATGTGATCCTTTCCTATGCTTAAGGACACGAGTAAAAGCCTCTTGCAGTGTAAGGTTATCAACCCCATACTTCTCAGGCTCTTTTTGGTGCACTACTTGGAGGTCTTCATATGCTTTCTCTGCATGCTCATCTGGCTAAGTTTCGTCTTTCTTTTGTCTTTGGATTTTCCATAATCGCAAGTAGTACGGTTCTTCATCCTCTTCTGCTTCTGGCTGAGAGTCCTCAGGTAAGAGGTCGTCCAATCCATCAATTGGTTTCTGCAACTAAAATCATTTAAAAAGACCTTATGTAAAGTGCAATTACATCCAACAATAAGCAAGTAAAAAATTGGTTTTAAAAAAAGTTTCAGAAAAAACCAAGTCCACAATTCAGTACCAAGTATATATAAGCTTAAGTTACCATCTCATAGAAGGTGCTAGCAATTGATTTTGTGCCGACCTTTGCAAGCATTTTCTGATATGTTTGATTTTTAGTGTTTGTCTCACTTCGACGCTATAAGAAATAGGAAAAACCATATGGTTTAAAAGATTAGAAACTGAATTTATTATAATTTCAGGATTATGGTCAATGGACATATTCAAGTGATGTAATAGAAAAGAATATTGAACTTACCCTGAACTTGTCGTTACCCCAATAATTTACTAACCATTTCCATTGATCAAGGTCCACTTCTTTGGGCGGATTATCCCGACGATCAGCCACTGTCGTATAGTTAGTGTATGCTTTTTGCTTCAAATCATACCGCCACTTTCTATACCAAACCTTGCAACGACGTTCTATGGCATTATCGACATGACAACCTTGGGGCAATTTAAACATTTCCTACATGCAACACAAATTATTAATGATGAAACTATTTAAAAAAACATATCTAGACAGGACAAAGTTAGTCTCGAGTGAAAACCTTTAACTTCATGAAATATTTCCTTTTTTTTTCCGGTTGTATGTCATCCCACTTTTCCACATCCAAGGGCATCAATTGCTTCATTAAATAGCTGGTCTCGCTAATGAATTGGGCGCTGTTGGTGCCAACAATACGCTTGAGTTCTGGGGGGATTTCGATCTCTACTTTTGCCGGATGCGCATCCCTTTTCCTTTTCCAGTATAAGCACTTTGTTTTGCCACGTCTGGGTAAGGAAGCTAAGAAAATTAACAAAACAAACCTGGTTAAAAAGAAAGCACCTCTCAAATAATTCAAAAAAATAAAATATGTTAAATGAAACAATACTGAGAAGCTTGCACCAAAAACAAAAAACAACAACATTGCAGCAAAAAAAAAAGTTTGCCCAACCTTGTTGATTAGATGACCCAATCAGATTTTTGTCCTCAATGTTGTGGTTCATAGGTGTATCCATCATTCTGTCTACATTTACAAGTTCAACCACAAGAGCTCATTTATAACAATTACAAAAGAATCTCCAAACTCAAAAATATCATTACACTTAGCAAATAGATGAGATTATATATTGCGTACTCTTACTGGATAACTCTTTTTATACATCATGAGAAAGATTTGTATGCTCTTCTCCAGGCATTTCATTTGACTCATGAACTAGAAGTAACAGTATCAAATATTAGTATATAAAAAGACACTGTCGGAATAATACTACTAGAAAGAATCAAACAACCATATGCAGAAATCGATCTTGTCCTTATCCTTTGTTGTTCTAATGTACTCCCGCATGAAGAGCTTCCTTGATTAACGCAGTAGACATCATCTAATTGAGCCTGAACTCTTTTACCTAGACAAAATGAAACAATACGAAAATAATCTATTACGTGACAATGTCAACTATATTAACCCTTAATACAACCAATTAGTATTTTTCTTAAATTCTAGGGCAAAACGGGCAGAGTTTTGCCTAAAAACTTACCATTTCCCCGGCTTAAAGCCTTACATTAAATCCCTGTATCGATTAAAAATACAAAAGACACCAATAAGCTCAACGGCTACATGCCGGAGTCCACAGCTCAACGGGCCACACGCCCGGAGTAAACCATTCAATAAATTTCGATAATAGGAAAGAAATGAAAAGTGCAACTCAACAGATCACACATCCAGAGTACTGGGGTTTACATCCCAAAAATAAGCAATTCTAGTTAGAAGATTACAGACATTCCAGATTGAGGCCACACCTAAGTGTCACAAATCAATGTCACAAATCCCAAATGAATCAATCACAAATCCCAATTGTTTGCAGCAGCACATATCCTTCTACCAACCTCCCAACCAAGAACAAAAATAAAAATAAAAAACAAAGCAGAAAAAAGGAATAATACAGAATTAGAGGAATAGATAGAATATACCTGGGTGGAGTGTGGGGATTGATCTAGTCTTCGTCACTTGTCTTACAGATGTATCTAGTTGGACATGCATTCTTTCATCTGATACACACAATCAAATACTATGAAAATAGCTTATTTAAATTAAAATATCATGGAATAAGAAACGGACAATATGTAAAAAATCAGCAAATAAACACTCACCAACTTACAACAACAGCAAATTATGTTTTTTTTTTTTTGGTTTTTGGCCTCCATCAGAATTGGTGAAGCATTTCACTCAACAAAATTCATATCGAAGAAGGGAAACATACCAGAGGCAACCGCTTTGTGACCAATGGATGATTTTCTCAAAGTCACCTGCCTTTCCAACGTAGGTCTATGCATAGTGAAGTTGTCATTGTCATATGGCACATCCTCCAATTCAACATCCACTCTTTCATCTTCATTTGGTATATAATCCTCCTCTTCTTCCATAATCAGTTCTCTTCGCCTTACATGTTCGTTGGTTTTTCTAAAAGGTAATCCAAGTTCTTGAAGTACCCTATTGTTTTTTCAATATTTCTATCACGTTGCTTTTCATATTCTGTAATGCTCTGACGAACAATATGACTGGAATAATTTGAATTCTTTTTAACCCTAGCCATATTTCTCAGACTATCCAGGGTGATATACATTAAGGGCCTGCAACCATGAAAAAAACATATGTTAGAATGCATATACAAAAACAAAGGTTCTAAATATATTTCACAGAAAGTCCAAAAGAGTAAGAGCACTTACCAAGGATATGTCAAATTACAAAATATGTGAACTATCTTAATATCAAGCAGCATATAAGTAAAGATGAACTAAAAAAATGAATCAAACATCTAAGTCAGTATTACACATGTGTTGCCTTTTTGCTAAAAAGGAATCAAATGGCATAAAATGTCTAATTTGTTCCCAAAATAAAACAAAATAAAAACAATGATGTAACGTTTGCAAATGACAACTTTAATGCTAATCATCAATTTCATCAGCAAACAGCGGTATGTCCTCTTCTCCACTTGACCCAGATTCAGTGCTATCAACAATAATTTGCATTTTGCCTTTCTTTTTATGACGTTGCAACTGTTGTGCCACAAGATTACCATCCACCACATCTGGTTCTACATCATTCCTAACCAACAACATTGCAGCATGATTAGACACAGGGACATATGCTTCTTCATGAGCCTCATTGTCACAAGATGAAAATGATTTTGGTCCCTCATCTTCATCATCAGAAGGTATATCATAGAAATTGCGAGGGTTCGTTTTCACCACCACTTGCCAATTTTGTTGTACATGATCCCTCACATAATATACTTGTTCAACTTGAGAAGCTAAGACATATGGCTCATTTGTTTTTAGAAAGCGTTTCACGTTCACTGTAGTTATGCCATATGTTTCTCTTTTGATTCCCAAATTTTCAGAGAACACGTCATACCATTCACAATCAAAGAGAATAACTTTATGGTTGCTACCATAATCCATTTCTATAATCTCCTTTAGAACACCAAAGTAGTCTTTTCCTCCACTGTGCACATCACTTTTCACCACAACACCACAATTTTGTGTGCTAAGATTTTTGGCCCGTGTTTTTGTGTGGAATCTATAACCATTTACAACATATCCATCAAAGCAAGTCACTCTCTTGATAGGGCATTGTGCCAAAATTAGGAGCTCATGACTGGCTTTCTCATCACGTTGATTCCATAACTGGGTAACCTAAACAAGCAAATAAGATGCATTAGTATCTAAATTAATTGGATATGTTGGAGTTACAATGTTTTACTTACTCTCTCTTCAAACCACTCCATAAAAGTGAGCAATGTAGTAAGACTTTCATACTCCCTATAAACAAATACAAAAACCGAAATTATGATTATGAAGATTTTTGATAGGTTCAAAATATTGGAAGTTACAATAAAAATTTCTTGCTCAATAAAAGGTTGTGCTTCATCACAATTTCTTAACACATAAAGGTGAGCATGCTTCCAGTCTTCATGGGAAAGAACCTTGATAGTTCCTTGACCCTATGGATTTCCCATCTTCATGAAAATTGTTAATCCCTTATCTTGTCTGTGTCCATCATCTTCACTCCTTTCTAGACGATTAAATCTAGTCTCAGCTCTATGTAAATACCTTAAACAAAAGGTTAAACACTCATCTCCTATATAAGCTTCAGCAATTGACCCTTCTGGACGAGCTTTATTACGCACAAATTCTTTTAATGTGTGCATGATCCTAACCATCACCCACACCATAACATAAGTGCAGTGCGTAATACTTTATAATGTCTTATGTTTTTTTTTTAACAAGAAGACAAGAAAGAAATCTATAGTACCTTTCAAATGGGTACATCCAACGATACTGAACGGGTCCAGCAAGCTTTGCTTCGGTGGCCAAGTGGATCATTAAGTGCACCATGACGTCAAAAAAAGAGGGAACAAAAACACGTTCTAGCTTGCAAAGCGTAATTGCAATGTTCTTTTCTAGTCTCTCCAAAACATCAACCTTTAATGCCTTTGAGCATAATTGTTTAAAGAACAATGACAACTCAACAAGCGGTTCATACACATCCTTGTCTAATTTTCCACGAAAGGCAGATGCTAGCAAATCTTGCATAAAGACATGATAATCATGACTCTTGAGTGACCCTGTTATTTTTCCCTCATTAACATTAACACATCGTCCCATATTGGATGAATACCCATCTGGCACCTTTAAATCTGCTAAGAATTTACACACATCTCTTCTTTCACTCAAACTTAATGTAAATGATGCTTTGGGAATCTCATATTTGTCACCAACCTTCTTCGGGTGCAAGCTCTTTCTGATTCCCAATTGCACCAAGTCTAAGCGGCTCTTCAAATTATCCTTAGTCTTTCCTGGTATATTCATGAGGGTTCCTAGTATACTTTCACAAATGTTCTTCTCAATGTGCATAACATCTAAGTTATGGCAAATCAAGTTCTTCCTCCAATAAGGTAATTCGAAGAAGATACTTTTCTTCTCCCAGTTGTAAATCAACTCGGTTTTGTTCGCTTCCTTTTACCCTCAACCTTGCCAAATTGAATATTTTCAAAATTGCCAAACTGCTCAAGAACGTCATCACCAGATAACAATTTAGGAGGAGGATCTATCTCTATTGTGTTATCAAAAGCTTTTTTGTCAAATCTCCACCTCTGATCGGCTTCCAAGAATCTACGATGACCCATGTAGCATTGTTTATTCCAATGAGGCAAGTAACATGACCGTGTATCTTTATTACAAACTGGGCAAGCAAGACGTCCTTTTACACTCCATCCAGACAAATTACCATATGCAGGAAAATCATTGATTGTCCAGAACAAAGCCGCACGCAAATTAAAATATTCAGCTTTAAATGCATCATACGTATTTACCCCATCCCACAACGTCTTCAGTTCATCAATTAGTGGTTGCAGATACACATCAATATCAGTTCCAGGAGCAGTTTTACCGGGGATGATCATGTTTAAAAATGTATATGGCTTTTTCATACACATCCAAGGTGGTAAATTGTAAGGAACCAAAAAAACAGGCCAAATGCTATAGGTTGAATTTATATTTGAATATGAAGTAAACCCATCACTACATAAACCCAACCTCACATTGCGCGGACCTTTTGCAAAATCAGCATACGATGCATCAAATGACTTCCAAGCCTGTGCATCTACAGGATGCCTTAATATCCCATCATCTCGACGTTTATCCTTATGCCACCGCATGTGAGAAGCTGTTTTGGCCGACATAAATAATCTTTGGAGTCTTGGTACAAGAGGAAAATAGCGTAATATCTTATACGGAATGTTTTTCCTGTGTCCCTTTTTATCACTTTCATCATCACTATCATCAGCCTCTTCTCTCTTGTCCTTCTACCTTGGATGAGCGCATTTAGGACATTTGTCTGCATGCTCATACTCCTTCCAATAAAGTATGCAATCATTCTTACAAGCCTCAATTTTCACATAACTCAAGCCAAGGTCACGAGTATACTTTTTTGCTTCATAAGCATTCCTTGGGAATGTATCGTCAAAATCAAACACTTTCTTCAAAAGTTCAAGTATCATTGTGAGAGACTTATCACTCCAACCACATAAGCACTTTATATGGAGGAGATGGACCATAAACTCTAACTTTGAGAATTTCTCACATCCTGGAAATAACTCTTTCTCAGCATCTCTAACTAATCTAGCAAACTTCTGAAGTACTTCAGGTGACTCACTAATTTCTGGACCGCCTAACCTTTCAAACTCATTCATTATGTGAAATGCTCGGGCATTTGTTATGTCATTTACCATGGCAAATGTTTCATCTACATCCTCCAAACCCACTGACAACATTGAATCTTGATGCCCATCTCCATCACTTCTATCCTTTTGACTTGCATCAATGGGCTCTTCATGATTAGATTTCTCCCCATGAAACTCCCATGGATTATAACTCCTTACTATCCCATCACTGAGCAAATGAAGCATAATTGTTCTTCTATTTTGGTTACTATAGTTGTCACAATTGACACATGGGCATCTTATTTTCCCAGATTCAGCCACATTAGCAAAAGCAAACTCAAGGAACTGTTTTACCCCATTTATATATTCTGGCTTCTTCCTACAGTTAAACGTCTTCTAGTTCATCCAATTATGATCCTTATTCATTTCTGTCAATAATAATATAAACTGATTACTTTTCCACATAATGATTTTGTGTCATTCATATTTGAACCGAAAGAGAGTGCTAATTTGGCAAAAGTACAAACTAAACTCAACCACATGCAAAGATTAACAAAAATTGGTACTTTGATAACATAAAACAATAACTTTTAGCTTGTAAAATGGGGTAACATGTGACATTGATTAACTAGGTAGGTACTCTATGTA
>JACYFF010019584.1:44867705-44920011 GCA_017589665.1 Selenicereus undatus
GTTACTTTATTATTTTGCATCACTGTGCAACGTACCTTGGTAGGTGGAGTAAACGAAAGAACACCTTTTCAAGTATTGTACATCGACTCACGTCTTTGGCTCTCATCACCTTTGGGTATTCGAGAGGGATTGTCCATTACGCTAGCGTCTTTTGCTCTCATCATCTTTGGGTATTCGACGATCAGTTACAGAAGGACACGGCAATAGGACTGGCTAATGGAGTGATGTGTGTTTCTTTCCATGTCTAACCGTCAGGGAAAAGGGCCACTGGTGTTGTTCATTTGTCTACTGCAGATGATATAGTGTCTCCCTAACAAATGTGTCTTTAATAGGAAAAGGCCTAGCTACCATCAGAACAACGTTTGAGTTGTTCTACCAGTATTTAGAGTTGTAGGATCACGGGCTGCAGATTCGGGTTCGAAGGCAGTGTCGCCCTTGTACAGGATGGCGGGATGACACCATAGGAGAAATCGTATGTGTGGAATGCAGGTTAATGTAATATAGTCAAGAGTACTCTCATTATTGATGAGGCCTAGAAACGAAAGGTTTTAAAGGATGAATGGAGTGGTGGTTTATGATGGTAATGTGGCCTTGCCTCTCCCCATTATGGCAGAAGACTCATACTTGGCGGAGGTGTTGGCATTGGAATAAGCATTGTGGTTGGCATCGGCTTCTCACTGGCAACAAATTGGCCTTTGGAATGATTCTCTGGACTTCATACAGAGATTTCATTCGGGTCAAGCGGTTCCTACAAATGGCATTGCCCTGGTCTCGAATTATCTCTCCCTTATTAGAGATTTGGTTCATGTTGGCATTATGAAGGTTGCCATGCTACTGGTCGAGAGACTCACGAGCTAGTGGTGCTAGCTCGAAGTCAAAGCTATCCCGACTAGTTCGATTGTACTTAACCTGTTGACCCCCCCCCAAAAAAAACTATGCAACATACCACTGCATGGCAAGCAAAAAACTGTCGAAAGAAAAGAAAGAACAGAAATTAGTAGTATTAGGACTGTTGCGAAACCAAGCCCACTTGCTGATCCATTGGGTTAGCCTCGACCAACGCTCGACTTGGGTTTGAGTCAAACTGAGCTCAAGCTAAGCTCCAATCGACTTGGAAGCTAATGGGGATCATCCCTTAGAACCATTTGAAGATCAACCAGCAACCCTAGGGGACTCTACCAATACCAAGGAGGTCAACGAAGTTCATGCCATGGTCCAAGAACTCACCAACCATGCCTTGCACGTGTTGCCCAGTTCGTCCAGAATTTGGCCCGATTTTGTCAATCTTTTGAGCACTAATGCCAAAGGTATAACTGAGTGCAATGACCACCCCCTTTAATTTTAAGATGTTAGCTTTAAAATAAATCAAGTTTCAAGGCATTTGGAGGTCATTTGCTAGGTCAAACAGCCAGATCTTTCAGACAGTGCAGTCTAGGCGCTAATCCAGTGAAGGGCAGAAACAAGGAGCCTTTGGTTGACCTATTGAAGTCCAATATTTTTGAAACTTTAAGGCATGAAAGATAAGATAAATATTTATCAAATCATCAGTCTTAAAGGACCAAGAAGCACCCCTTTGTGCTGCTATTAACCAGCCAAAAGGATAACCAAAATCCCCTTGGACCGGTTAATAGCAAGCCGGTACAAGGATGATGTTTTCCTTGGTTTTCTCTTGTACGCAGTTGCAAATCTACTTGTAATTGTGTATTTTAGCAGCCTAGAAGCTTGACACCTCATTTGGGAGTATCATTAGTCCTAATGACGTGGCCTAAGTAGGATTAGAGTTGCTTGTACAAAGGGGGGTGGGCTAGTTTGATGCTATCTCTTCCCTGGTGTACCATTTGTCTTTTGGCTACATTTTGGGGCTTAGAATAGCCATGGGTTCCCCTTTAAAACTAGCCAAGAAGTCTTTTGTAAGGACAACTTTGAATGAATGTTAAACTTGGGTTGTGAAAACTCTCTCTATTCTTTCTCAAATCCTAGTGTTGTATCTTGAGTGTGCCAACCTCAAGTGGGTTACTAGGTATTCTTCATTCAACTAAAAAGGTGATTAACTTTTGTAACTTAGTTAAAGAAAGAACATTGCCCAAGTGAGTGCAAACCAAGTTGGGTTCTTCAATTACCCTTGCTAGTCCACTTGTGTTTATCATTGTTCTTGTTGCCTTTGATTCCATCTCTTTCAATTCTACCCATATGCACTCTTGATTCCCTTTTGCAAACTCTTGCATTAGCAAAGCTAGAATACATCAAGTGGTATCAGAGCTTAGGCTACCCTCTTGGCCAAGCTTCCGTCCCCAAACACATTCCCAAGCACAACGCCACAAAACAGCCCACAAACACATTTCTTTGCAAACTACAGTCGTGTCTAACCAGAGAGTCAGCACGGCCACCCCGTGCCACAGTGGCACGACCGTGCCTCCTCCCAGCATGCCTAATCCCATTTCAGCAGCTGAGCATGACCAACCTCTGCCCCTAGCCCGACTATGCCTCATTCCAGTACACCCATTTCACCTTCAGCAGCTAGGCACGCCCTGACCGTGCTACTCCACATGGTCGTGCCACCTACTCCCCGTCCAAAAATAGCAACTCCTCACTCAAACGCCATCATGTCTTCTAGCCTTACTCCCCAGCAATTGGATGAGCAAGCTTTGACAGAGAAAGTTGTGTTAGAAGCCCAAGTTAAGTACCTACACTCCCAACTTGGTCAATTGATGAAAGAACAGAGGAGAAACTTGAGGAGTTCTAGAAGTGCAAGCAAGCAAGACTCGGATGACTCCAAAGAAGAGGAAAGCAACTCCCTTGGAGATTTCGATGAAGATGTGTATACAAGAAGATCAAGGAGGCATCATAGGCCTCATGGCCGAAGCTACAATGACTTTAAGGTGGACATCCCCGAGTTTAAAGGTCAACTTGATCCGGGCTTGTTCTTGGATTGGCTGCAAATGGTTGAAAGAGTCTTTGAGTTTGAGGATATCCCCGATGAAAGAAAGGTAAAGCTTGTTGCTTTAAAGCTTAGAAAGTATGCTTCCATTTGGTGGTCTAATGTTGTGACTAAGAGAGTTAGGAAGGGAAAAGGGAAGATAAGAACTTGGGAGAAAATGAAGTCCAAACTTAAGTCCAAGTTTCTACCTCCCCATTACTTGCAAGACAACTTCCTTAAACTCCACCACCTCAAACAAGGGTCTAAGAGTGTAGAAGAGTACACTGGTGAGTTTGAACAATTGCTTTTGAAGTGTGATTTGAAGGAGGATGAGTCACAAACTTTGATTAGATCTTTGAGTGGCTTGAATGAAGAAATTGCTCATGTGGTTGAACTCCACCGTTACACTTCTTTAGATGAGCTTAGTGTCCTAGCTCACAAAGTGGAGTTACAAAAGATAGTCAAGGGCAAGGGCATAGCTTCCAAACCTAGTCCCTGGCCTTACCCATTCCAAAAGGCCTCCTACAACCCTCCCAAATCTACCCCTAACACAAACACAAGGCCCTCTCCACCAAATCCCCCACAAATCGCCTCAAAATAGCCCCCAAAACTGGGTGTCAAGAAGAGGTGGTTTTGATGCCAAGGGCTTGGTCACTATGCATCTGAGTGTCTAACCAAAAGAGTGGTCACTTTGGCCGAGTATCAAGCTTCTTATGAGCAGCTAGAGGAGGAAAATGAAGAAGGATAGAAGGAGCTTCTCATGACCGAAGCTCTTGAAGAAGTAGAAGAAGGGCCCGATGATGGAGAAATGCTTGTGATTAGAAGAGCATTCAGTGGCCTTACTTCCCAACATGACTTGGAGCAAAGGGAGAACATCTTCCACACTCGGTGTACCGTGAAGGGGAAGGTTTGTTCTCTCATCATAGATGCAGGAAGTTGTGCTAATGTAGCTTCCAAAACTCTTGTGGAGAAGCTAAAGCTATCGGTTTCACCACACCCAAGCCCTTACACCATCCAATGGCTCAATTAAGATAAGGGCTTGCAAATCTCTTCTCAGTGTTTATTTAATTTCTCTATTGGCCAGAGTTACAAGGATGAGATTTGGTGTGATATTGTGCCCATGGATGCTTGTCATGTCCTCTTGGGACGTCCATGGTTGTTTGATAGAAATGTGATGCATGATGGTTGATTGAATACCTATACTTTCACCAAAGACCACAAGAAAATCACCCTCACCCCTCTCAAACCTACCTCTCAAAGAAAGCCTCAAGACACTCCTGTCATGGATGTCTTCCTTACCACCCTTCTCCATTTCCAACTTCATGAGTACGATGATTTCAAAGAATGGATTCTACTTGGCCATGAACCGACCGAAGCTAACGATTCTTCCCATCCTTTGCTTCTCCCCCCCCCCCCCCCCCGCCCCCCTAAAATCCTCTGATCATGTCTTCCCAAGTGAGGTGCCCACGGCCTCCCTCCCAAAATATCTATACAACATAAAATTGACCTCATTCCTAGTGCCACTCTCCCAAACAAGCTGGCCTACCGTATGAACCCTCAAGAAACTCAAGAGGTGCAAATCTAAGTGGATGAGCTTCTTGCCAAGGGCTTGATTCGTGAAAGCCTAAGTCAATATGTCGTGCCCACATTGCTTATTCCTAAGAAGGACGGTAGTATGAGGATGTGTGTGGATAGTAGAGCGATCAACAAAATCACCGTCAAATATCGCTTTCCTATTCCACGGTTAGAGGATCTCCTAGATGAGCTTCATGGAGCCACCATCTTTTCTAAGATTGATCTTAGAAGTGGCTACTATCAAATCCAGATTTATGAAGGAGATGAGTGGAAGACAGCTTTCAAGACCAAAGGAGGCCTCTATGAATGGCTTGTAATGCCATTCGATTTGACAAATGCACCAAGCACTTCTATGAGGCTTATGAACCAAGTTCTGAAGCCCTTCATTGGCAAGTTTGTTGTTGTCTACTTTGATGACATACTGGTATATAGCAAGAGTAAAGAAGAGCATACCAATCATCTACATCAAGTCTTGAGTGTCCTAGCTCAAGTAAAGCTCCATGGGAACTTGGAGAAGTGTCACTTTTTCACTTCTTAAGTCATATTTTTGGGTTATATTGTTTCGACCCAAGGAATTCATGTTGATTAGAGCAAGATTCAAGCTATCCGAGATTGGCCCGTTCATACTTCAATTTAACAAGTTAGAAGCCTTCACGACCTAGCCTCTTTTTATAGGAGGCTTGTGAGAGATTTTAGCTCCATTGTTGCACCCATGACCGAGGTTCTCAAGGCTACTCGGTTTGAATGGACCGAACAAGCTCACAGGGCCTTTGAGGAAATCAAGCTCAAGCTTACTAGTGCTCCCGTTCTTGCCCTTCTAAGCTTTTCCAAAGTGTTTAAAGTCGAATGTCATGCTTCCGGAGTGGGGATAGGGGCTATCTTATCTTAAGAAAAAGGCACATAGCTTTCTTTGGTGAAAAGCCTAATGATGCAAAGAGGAAGTACTCTACTTATGACAAAGAGTTCTATGCCATAGTAAGAGCTTTGGAAGCACTATTTGGTGGGAGAAGAGTTCATCCTCCATTCAGATCATGAAGCCCTCAAGTTCTTACAAGTACAACACAAACTCAACCCAAGGCATGCGAAGTGGGTAGACTACTTACAAGCTTTCCACTTAGTGATCCACCACAAGTCGGGCCAAATGAACAAGGGTGCAGATGGTCTATCAAGAAGGTATCTTCTCCTCTCTCCTTTGAACACTAAGGTACTTGGGTTTGAGTGTATCAAAGGCATGTATGCCCAAGAAGAAGATTTCAAGGAAATCCTTGAAAAATGCTCACAACATGCCTATGGTCTTTTCCACCTAGAAGATGGTTTCTTATTCAAGGGCATACGACTATGCATCCCAAGGTGTGGGTTTAGAGAGCTTTTGATTCAAGAGCTCCATGATAGGACTTTGGTCGAGCACTTTGGCATTGAGAAGACTTGTTCCATGCTCAAGGAATACTATTATTAGCCAAGCAAGTCCAAGGATGTAGAGCATTTTGTGAGAAGGTATTCTACTTGCCAACAATCCAAGAGTCACTCACGACCCCAAGGCCTTTACACTCCTCACCCCATTCTACAAAGCCCTTCGGAGGATGTGAGCTTGGACTTCATCATAGGTTTTCCTAGGACCCAAAGGCACAAAGATTTAATCATGGTGGTGGTGGATCGGTTCTCTAAAATGGCACACTTTATAGCATGCCATACCACCAATGATGCTTCCTTCATTGCAAACCTCTACTTCAAAGAGATAGTGCGTCCTCATGGGATTCCAAGAAGCATGGTGTCGAATAGGGACACTAAGTTCCTAAGCCACTTTTGGCTTACTTTGTGGAGAAAGTTTGGTACTCACCTCAAGTTTAGCACTACACGCCACCCCCAAACCGACGATCAAACCAAAGTGACTAATAAGACTTTAGGGACTTTGCTTAGAGCTCTAGTCAAGAAGAGCATCAAAGGGTGGGATGAGTTGCTCCCTCATGCGAAATTTGCCTTCAACCGAGCTAAGAGGAATTTGCCTCATAAGAATATTTGTTATGCATTTTAAAGATCAAATTTCATTACTATCCACTCATAATGTCCTTGAGGGGCAATAAAAGCAGTGAGAGGAATACTTTCTTCATCAATTTTTATCTGCCAATTATCCATTTTTACAATCTATTTTTGAGAGCTAAGAGGCTCCTTGAATTCTATTGAGAAGAACTATTTTGTTTGGAGGTAATAACCAACAAAGACAATATTATCATTAAACTTTTTATAATTAATTACCATTCTACGTTTTTCTCTTTTCTCTTCAGTATGGTTTCTTACCATAATAGGGGGACTAGTGGAGGATTTTTTTTATTTCTAATTAACCCTTATCTAATAGCTCTTTGATTTGCTTATCAAATTCATGGATATCCTGATGTATATACACCATTTATTTGACTCGAATAATAGTGTTGGGATTTAACCAAGTGGTTTTTGTAAATGTCTTATCTTTATCTCAAAATTTTAGAGGATTATCATAGTACAGGTGTTTGCATAATTGCTCTTGTTGCTCAACAATCTTCTTTTTAATAGGCAACTTAAGTAGTGACATAATTAGTACTATCTCATGTTATGCAGGTATTACCTTCTTACCACATTGGTTGTGTGTAAACCCAATCTTCTTATTAGTGTAAGCTTTATTTAATTTATCAATGAGAACTAAGTGACCATTTATTGTGAACATTATTTGGTTTATGGTTTGTGTGCATAGAAAGTATAGCATCTGAAAATTATTTTCAATAATCATATCATGAGAGCGTTAATCAGTAACCTAGTATGATGCATTAGACCATTATTTATATAGATAACCCTTCTATAACTTCCTTATGGCTCATAATGCTATTATTAGATATCCTTACTTGTAAAGGATTCTTGGCTGTTTCCCACATAAATTCTAGGAATAATGATCTTTTTCTAAAACAGATAGCATAACCACTATCAATGTAGGCATATAATTCATATTTATTATATCCCTTTAAACTTACATTTATTGTGATATAGATGCTATTAGGGTTAGTATTGGTGACTTCATACCATATTTTCATAGTCATATTTTTGAATAATTCATCCTTATAGATTGGCTCACTCTATTGAACGTAAAAGTTTGACAGATTTAAATCTATCAAAATTAAACCCTCATAAAATCAATTTAATCGTATCAAAAAAATTATTGAAAGGAAAATTGATGGGCCAAATTTAAATATGACCTTTGGAGCCCATTAATTTAATTTAGGGAGCAACCAAGTTTAAAAAAAGGGGGGGGGGGAAGTAATATCACATAATCTTCTTTTTGCCCCACAATCTTATTGCGTCAACCCATAAAGCTATTATACATCAAATTTTGGATTGATAAAGACAATAAAATCAAGTCAACAAATAAATGGGTAGTTACTTGAGTAACCATCGTCTCCCACTCCCTAAGACATAAACTCCCCACTAACTCCATTTTTTTAAGCATGCTCCAACGCTTAAACAGAAAAATTAACCTCCCGTCAGCATTAACTTCCCACTACTTTTAATATAAAGGGAGGGGGGGCAAGGTAGTAAGGAAGGGGGAACAAAACATTTTGAGAAGAAGAGGACAAAAGAAAAAGTTTGTCACCGAAGAACAAAAATACTCAATGAAAGAGCAAGACAAAAAGAAAAACTGAAACAAACATAGAGGTGGGTGGCTAATAGAGCACAGATTAGTTTGCAGGGGACGAGAATTCTAAGCAAGAAGAAGGGGGCAGAGACAAGGTAGGCGATACTTGTTCTAAAGGTACAAGTGATCTCATCATCTTTGATCCTTACACAAAATATATATACCATCAGATCTCCTGATAATCAAATTTATGGGTATCCCATTTTCGCTCTCCCGAAAAGGGATACTCATAATTTTAAGTTCAAAAGTTTGCAAGGACTTACAAATTTAGATTCGCAAGGATCTTGAGTTCAAAAAGACTCTCAGATTAAATTTATGAGACCAAACCATGGAGATTTGTAATATAATCTTTGTATTTTTCAAGCAAAAAAAAATTTCTCTTCTTTTTCAATCCAAGATTTCATATTAGTGCAAATACTAAGGCTCCGTTTGGACCTTGAAAAATTTAGTAGAAAGAAAAAAATTTGAGAAAGTTACTTTTTTTCTTGTGTTTGGTTTAGAGAAAATCACAAAGAAAAAAAATATATGGAAAAAAGTTAGGTGAAAAAATTTTTAGAAACAAGTCATAAAATTTTCCTCATAAAATTGTGTGTAAAGTTTGAGGAAAATTCTCAACCTCCTCCAACCTCACATTGCTTGGATGACATCAACATCATTCAAGTAGTTCATCAACATTCAAATTTTTCATCCACATTCTTATATTTTTTTCTCAAATCAAACAAGAGAAAAAAAACTCATTTTCTCCCTACTTTTTTTTCCTTGACATTTTTTTCCTTCAACTTTTCTTTCCACCAATTTTTCTAAAGACCAAACAGATGCTGAGTCCCAAAGATTATTAGCATGACATTTGTGTGTGTTAAAGCTTTTAATAATCAAACATAAAAAAAAAAAGAAAAATAAAGAAGAGAAGTGTCTCTTTGCTTCTTACATGGGTAGCCACAGTCATAGGTAGGCCTCCCCCCTTATTTTTCTGGTTCACCTTCCTGTCAAAAAAAAGGGGAGCATAATAGAAGTGAAGTAATGGAAGTGAAAATCAGAAACTAACAGTGAGAGGGGGAAGATGGAGGTTAGACATGGATGCAAACGTCTCACAAATATCAAATTAATTGGCAGTATTGTGGTCTATTCCGCTTCTCTAAATCCTTCATAGCCCAGTTTGGGTTTGTTTTTTTATTTTTATACGTATCAAAAAAAAGAGAGTGAGATTTCATTCATGGAAATGTGTTTGAGTTTGGCCAAATTAGTAATCTTAATCCCATAAAAGAAGGAGGTCACTCATTGATATGAGGGGTTCGTGTTAAGGCTTTGGGATAGAAACAAAGATAAAGTAAATCGAATTTGCGTCTAATTCCCACAACTCCGCATCTCCAACTCAAGTGAGTTTGTAGGATGTTGATTCTTGCAAATCTCGAGTCCTTGCAAACTCATAAAGTATGGATTCTTGTGGGTCTTGAGTCGTCTCTCGAATTTGTCAAACAAAAAGGAAAAAGATAATAATAATTCAAGTGATTTTATACATTCATAAGCTTGACAAAGAGATCGTCACAGACAAACCTCAACAAAAAGTTGAAGAAATTAGGCTCGGTAATACTCAAGTCAAATAGAATAAACGTATTACTGCAATTCGCTATGGTGACAGTCGAGTTGCTTTTTAAAGGGATAGAAAAGCGGAGAGGCAATCCGTTGCTTTTATACCCCTTGTACCAGTTTGTATCAACTAGGTTTCCTAACTTGAATATCTCCAATGAGTGTTGGACTTTGTTATAAATGATAATCAAGAGTTTAATAAATAAAAAAAAATGAATGAAGAAGAATGATAACGGTCATGCACTAATCAACTTTGGGATTGGTTTACAGAGTCAGGCGGCAAAGACAAAATCGGGGAAAAGCCAAATTCCTCTTTTGAGAGGCTATGTACATGAATTTGTCCCCTCTTGGTTTAAAGCAACAAAATATTGTTCAAAGTCAAATAAATTGACAAGGTTTGTACCCACGATTATTATAAAAAAAAAGATTTGTACGACTAAGTCCATTATCGATTAGAATTATGGTGACTTGATTCTACTAAGGATACATAGGAAGCTTGATATAAAATTTTTCGAGTTTAGTCTTGCCCGTCCAACAGGTCTAAACTAAAATCTCCAAATTGGCTCAACCCGATACCCCCCTCTTTCACAAAGGACTAAAATTACAATCCTATAACTCTTTGTTACACTTTATGTAACCAAAGCAAATAAAAAACCAAGCTTCGCAAAACGTCGAATCCTTTTTTCAAATCATAGGTGTGGCAGATTGGACCAAAGTCGAGCCACATATACAACCAAACCTACTAAATCCCCCCCCCCTCTTTCCATGATGTAGCCCAAATAGATTTTGGGTTACGAGGTATGTCGATTTATCGTCAAGAGTATGTAGGAAGTCCTCAAATAAATTTTTGGGTGCAATCGGAAGTCAATATATATATGTATATATATGTATGTATATATATATATATATATATATATATATATATATGGACCGATTTCCATGAAGGGCTAAATCAGCAAATAAAAAAAAATTGGTCTTGAACTGACCAAAAAAAATGCTTAACTTTGCTATTAAAGCCAAATAAAATTAAGCGACAAAATTAAATCATAGTCCATATAAATAAAATCCAAAACTAAAATCAAATTAAATCATGGTTGTTAACATATTCAAAGTAAAATAAAAATTAAACCAAATTAAATTTTAAAGAACCATGGTTGGTTTTGATCCTATATAAAAGAAGTATGTAGGCAGCTCATGATAAAAGAGTGAGTGCAACCCAAATTCCAAATCAAATAAAATTACCCGTTTCCTAACTTGCACATGAAGAATGTGTATGTATGTACCCTTCCTAGAAGTTGCCTATACAGCCACTGTCTGATGCAACTAAGTTTTGGATACAAGCGATTCGATATTAAGAATATGATAATTGTCAATCCAAAGTATATAAAGTCTTATTAACGCAAAACAAAACAAAGAAAATAAAATGAAACAAAACAAGTAGGAATCAAAAGGTGGTCTCCCGAGAGGGGTACGTAATGAATGAGGTTCATCCTCTTGAATAGAGTCGTACTCAAAATAAACCGATGTATATTTTTTATACATCGGAAAGTCGTGTTGTGCATATGATTTACTTTTATTAAATTTTTGCTCAACACACTTATAGTTCTTGTTTTATACGCAATGACTTCCTATCTAGACTCATACTTTGGTCTACAATGTGTCTTGCGAGTTCAAAACCCATTTTATTTATTTTACTAGTCATACTAATTATATCGTCTTCTTTAAGCTCTTCTTTAGCTATCTAAGGATCCTTCTCCCCTTCTTCTCTTGCACTCATGCTTCTTAATAATTGGGATTGAATGGTAATTTTACTATTCTCATCAATTTTTATTACATTTCTTATTGATTTTTGTGAGATTGACAAAGCTATATTGAAGATCTATCGATCTTTGTCTCTTACAAATTGGATCTTATCATTTGAATTTTTTGCATTGGCGTAGGACTTTCAAATTTTTCCGCCTCTATCATGGTTACATTAATCTTTGGGTCTATATTATTATCTAGTTTGTAGATTATTTTGCAACATATCCTTAGTGGATATCCTCCTCCTTTCATATCCATCCCAACTGTTTTTATTTTAAGGGATATAAAATTTGACGAATTCATCTTTTAATTTTACATAATATCTAGACCGACAATTGAATCCCACAAATTCATGACATAAATTGGTAATAATCCCTGCGATAATTTGATTATTAAATTTGTTATGCCTGATATCACAGAGCAAAGCATAAAAAACAATATCTTTGCTAAAATACTGTAAAAGAGTAATTTGAACTTGAACACTTTCAGCATGAATATACCTCTACTTTCTATCTTTGTTATGCTTCAGAATGTTTTCCCAATTAATGAGGTTAACTTCTCCCATATCATGCTCACAGTCTTTTTTTTCTAAACCTTCTTCTAGCATTTCGCATACATACTTACTCTTCAATTGAAAGATGAATTTTTCATAGATCATGTCTTTCTGAATTATAGGAAAGACATAATCTCTTTTGACATCTTAATTATCATTATCTATAATAAATTCTTTTCATTGAAGATACCAAGATTAATTGAGCTACTTTCCATAATATGACTAGTTTCTTCATAATCACTTTCTTCATATTCATCTTTTAGTACAATCTCAACAATTCCCTTATTGTTTTTCAGGGCTAGATTTAGTGCTTCTTCTTTGCTAAGCTCAAAATAAGCTAGACTGCCCGTAGCTTCAATAGGCTTATTATTCTTCCTATTCTTGCATTCGTTTGCATAATGACCTACCTCTCCACATGCCCAACACTTACAGTTATTTTTCCCAGTAGGGCAATAAGCAACGTTTCTAGAAAATGTTCATTTTTAGGGCTTAGTTTGTTATAATATTTTCTTTTTTATTTCTCTCCTCTCCGCTTGTTAAAGCTCCTTTTCTTATGAAATTTATTTTTTCTTCTCCTCTTAGATTCCTTTTCCCATTGGTGAAGATTATCCCAATAGGTTAGAAATTATTTCTTTATTTTCTTTTGCTTTTGGAGATTGAGACATTGATCATTGACCATTTTCTTAGATAAGAGATTTTTGTACCAAGGGCATCAATGACAACTGCTTTCTTAAGACCTGTAATGTATTTTCCATTCATTATAGAATTGATTGGACATGGTAATTTGTCATAAAGCATACCAAAATTGCTTTCATTATGCTTAATTTTGTAATAATATTGACTGAATTCGGCGATATAATTATCTACATTTCTCATATCCCATAGTTGTATGCTGTTAATCTTTCATTGTCATTCTTTAGCCTTTTCTTTGTATTTAAGTTTAGCCTTGATAAATTCAGTCTCAATTTTCTTATATAAATTTTTGAACATTGCAGTTGGTGTTTCCATAATTCTTAATATATTTTTACCGTCCTCATTTAATGAATCATATCACTCAACTATAGTGTCAGAAAAACCATGCTTGATATAATTTAAGAAATTTTCAGTAGTCCATGTAGTATTTAAGTTTATGACACTATTCATACATCTTTTCCAATGCTCAAATATTTTACGAGCTCCATCGATGTTTAAGATCTATCTTGCGTGGCTAATTGGGGTAATGTCAATTTCTTCAAAGGTCGTAGCTTTTCTTGAAAGATCTATCTTGCTTGGGGTAAAGGAAAAGTTAGTAGTACGCCCTGCTAGAAGGTACCTAGGTCTCATAAAATGGGTTTTACTTCTAGAAGGTTCACCAAATATTTTGGGTTTGGTAACAACATTGTTAACTAGATTCAATTTGATTTCATCTATGTTAAGCACTTCTCCAATTTCATTGATTTCGTCATCAATTACCATTTTTTTCAAATTTTATCTAGTTTCCTTCTAATCTCTTCTAAAGGCACAACATTGAGATCCTTCAGTTTAATTGGGATCATCTGCTGATATATTTCTTCTTCTAACTAGACGTTATTCGTCTCTTCCTTATCGTTAGATAATATATCTTGTGTATCATCTATTGCGCCCATAATTTTGTTTAATTCTTCTGAATTTTGTTATTTATGAAACATATTATGTAGTTCTTCAAGTTAAATGCCTTACACTCCATCCTTTTCTTCTTTGTCTGCCTTTTTAGATGATTTTTCAGTTGATTTTTCTCTCACTTATTTTTTGATTTTTATATCATGCAAAGGCAATGAATTTTTATTTTTTGGGTTTGGAAAGAATATTTATGCTGAAATAAAGTACTAATATTTAAAGTAGATTTTCTACTATGTCTAATCTCAACAACTAAAGAAAGTTGGATTATATGCAATTACTTCTTAATTTCCTTAACTTCGTTCTTAATTTCTACTAATTTGACATTTAATTATGAAACTATATTAGTGATATAGTTTAATTGAGGTGCTATTGAAGTGGTTCCTTCTGATGAGTTAACAATATATGAATAATTGGGAGCATGGTGAGTAGGTGATGATTCAAGCACTAAACACAGTTAATTATCTTAATTAATTATTAATTTTCTTAATTAGTTATTTATTTTCAATCACGTGGCTCTGATACCAATTAGAAGAGGGTCTTGAGTAGTACTTATGAGAGAAATTACACATGCACAACATTAAAATTTTCGAAAGTAAGTTTCTAAGGATTGTGTTCAAAATTCCAAATTTCAATAACTTACGGTTCTATATATATTTCAAAAAATTAGTTTGGTCAAGTTGGGTTCCGTAAATTATTTGCTAGAAAGTTGGATGGACTGAAAAATCATTTCTGAAGATGTGGGTTCAAAAAATTATTTACCCTAACCATAAAGTCCGAAATAAAATTTATCCCTAATTTACAGGTACTTCAAAGTGGTTATTACAGACCGGGTAAACTACAAACCAGATACCTTCATTATATCCATCCCATGGTCATTATTTCATGTAGGATGCGTGGGCCGTGTCATGTTCCATTACTCTTTCTAGGTGATCCCCCCCACCCAACAACAAATATACTAATATTTATCTAGAAATTGATTTAACAGAGAAATGTGAGAAAAAAACGAAGGAAGAAAAGGTCTACTTAATTCGAATTAACCTTATTTAGAACTATTAGGTGTAAGTTTAAGAGTTTATTCACCATTTCACTCCCATTTATCCTATTTCCTCAATTTCGCTAATTATCAGGCTACCGATGGATTAGATGTTCGAAACTAGCATGTTAAAACAAGCTGGACTCAAATGATCTCCTTTCTCTTTCCCTCCCTGTTATTCTGTTCTGCTATATCAACCGTGCTTCCCTTCCTCTCAACTATAATTAAACACATTGTTGGAGTGAGCCGTTATTACGTTGGGCAAAATTCTTGGTGTGACATTTCTTATAATTTTGAAACTCTTTCGTCGTTTTATAATTTATCTAATTACTTTGCAAATAGTTATTGTATTTTGTTGTGTTTTTTTTACAATATTTTTGCCTTGATTATTTATGATCCAGAAATATGATTTTCTAGAAGGCCCAAGGATACCCAAATTGCAGGACAGGCCCAACCAGGCGTCGTGGGCCCAAACGGGACCCTTGGGGCTCCCACCAGAGGCCCAAATGGAACAAACCAGGCGGCGACCCCCAGCATGAGTTTACCATCCTACCTCTTGCTATAGGAGTTATAAATACTCACCTACCCACTTCGGGAAGAGGATTTGGACCCTGATATAATTAACTCTACTGTATCTCTTTTTTGTTGCATTTATCTCTCTTGGACCCTCATTTGACTTGACCATTGGAGAGGCGTTTCCTGGCCCACAACTCAGGGGTGCCTTTTTTGCAGGTTTGACGAAGGAGAGGAGCCCGCCAGTTGATCTGCACGTGCCATCACGTAAGCCCGAACTCTCGGCCCACGTCTTCTTCAACAAGGTACAGGAAGTTCCCGAAATAGATTTGGCGCCGTCTGTGGGGGAAGAGACCGGTGAACGATGATAGTCAGTGAAGCAATGCGAGCATGGACAAAGAGGGATAAAGTGCCCGTCACGGAAGTCCCCATCCCCGTTGAGACCGCGGACGCGTCAAAAAGTTCTTGGCCAGAGCCCCGGCCAGTTAACCAACACCAGGCGAGGCCAGAGGCTTACGTCACAGTGGATGCCCTAAAAAATTTCCTGTCCACCATGATAGATGCCATAATGCAGCAAGTTTCGAAGCTGGTGAAGAAAGCAGTGGAGGCCGCGAGTTCTACGCAATTGCTCCCTCTCTTTGAATATGTACCTACCACATGCTACGAGCCTTCTCATAAGAACGATCCCGCGATGTCACATCGCCATAACGAGAGGAGGAGAGAGGCCCCCCAAGGTCACAAAGGCCGGGACCGTTCAGGAGGGGCCAACGGCCACCACAGTCACTGTCCAAGCCATTGACGGCCAGCAAAGCCCACTACGGCCTCAACGCCATATATAACCCACTCCTGATGAACCGCCTGGTACGAGGAACAGGAGCAGGTCTCACTGCCTTGAGGTGAAATTTTCGAATGTTGACGGGTCCCAGTGCATTGATAGGATCGTGAACGCACAAGAAGTCCCCTAAGGAGAGAAATGGCCCGCGGTCTCACCGACGTAACGAGACTCCATCTAGATCCCCCAGGATCGCTCCTTCCCATAGGATTTTATCACTGGTACAAGTGGAAAGGCGTTTGGAAACCCCCATTAAAGTATCCGGGACGGTAGCCCGGGCAAGGCCCGTTCCATTCTCTGCACCGTTTAGCACAAAGATCGTCAACGCTCCATGATATGGGAAGGTGAAGGTGCCCACCATGGACCTCTACGATGGTACGATTGACTCTGAGGAGCACCTAGGGGTTTATAAGGCATAGACGTACGTCCAAGACATAGATGATGCAGCGTATTGCCGATATTTTCCTGCCACCTGAAGGGAGTGGCACAATCACGGTTTACCAACATGCCACCAGGAATAATTTCTTGCCTCCAAGATCCGGTGGATAGGTTCATTAGTCAGTTCATTAATTGTCGGTTGGAAAGAGAGGGGGACCAGCATCCACCTCTCCAAAATTAAGTAGGGTCGACAAGAGTCTCTGGCGGACTTTGTGAAACGTTTCCATCAAGAGGCGGTCCTGATCCCAGACTTGGAGGACGAGGTAGCATACACCTCCTTTCTAAACAGATTGAAAAGCGGGCATTTCAAGTGCTCCCTAGCCAAGCAGAAGTAAACCACTCTTGTAAAGGCACTGAGGAAAGCCGCGGACTTCATTCGCGCCACCGAAATTTGCGCTGATAGTTCGGATGGCCCAAGAAAGCCTAAAATCCCTATAAATAGGAATCCCGGTATAGGTGACAAGAATCACAGCTCAAGGGATAGGAGGCCGCATATCGAGGTTGTTAACCCACAGTTTACCACAAACCCTCGAAGCATCCTCATGGAGGTAAGGGAACGTCCTATACTAAAGAGACTGCCCTCTATGACTTCCGCTCCAAAGCCTCACAATGCACGTAAGTATTGTGAGTTTCACGAGCAGAACGGCCACACAATAGCTGAGTACCGTGAACTGATGAAAGCCCTTCATGAGCTAGCGGATAAGGGTTAGATTGGTTTCTTTCTGAAGAGGGGTCCGCATTTCCTTCAAAGGGAGTGCGAACCCGTACGGCGTGAACCGCGAGATGAGGAATGCTCCACTGAGGTTATGCATACTATCGCCCGGGGTTACACGGAAGGTATTACCCAGTCCGCCTAGAAAGCCCAGCTTCAGGGTGCCCAACAAGTTCTCACCGTCGAGCCAGGGACACGAGTTATAGTACCAACAATGGTGTTTGGTGAAAGGGACGCACTGCGCTTTACCTCTCTGCACAACGACCTGTTGGTGGTAGAAATGAAGGTGGCCAGTGCAGTTATACGGAGGATCGTAATTGACACTGGAAGTTCCGTAGATATCATCACTTGAGACTGCTTAAAAAAGTTAACATATCCGGGAAGAGAGATTGTCCCTCTAGCCCAACCAATCCTAGGCTTTGGTGGATAGGAGGTGATATCCGGGAAGTCAAAGAATTTAGAAGTCGATTTCTTAGTTGTGGACGTTCCGACGGCATACAACATCATTATAGGGCGGACCACCCTCCACAAGGTAAAGGTTGTCATTCAGCGGTAAAGCCTTCAGTTCTAAGGAAATGCCCGGTGTCGACCCGACCATCATGGAGCATAGGTTGAATGTGGACCCGCGGCATAAACCGGTGATTCAGAAGAAACGCTACATGGGCCCAGAGAGAGCGATCGCAGTAACTACCGAGGTGTAGAAACTACTGGAGGCGGGATTCATTAGGGAGTGCCAGTACCCAGAGTGGATCTCAAGCGTGGTCTTGGTGAAGACGCCTAATGGGACTTGGAGGATGTGCGTAGATTTTATAGACTTAAACAAGGCCTGCCTGAAGGACAACTATCCCCTCCTAAAGATCGATAAGCTAGTGAACGCCATGGCTGGGCATGCCTTATTAAGCTTCATGGATGCTTTCTCCGGATATCACCCGATTCCCTTGTGTATGGAGGATCAGGAGAAGACTACGTTCATCACCGATAGAGGCCTACACGGTTATAAGATAATGCCTTTCGGGTTGAAGAACTCAGGGGCCACCTATCAGCGACTTGTAAACAAGTTGTTCGAACCCTCATTGGGAAAACCATGGAAGTCTACATTGATGACATGATTGTGAAAAGCATGCTTGACGACACACATGGCCAAGACTTACGGCAGACATTCGACATACTTCAAGCTTTCGGGATGAAGCTCAACCTAAAGAAATGTGTGTTCGGGGTGCGTTCGAAAAAATTTCTCGGGTTTATGATCAGCAGTCGGGGAGTAACGGCTAATCCAGATAAGATCCAGGCAGTACTAAACAGGAAACCCCCGCGAAGCGTCAAGGAGGTACAGCGACTAATGAGATGGATTGCCACCTTGGGGAGGTTCATGTCTAGATTTGCTGACAAATGCCAGCCATTCTTACGCGTCGTGCAGAGGTGAGCTAACTTCACCTGGGATCAGGAGGCCGATGAGGCTTTCTAAGCGTTAAAGACGTACCTAGCTCGGCTACGCAAGATAGCAAGTTCCCTCGCTAGGGAGACACCCTCACTGTATTTGGCTGTCTCGGGGTAGGCCATTAACAAGGTCTTAGTGGTGGAACGAGAAAAAGAGTAAATCCCGGTATATTATGTAAGTCGCGCCTACTGCGACCTTACTTTGAAGCCCATAAGGTCATCGTTCTCACTTACCAGCCCTTGAATAACGTCCTTCAGGGGCTGGATGCTTCTGGTCGGCTCCTGAAGTGGGCCATCAAATTGTCTCAACATGATCTAGTCTTTGAAGCACGGCGAGCCATCAAAGCCCAGGCCTTGGCCGACTTTTTAGCCAAGAGTACTGCTCCTACAACAGACAATAATCTGCCCCCTCGTCCGTGGCATCTTTATGTCGATGGCTCATCCACAAAGGATGGAAGCGAGCCGGGCTCATCATTGAGAGCCTTGGAGGTGAGCGGCACAAGCATGCCTTGAAGTTTATGTTCAAGGCATCCAACAATGAGGCCAAGTACAAAGCCCTAATAGAGGGAGTAGAGTTGTGCTACACTGCAGTGGTCGACTCGATCCAGGCATTTTCTAACTCCCGGCTGGTGGTCAGCCAGCTCAATAGGGAATATGAGGCCAAAGATGACACTATGGCCGCATATGTTCGACGACTAAGGGAAGCTGCCAAACTGCTGAAGCACTTTACAATAACGCACATCCCTCGATCAGAACATCGGTAGGCCTATGCACTGTCGAAGCTGGCTAGCCCTTTTAAAGATAGGAAGCCTAAGAACATCAAGTGGGAGACCCTGAAGGAGAGAAGCATTGACCCCTATGAAGTGTTGTGGCAGGATAGAAGTTCGACATGGATGGACCCCATCTGTGCATACCTTACTAATAGTACTCTACCTACAGACTCAAAAGAGGTCGACTGCATGAAGCGATGATCCAATTGGTTTAACCTGTACGAGGGAATACTATACAAGAGGTCCTTTGCTCAGCCCCTCCTACGTTGCGTAACCCCAGAAATGGGCAAGAGGATACTTGAGGAATTGCACGAAGGAGTATGCAGTTCACACATAGGGGGTCGCGCACTGGTAGTAACAACTATACGCACCGGCTACTACTGGCCCAGCCTACGATAAGATGCTATGAACTTGGTTCATACTTGTCACAAGTGCTAAAAGTTTGCACCCATCCAGCAGCTGCCCACCACTCACCTAACGGCTATGATTAGCTCCTTACGCTTCGCTACTTGGGGGATGGATATACTGGGACCTTTCCCCAAAGCTACGGGGTAGCGTCAATACCTTTATATCGTGGTGGAGTACTTCACTAAGTGGATAGAAGCTGAAGCAATGGGCCCTATCACTGCCGCCGAGGTACGAAGATTTATTTGGAAGAACATCATCACCCGCTTCGGTGTCCCCCGCGTAATGATTTTTGATAAGAAGCGGTAGTTCGACACCACTAAAATCAAGGATTACCTCAACACTTTGGGATGCCAAGCCAGGTTCACTGCTATCGCACACCCTCAGACTATTGAGCAGGCCGAAGTAGCTAATAAGGCAATCCTGCATGGTCTACAAAAGAAACTCGATCAAGCCATGGGTAAATGGGCGGATGAGTTACACGGTGTACTATGTGCACTACGCACAACTGAGAAAATAGTAACGGGAGAAACATCGTTCATGCTGGCATATAGGTCAGAGGCCATCCTACCAGTCAAAGTTGCACTCCACACCCACCACCTCCCAACATTTTAGGAGTTAGAAAACGCAGTGTTCTAAGAAGCCTTGGACCTCATCCCTTCTGTCCGGGAAGATGCCCTTCTCCGAGAAGCACTTTACAAGCTCCGCATTGTGCGTTTGCATGATCGGGTAGTAAAGTTGCAGCCAATACATGTCGGAGACTTCATCCTTCACCGCACAAAAGCCGTATCATACGCAAGTGAACATGGCAAGCTCACAACCAACTGAAAAGGCCCATACAAGGTCGTCACTTGTCTTTAAACCATTGATGGCACACCTATCCTGAGGACTTGGCACAGCAGCAACTTGCGAAAGTACTACTCATAGCTTTCCCTTTGTAAAATCCTGGTAATTATGTACTCGTGATTCGCAAGAAACAAATACAAGGCCTATAAAGGCAATTCTACGGACCACACCATCTTACATACCTTTAGCCCCAATGGGGGTCAAGAGTCCATGAGCACAGCCCTAGGGCCAATTGCTATACTTTTAGCCCCAATGGGGGCTCGAAGTCCGTGAGCACGGCCCTAAGGCCGGTCGCTATACTTTATCTCCAATGGGGGCTAGGAGTCCATAAGCACGGCCCTAGGGGCGATCGCTATACTTTTAGCCCAAATGGGGGCTATGAGTCCGTGAGCACGGCTCTAGGGCCGGTCACTATGCTTTTAGCCCTAATAGGGCTAGAAGTCTTTGAGCACGATCCGAAGGTCGGTCACTATACTTTATCTCCAATGGAGGCTAGGAGTCCATAAGCATGGCCCTAAGGCCGGTTGCTATACTTTTAGTCCCAATGGAGTCTAAAAGTCCCTACGTACGGCCGTAGAACTAGTTGCTACACTTTTAGCCCCCATGGGGGCTAACAGTCCATGAACACAGCCTAAGTGTCGGTCACTACACTTTTTTGCCCCAATGGGGGCTCAAAATCCATGAGCACGGCCTAAGGGCTGATCGCATTACCCCCCACCCCAATGGGAACGAAGGGTCCCTGCGTACAAGATCAAGGGTTCCTATTACTTGTTATTTTGCTGGGGCACTACTGTCACACAAAGTACAAGCAAAGTAGAGGCACACATGCACGAACCTGAGCAAGTAAAACAAAAGTAAAACGAAACAACAAGTAGAAAGGCATGTAATGAAGCAGAAGGACCGTGCAAAAAACTTCAAAACTTCTCATTTATTGAATAAGAGAAGGAATACAAACACCAATAGTTGAAAAGAAAGACAAAAAGAAGTAAAACCCTAGGGGCCATAGACATTGGGTTCTTCATCATGATCACTACCCTCAGCCGCCCTGGCTATGTCACCTTCATGGTCAAGTGTCGAGGCCTCGACATCTAGAGGTGTGGGCTCCTCATCGTCCAGGCCACCAGCGACAACGACAGGGGGTTAAACTCCACTAACTCAGGGTCTTGACCCTCGGCTTAGGCCTGATGGCGATCCTTAACAAACTTGACGTACGCCTCGAAATAGCCTTCAATACGGAACGCTTGATGCACTAGGGTCACCAGGAGCTCCCAGAAGAACTCAACGCTCTCACCATGCGCTTGAGGATAGCCACGACCCTCATCCCTAACCGACTCTTCAGCCTCGGCCTCTGCCTTGGAGCAGGCCTCCTCAGTTGGTGTTGTAAGTCTTTCTTTTGGGCCTTCAAGGCCTCTTTCTCCCTTTTCATCTTCTTTAAGCAGCATTTGTACTTAGCTGCCGGTTCATTTGACCTTTGGTGCTCGGCCTGTAGGCTGCTAATTTGCCCTCGCAGTAGGCCGTCAGAGCTCTCGAGGTTGCGATCCGCTTCTACAAAGTAGAGAAGGACGACCTTGACCTCGCCAGCTTAAGTGCTTCGGGCAAGGGCCTAAAAAGGACTAAGCACATTCAGATAAGGAAGAGAAAAGATAAACAGCATAAAACGATACAGACTTAGCTTTACCTCAGTAATAGCCACTTGCTCCTCATCAAACGGAGTTGGCTCAGCAGAATCAGTTGGCGCCAGTGACCATGACTTGGCCAGCTCCTCTACTAAGGAGTGTTGGCGTCAGTCGCTAAGAGGTTTGTTCCCTGAGCTTGGGTATGCATTGAGGGCTCCCATGCTACCAGTGGCGAAGATCCATCATCTCCTTGGCAGCCATCGGTAACAGGTGATCCTCGCCTATCGTCAGAGGCCGAGCACCCAACTAACATCTAACTAAGGGCAGACACCTCTGCTCCTTTATCCCTTGACGAGGGAGCCCCGACCCTCAAGGATGTGGCAGCAGACACAGCGCCTGCATCATGCCCACCCTTGTCTTGCAGTCACTTGCGAGAAACCAGGTGGGGGATCGAAGGTTCAAGGACGCCACGATAGGCTTTTTTCCGTGAGGAGCCAGGGACGGAGCCCATAGGGAAGGAAAGTCAGTAAGCACATAAAGATCCAAGGGGAACCGTAAGGAAGGGTAAGCACAGAGTTAAACAGGGTAAACCTTCTTGGGCTACGCCTCCACGCGTTTGCGTCGTACCTCTTCCCATAGCTTTTCGGCCGCTCAATCGTGGCATCCATAGATTCCAGGAGTGATAACTTTGCCCTCGCTTGCTCAACACAAAATAAAAGAGAGTTAGGTCAGAACCAACAGAAGAATGCACATGCAAGAGAAACGTTCAATACCTTAGAAAATTCTTTCAGGATAAGCAAGCCAGTTGCGGCAAAGAAAAAGTCATTGGCAAAGTATTTTAGTCAAAGAAGCCAATTCATACGCTCTCTCTCACTTGATTTACTTCACTTTCGCTCACGCCCTTCTCGGCGTCCACCACCTGAGCCATGACTTCAGGGATTGGCCAAGGGCAGTTGTCCATCTGAGCATAGAAATAGAAATAATGGGCCGCCCATTTCTCATCCTCGGTCGTCTCCCCGTAGGGATTTTGGATCAGCTTCCCTTCATTCCATTTGGGAAGATCTCCCCAACTTGCTTCATGGCGTACGAAAAGAAAGTCATATTTCCAGTTCTTAACCTTGGACTTCTTCTCGATAGCCGTCATAAAACCCTTCTTGTTGTTAAAAAAATACCACCCGAGGTCACCAGTCTCCTTAGGGGCCCTTTGGATCGAATGGCCCTGCGCAAACGCGCGACCTGTGCAGGTCAACCTAAGCAGCTCGCACGTCGCTATGAAAGAACATATGTTGTGCCAGGACATGGGCACAGTTTCCGCAGGAGCCAAGTCATACTACTTAAGATGTCCACAATCATGAGGTGGAGTAGAAACCTTATGCCGTAAGTAAAGGTCACCTGATACATTGTTATACATTTTGTGGGTGGCTTATTCACGATAGCATCTGCCTCGGGGAGCACAAACCAATATCCAACACGCAAGAGGTACTTTTCCTCCAGAGTCGACCTCTTTAGAGAGCTCACAACTATCGGATTGGGGAAGTAGGTGCTCGACCCATCCTGAATATCTGTGCGATCGAGTGCCCCCGGAAAAACTATTCCCTACTACCTCTTGGACCAACTCTTCCTGAGCATGGCCTCTCTTCTTAAGCACGACCCTTTCCAAGCTACTTGTTCCCCCCTCTGAAGAGGAGCTGGTGCTGGTGGAATGAACCTCGACATTATCACTCGACCTATGGGAACCAGAAGAGGAGAAAGGGTTACCTTCAGAAGTTCCCTTAGCTAGTAACTCGTCGGGACTCCTCAACCGGGAAGTAGTCTTGGTTTTGGCCACGCTCCATTCCTAGACATCATTTAGACCAAGGGTAGCTATGTTAATCTCCCACGGGTAAGAAACCTCATCCTCAATACTGAGAATGCTAGGGGTTGAGGAATACTCTTAGCTAGACCACGAGGGGGTCCCAGGCTCAAATATTGGTACCACATAGGGAATCTTTTTGGGCTTCCTAATATGATTCTTTAGAGGGAAGTGCACCACCACCCAGCCATCAATAAGGGCCGACAACCTAGAAAACTATGGGTGGCAGCCCCCCATCTAGGGGTCAGCCTATCCCTCAGGGACATCCCCACTGGATGAACAGCATGAAGACCTAATCATGCAAAATATACAATACAACAACAATCCTTAAAGGAGGTACAAGGGCATACCTACAAGAGATGAAGATGTTGAAGAGAAGGTTGAAGGTAAGGTTAAAGGCACACATAGGTCCTTTGAAGATTTAAAGGAGAAGGTTGAAAGCACACACAAGTCCTTTGAAGATTCAAAGGATGATGTTGAAGATGCTAAAGTAAGTTTGAATACAGATTAAAGGGGGTAGAGCTTCTCTCTCTAGAACTTCATTTCCCTCTCTACGAGATTTTTGAGAATGTAAGAAATGACTTGCCCCAAAGGACCCAACTTAACTTATATAAGTGAAGTAGAAGGCGGGGAAGAGGGGCACCCTTCCTCAGGAACTCAAAGGGACGGCACCTGAATAAGCAACACGCAAGGTGACACATGGCGGCCAGGATCCAACCCTTATCGCCACAGTTCTCCTCATCAACCCGACGAGCCTAATGCGGGCTAAAGACCCAGCAGCTCGGCCTAAGGGTAAGGGGATACACCTTCAGCCCCAATGGGGACTAAGGATCCAGTAACTTGGCCTAAGGGCTGGGCAATAAACCTTTAGCCCCAATGGGGGCTAAGGACCCAGCAGCTTGGCCTAAGGGTCGAGCGATACGCCTTGGGGTTAAAGACCCAATAACTCGGCCTAAGGGTCGGGCGATACACCTTTAGCCCTAATGGGGAATAAGGACCCAACAATTCAGCCTAAGGGTCGGGCGATACACCTTCAGCCCCAATGGGGCCTAAGGGCGATACACCTTTAGCCCCAATGGGGGCTAAGGACCCAGCAGCTCCGCCTAAGGGCCAGACAATACACCTTTAGCACCAATGGGGGCTAAGTACCTAGCAACCCGGCCTAAGGGTTGAGCAGTACACCTTTAGCCCCAACGGGGGCTAAGGACCTAGCGGCCCGGCCTAAAGGTCAAGCTGTACACTATTAGCGCCAATGGTGGCTAACGCCTAATAGCTCGGCCTAAAGGTCGGTCCATACATTGCTAGCATTAAAGAAGGACTAAGGATCTCTAAACACGGCCTCAGAGACTCTAGTCTTTAGTAAAAGCCGGCCGATCAACTGCACAGAAGAAAACCATCCATCACGTCCTCAACCTCCACGAAAGGGCTGAGAATCCCTAAGGGCGATAGTAGGCCGAACACTACACAGCTAGTCCCCCTAAAGAGGTTTTTCAACCCAAAATTATTACATTTTTATACCCTTGGTTGTCTAATATTTGCTTAAAATAAATGATTTAATTAGAATTTTAATATATTTTTGCTTAATTTGTAGGAATTATAAAGATCTAAATAAAATAAATAAAAAGTCGAAATTGTTGCAAAAAGAGATGGTAGAAGAAGTGTTGGATTTTTGTTAAAAAAAAAAAAGGAAAGGACCAAGCCCGGTTAGCAGCCCAGACCTCGCCCCACACGAAAGCCCAAATGCCCAGTTTTTTTTCTTTTTTTTCTCTCCTGGTGGGCCGGTCTTCTCTTTGGAAAAAAAACTTAACCCATTTCGCGCCTTGCTCTTCTGTTTTCTAGCAACCCTGCCCGGCCTACCTCTACTTAATTTGTCACGCCCACCTCACGTCACCTAAGCCCCTGATCTCCCCCTTTAATCTTCTCTCTCCTCGGTGGTTCTTCTTCCCCTGGCTACCTAGAACTCAAAATAGAGCAGTAGCTTCCCCATTCATCACCTCCAACTTCATTTCCTCTCTTTCTAACTTATCTCTCTCCTTCGAACTCATAAGCCACGACGTGACCCTAGTTCATTCCCCCATCCCCTTTCTTCTTCTCCTTTGGTTCCCAACCCAGAACCCGAAAGCCGAAACAGAGCACTGTGGCTCTTTATCTTCACGGATTTGTGCTATCTCTCTCTCTCTCCTCATTCATTCTATCATTACTCACCATCATGAAGGGGGCGGTTTCAAGCATTCAAGGAGGGGTTGAAGGGCTATTCAGGCAAGCTAAAATGGGAGGCCGAAATAGAGCAAAGGGACAGTGTAGAGTAGCAGCAAGTAGGGGGCATTTTCTTTTCCTCTTTGTTTCAATTTTTGCCTTCCCAGATTTCATATTCGGGTTTTAGCTTTGGAATTGATGTAATTTGGTTTTTTTTTTGTCATTTCATTGGAATTCTAGTTTAGTTTCAAAATTGGATGTTGCTAGCTTTGAAATCCCTGGTGTAATTGTGCAGCTTCTTCCTTATGTTTATTGCTCTGTTTGCTCATAAATCACTTTGCTAGTTGGAGTTTAGATGGGCTTTGTTCTACCAGTCGGTGTTGGATGCTATACTATTATCATTTGATTGCTTTTCTCACTTGTTGGTTACCTAATGCTAATTGTCATATTATTACCGCATGTTAATCCACGTTATTGGATTATAGTTTAAGGGGTTGTCTTTTCGGTTTGGCCTAGCTGAGTTGTAATATAAATTTCACAATCATCCCTGAGGACGACATCTGTAATTCCTACAAGGACAACCGTATACTTGCGAATTTCACTGCAGGTTTTTGGTGTCGTCGCCGGTGATGGCGTTGTGAAAATGGGTTTCCTCATGTCGTAGTTTAGCATTCGAGTCGTCGTTTTCATTTTAATTTTAGAGTTGTGATTTTAAGTTTTAGTTAAGTCATTTTTCGTTTAAGTAATTTTGTTTAGTTCATTTTTTTATTTTGAATCAAGTTAGTATTTTGATTTTAATTTTTGCAATTTGCTAAGATTAGTTTCATTCTAATTTCTAGAGTTTATTGGTTGCTGTAAAAAACAGTACTAACAAATTTGGTTTATGTGCAGTGAAAAGAAATAAGGCAGAACTGATCCACAAATCAGAACAGTGCAGATTATTCTACAGTTTTACATTCTATTTGAATTTTCTAGAGCATTTCTGGTGTGATTTTTGCTCTGGTGATATTTTTCCTAGATTTAGCTTAATTTTTGGAGTTTGCCTGAAATTTTTTCTGTATTTTTTGGGACTGTCTACATTTTTCGGAGAATTTTTACCTTAATAATTTGTTTACATTTTTCTGCACTGTTCGAGGACAAAGAAAATTCGAAAAAAAATATATTTATGTCCCTCATGATTGTGTGGAATTTTCTGCATATTTAGTTCTAATTTTAGGAGTTTTATTTTCTATTTTAATTTTATTTGTAGATTTGGCTTGGTTAGGTTTTAGTTTATTTTCTATTTTATTTTAGTTTAAGTTGTGTTTTCTATTTTTGCTTTTGATTTAGGTTTAGTTTATTTTCCATTTATGTTTTTGTGTGTCAACAAGAAAAAAAATATGAAAAAATGCTCTTCTTTTGTGTTTGTGTTCATTTTATACTTTGTGTGATGTTTGAGTCTTTTTGGTCTTTCTTTTATTTTGATAGCATAGTTTTATTTTTGTTAGTTTATTTTATTTTGTTCACTTAATTATTTGAGTCTCTTGTTTTTATTTTAGTCATTAGTTTGTAATAGTGTCCTAGATTCATTTTCTTTCCTAAGAAAAAAATTTTAAATTAAAAACTTGAAAATCCAAAAAAATTGAAAAATTCTTAAAATTGAAAAAAACACGAGCTTCAAGCATGCCAGTTTTTAATTTCCCACAATATGAGCATAAACCTTTTTGGACTTATATTTCGAGACTTAATAATTATCATGCTCAATTGAATCATAATTTTCAAAAATAGGAAATTTGTAAGGTCATTGCTGTGGGTTTAAATTTTGAATCTTGGGGTTATGTTGAGTTTATTTATCTTGGAGGTGTACTAGGTTTATTATCTAAAACTTAAGACGAACTCTGGCGTTTCTTTGAAAAACTACCTTGGGATACGTATCCGTCTGATCGAGCTAAAAATAATTTTGGATACCCAACTCCTGATGAGTCTATTTTTCATGTTAGTCCTTACCCTCAGGATCACTTTTTAGATTGATATGCCCTATCTTACTCTTACGTGTCTCCTGCTTTATGTGATTACTGTGAGTCATCTGCCCATGATGCCTACAATTGCACATATCGTAATTATGTTGATGCTACTTAGCCAAGTGTGGAAAAGAAGATAAATGAAATGACTAATCAAATGATAGACAACATGAAAACGAGAATTGCCGAATATTATCATTGCTTTAATCAAAGTAGGGAGACTTATAGTGACCATTACTCTAGCTTAGGATCTCCTAAACCTAAAGTTAGTCTCTATGATGATTCTGAGCCCTCTTATCTTACTAGGCCCAATTTAATTGTTGACATGCTTTTGCCTAGCCTAGAACAAGAGAGTAGCCTCCCTACGTCTCTATCACAAGACCTTGCACACCACACTAGCTCACATAAGGATGCCACTAATGATGTCCTCGTTTCTGCTGACCCACTCGCCCCTTTTAATCACTCACGGTGAAGACTTTGAGAGTGCCAGTGAATTCGATATGAGCATCACACCTGAAGTTGAGCATCGTGATTTAGATGATTCAAAGGATATTTCATAGGAGACATGTAAGGAGAAAATTGAACCCACTAAATTGGAGTTTAATGATGATAATCTTGCTACAGAATATGAATCGTTTTCATGTGGGCTTGATGTCAATGTGGGTTTGGATGTGGATCTGTGTGCTGAATATGAATCCTTCTCTTTTGACCCTATCAGTACTGACCTCCTTTTTAAATCTTACAAGCCAAAATTTGTTGAGTTTGGGAATATTGTCACTGAGAGTTTTGAGTTAGAGCAGACTCATACGCATATTAAACTTAAAGCACTTGTGGACTTCGGGCTCACTAATTTGCCTGGACTGCTCATTTCTTATGACAATCACATCTCTAGGTTGATGATCAATCTACTAGCTACCTTTAAATACATTTGCCTGTTTGACATTTGGACCCAACGGTTTGACAAGTTGAAGCGGACGCTTACTTGTGCTTTATTGCCATGGTGGATGTACTTTTTCTGGATCCAACTCTTTATTTTTACTGTTTCTATCTCATTGAGAGTTGGTCTTATGTATTTGACAAGCTACTTTGTGCTTCAACGAGTTTTGATTTAAGTAGCACTTTTTAGGTTGATATGGATTGGTTGATGCTCCATAGGCCTCTGTTTGGACGAATTCTGGAGGCTATAGCTTTGGTGCACTTTTGCACCTGACCTGGTATACACGTTCCACTTTATCTCCTCTTTGTATATATTTGTTGCTTTGTTTTATTTTTGTTTTCTTCTTTTTCAATTTAGACTCATGTCATTTTTTTTTTCTTTTTGAGTCATGTTTTCTTTTGTATATACATTCTTATTTTGGGTTTTTATGTTTCTTTTCACTCCCAACGGGGACAATGTGAGATTTAGGTGTGGGAGTGGAGGAAACTTTGGAAAACATTTTGAAAAAAATTGACCCAAAAAAAAAAAAAACAGTGAAAAAAAATGAAAAAGTTTGAAGAAAATTTTAAAAAAAGTAAAAAATTTTGAAAATCTAAAAAGATTTTAGTTTTGTTTTTCTTTTGGGAAGCTTCATGCTATTCTAATTAGCTTAAATCCCTTATGCTTTGATTATTAGTGTGTATGTAAGCATGATGTGCATGATAGGTCTTTGTCATCGGTATTTATAAAGCTCTAATTCTAACCCCAATAGTTCATTATTGATGTGTAATTTAATCCTTGTTTATACCATCATCATTATCTATAGGTCTTAGTTTTCCATTATCGGCTCTCATACTTGTCTTTGACATGATTACTTTGGTTTTTTGTTTGTATATAGAAAAAAAAAAGTAGAAAAAGTGTCAATGAAAATGAGAAAAAGAAGGAAGAAAAGGAAATGAAAGAAAATTTAGAATGACAAGTATCCCTCTGAGGCATGCACTACTGGGCTTTACCTTCTGAGGCATGCACTACTGGGCTTTACCCTTTGAGGCAATACCGCTACAGGGAAAGCTTGGTTTCTATGTTAATAAGTCAATAATGTAATTTGTGTCAGTCAAGTGGGATTGAGTTTGATTCTGGTAAGCCTAAGCCCTAGGATGATGATGCACTTGCACACGAGTAATGGGATGGATTCAAAGTTTTGATGCATAGTGGGGTGAAAAGTTAGTGCTTTGATGCCATTCATGGGGTGCAAAGCCTTAATGTGTACATCTTGTGTATATTCAGGCTAATATCTTTTCTACATGGGTGATCTAATTGATTAGAATGTGTATATATCTTTCCCCAGTTTCGTACATATTGATTTTTGAAAAAAAAACCAAAAAAGATTTTTGAGTTTCTATTTATGTTTTCTTTTAATGATTTTGTGGGTACATTTTCTGCAAATCCTCACGAGACGTTCCTCGTCCACTAGGGGTAACCTAGGGATTTAAAGGACTTGTTACATATGCTAAGTGCAACCATGATTCCTATGAAAGTAAGTTAGGATGTTATTTTCTTTTTCTAGGATTTTTAGTTTTGTTTAAGTCGAGAACGAGCAAAACTTAGGTGCAGGGGTATTTGTTCAACCCAAAATTATTATATTTTTATACCCTTTATTGCCTAATATTTGCTCAAAATAAATGATTAAATTAGAATTTTGATATATTTTTGTTTGATTTGTGGGAATTATAAAGATCTAAATAAAATAAATGAGAAGTACAAATTGTTGCAATAGGAGATGGCAGAAGAAGTGTTGGATTTTTGCAAGAAAAGAAAAGAAAAGAGAGGACTGAGCCCAATTAGTAGCCTAGACCTCACCCCAGACAAAAGCCCAAATGGCCAGTTTTTTTCTTTCTTTTCTCTCCTGGTGGGCGGGTCTTCTCTTTGCCAAAAAAAAAAAAAAAAAAAAAAAAACTTGGCCCAATTCGCGCCTTGCCCTTCTGTTTTCTAGCAAACCAGCTCAACCTGCCTCCACTTAATTTGTTACGCGTGCCTCATATGACCTGAGCCCCTCATCTCCCCTTTAATCTTCTCTCTCCTTGGTTGTTCTTCTTCCCCTTGCTGCCCAGAACTCGAAACAGAGTAGTAGCTTCCCCATTCATCAGCTCTAACTTCATCTCTTCTCTCTTTAACTCATTTCTCTCCCTCGAACTCATAAGCCATGCACGTGACCCTAGTTCATCCCTCTATCCCCTTTCTTCTTCTCCTTTGGTTCCCAACCCAGAACCCGAAAGCAGAAACAGAGCACTGTGGCTCTTCATCTTCCCCACTTCCATAACCGATTTGCGCTCTCTCTCTCCTCATTCATTCTATCATTACTCACCATCATGAAAGGGACGGTTTCAAGCATTCAAGGAGGGGTTGAAGGGGTGTTCAGGTGAGCTAAAATGGGAGGCCGAAAACATAGCAAAGGGATAGCGCAGAGTAGCAGCACGTAGGGGGCATTTTCTTTTCCTCCTTGTTTCGATTTTTGCATTCCTAGATTTCATATTTGGGTTTTAGTTTTTGAATTGATGTAATTTGATTTTGTTTGTGATTTCATTGGAATTCTAGTTCAGTTTCAGAATTGCATGTTGTTAGCTTTGAATTCTTTAGTGTAATTGCGGAGCTTCTTCCCTCTGTTTATTGCTCTGTTTGCTCGTAAATCACTTTGCTAGTTGGAGTTCGGATGGGCTTTGTCCTACTAGTCGTTATCATATTATTTGAGTGCTTTTCTCACTTGTTGGTCTCCTAATGCTAATTATCATATTATTGTCGCATGTTAATCCACGCTATTGGATTATAGTTTAAAGGGTTGTCTGGTCGGTTTAGCCTAGCTAAGTTGTAATCTAAATTTCACAACCATCCATGAGGACGACATCTGTAATTCCTACAAGGACAACCGTATACTTGCAGATTTCACTACAAGTTTTTGGCACCATTGTCGGAGACGGCGTTGTGAAATTAGGTTGCCTCAAGTTGTAGTTTAGTATGCGAGTCGTTCGAGTCATTTTCATTTTAATTTTAGAGTTTTTATTTTTAGTTTTAGTTAAGTCGTTTTTCATTTTAGTAATTTAGCTGAGTTCATTTTTTTATTTTCAATCAAGTTAGTATTTTGATTTTAATTTTTACAGTTTGCTGAGATTAGTTTCATTTTAATATCTAGAGTTTATTGGTTGCTGAAAAAAACAGTACTAACGAATTTGGTTTATGTGCAGCAAAAATAAATAAGGCAAAACTGATCAAGAAATCAGAATAGTGCAGATTATTCTAGTGTTTTACATTGTATTTGATTTTTCTTGAGCATTTCTGGTTTGATTTTTGCTATGCTGATATTTTTCCTAGATTAAGCTTATTTTTAGAGTTTTCCTGAATTGTTTTGGATTTTTTGGGACTGTCTGAATTTTTCCATGAATTTTTTCCTTAATAAATTTTTTGTATTTTTCGGCACTGTTCAGGGAGAGAGAAAATTCAGAAAAAAATATATTTACGCCCCTTGTGATTTTGTGGAATTTTTGGTGTATTTAGTTCTAATTTTAGGAGTTTTATTTTGTATTTTAATTTTATTTGTAGATTTGGCTTATTTAGGTTTTAGTTTATTTTCTATTTTGTTTTAGTTTAAGTTGTGTTTTCTGTTTTTGCTTTTGATTTAGGTTTAGTTCATTTTCTATATCTATTTTTGTGCATCAACAAGACAAAAAAATTAGAAAAAATGCTCTTCTTTTGTATTTGTGTTCATTTTATATTTTGTACAACGTCTGAGTCTTTTTGGTATTTCTTTTATTTTGGTAGCATTATTTTGTTTTTGTTAGTTTGTTTTATTTTGTTCACTTAATTATTTAAGTCTTTTGTTTTCATTTTAGTCAGTAGTTATTAATAGTATCCTAGATCCATTTTCTTTCCTAAAAAAGTTTAAAATTTTAAAAACTTAAAAATCCAAAACTATTGAAAAATTCTTAAAATTGGAAAAAAAAACACGAGCTTCAAGCATTCCAGTTTTTAATTTCCCACAATATGAGCATGAACCTTTTTGGAGTTATATTTCGAGACTTAAGGATTATCTTGCTCAATTGAATCAGAATTTTCAAAAATAGGAAATTTGTAAGGTCATTGTTGTGGGTTTAAATTTTGAATCTTGGGGATGTTGAGTTTATTTATCTTGGAGGTGTACTAGGTTTATTATCTAAAACTCAAGATGAAGTCTGACATTTCTTTGAAAAACTACCTTGGGATACGTATACGTTTGATCGAGCTAAAAATAATTTTGGATACCCAACTCCTGATGAGTCTGTTTTTCATGTTAGTCCTTACCCTCAGGATCACTTTTTAGATTGATATGCCCTATCTTACTCTTCCGTGTCTCCTGCTTTATGTGATTACTGTGAGTCATCTGCCCATGATGCCTACAATTGCACGTATCGTAATTATGTTGATACTACTTAGCCAAGTGTGGAAAAGAAGATAAATGAAATGACTAATCAAATGATAAAGAACATGAAAAAGAGAATTGCTGAATATTCTCATTGCTTTAATCAAAGTAGGGAGACTTATAGTGACCTTGACTCTAGCTTAGGATCTCCTAAGCCTAAAGTTAGTCTCTATGATGATTTTGAGGCCTCTTATCTCGCTAGGCCTAATTTAATTGCTAACATGCTTTTGCCTAGCCTAGAACAAGAGAGTAGCCTCCCTACGTCTCTATCACAAGACCTTGCACCCCACACTAGCTCACATAAGGATGTCACTAATGATGTCCTAGTTTCTGCCGACCCACCCAACCCTTTTAATCACTCATGGTGAAGACCTTGAGAGCGCTAGTGAATTTGATATGAGCATCACACCTAAAGTTGAGCATCGTGATTTAGATGATTCAAATGATATTTCATAGGAGACATGTGAGGAGAAAATTGAACCCCCTAAATTGGAATTTGATGATGATAATCTTACTATAGAATATGAATCTTTTTCATGTGGGCTTGATGTCAATGTTGGTTTGGATGTGGATCTGTGTGCTAAATATGAATCCCTCTCTTTTGACGATATCAATACTGACCTCCTTTTTTATTATTACAAGTCAAAGTTTGTTGAGTTTGGGAATATTATCACTGAAAATTTTGAGTTAGATCAGACTCATACGCATATTCAACTTAAAGGACTTGTGGACTTCGGGCTCACTAATTTGCCTAGACTACTCATTTCTTATGACAATCACATTTCGAGGCCGATGACCAATGTACTGGCTACCTTTAAATACGCTTGCTTGTTTTATGTTTGGACCCAACGGTTTGACAAGTTGAAGCGGACCCTTACCTATGCTTCATTGCCATGGTGGATGTACTTTTTCTTGATCCAAAGTTTTACTTTTTACTGTTTCTATCTTATTGAGAGTTGCCCTTCTGTATTTGACAAGCTACTTCATGCTTTAACGAGTTTTGATTTAAGTAGCACTTTTTAGCTTGATATGGAGTGGCTGATGCTTCATAGGCCTCTCTTTGCTCGAATTTCTAGAGGCTATAGCTTAGGTGTACTTCTACACCTGACCTGGTATACATGTTCCTCTTTATTTCCTCTTTGTATATATTTGTTACTTTATTTTATTTTTATTATCTTCTTTTTGAGTTTAGAGTCTCGTCATTTTTCTTTATTTTTGAGTCATGTTTTCTTTTGTATATACATTCTTAGTTTCAATTTTTATCTTTCTTTTCACTCCCAATGAGGACATTGTGAGATTTAGGTGTGGGCATGGGGGAAACTTTGGAAAAAATTGACCCAAAAAAAAATTTGAAAAAAAATTTGAAAAAGTTTGAAGAAAAATAAAAAAAAGTGAAAAACTATGAAAATCTAAAAGATTTTTGTTTTGTTTTCTTTTTGGAAGCTTCATGCTATTCTGATTAGCTTAAATCCTTTGTGCTTTGATTATTAGTGTTTATGTAAGCATGATTAAATGATAGGTCTCTATCCTTAGTACTTAAAAATTCTAATTCTAACCCCAAGTGTTCATTATTGACGTGTAACGAAATCCTTGTTTACACCATCATCATTATCTTTAGGTCTTAGTCTTCCATGATCGGCTCTCCCACTTGTCTTTGACATGATTACTTTGGTTTTTTGGTGTATACAAAAAAAAACAAGAAGAAAAAATGACAACGAAAATTAAAAAAAAAAAGGGAAGAAAAAGAAATGAAGAAAAATTTGGAATGACAAGTACCCCTTTGAGGCATGCGCTATTGGGCATTACCCTTTGAGGCATGTACTACTGGGTGTTACCCTTTGAGGCAATACTGCTACTAGGAAAGATTGCTTCCTATGTTAATAAGTCAATAATGCAGTTTGTGCCGGTCAAGTGGGATTGACATTGATTCTGGTAAGCCTAAGCCCTAGGATGATGTTGTACGTGCACACGAGCAACGAGATGGATTCAAAGTTTTGATTTACACTAAGGTGAAAAGTTAGTGATTTGGTATCATTCATGGAGTACAAAACCTTGATGAGTACATTTTGTATATATGCCGGCCAATATCTTTGCTACATGGGTGATTTAGTTTATTAGAATATGTATACATCTTTCCTCAGTTTTGTACATACTAATTTTTTAAAAAAACAAAACCAAAAAAGATTTTCGAATTTCTATTTATGTTTTCTTTTAAAGATTTTGTGGGTATATCTTTTGCAAACCCTCACGAGACCTTCCTCATCCGCTAGGGGTAACCTAGGGGTTTAAAGGGCTTGTTGCATGTGGTAAAGGCAATCGTGATTCCTACAAAAGTGAGTTAAGATTTTAATTTCTTTTTCTAGGATTTTTAGTTTTGTTTTACTCGAGGACGAGCAAAACTTAGGTGTGGCGGTATTTGTTCAACCAAAAATTATTACATTTTTATACCATTTATTATTTAATATTTGTTCAAAATAACTGATTAAATTCAAATTTTAATATATTTTTGTTTGATTTGTAGGAATTATAAAGGTCAGAATAAAATAAATAAGAAGTCCATATTGGTGCAAAAGGAGATGGCAGAGAAAGTGTTGGATTTCTGCAAAAGAAAAAAAAAAGATGAATGGACCGAGCCCAGTTAGCAGCCCAGACCTTGCCCCACACGAAAGCCCAAATGGCCAATTTTTTTTCTTTCCTTTCTCTCCTGGTGGGCCGGTCTTCTCTTTGCAAAAAAATACTTGGCCTAATTCACGCCTTGCCCTTCTATTTTCCAGCAACCTGACCCGGTCCGCCTCCACTTAATTTCTCAAGCGCGCCTCACGTGACCTGAGCCTCTTATCTCCCCCTTTAATCTTCTCTCTCCTTGGTGGTTTTTCTTCCCCTGGCTGGCCCAGAACTCAAAACAGAGCAGTAGCAACCCCATTCATCAGCTCCAACTTCATCTCCTCTCTCTCTAGCTCATCTCTCTCCCTCGAACTCACAAGCCATGCATGTGACCCTGATTTATCCGCCCATCCCCTTTCTTCTTCTTCTTCTCCTTTGGTTCCTAAGCTAGAACCCGAAAGGAGAAACAAAGCACTGTGGCTCTTCATGTTCCCCACTCCCATAACCGATTTGCACTCTCTCTCTCCTCATTCATGCTATCATTACTCACCATCATGAAGCAGATGGTTTCAAGCATTCAGGGAAGGTTGAAGGAGTGTTCAGGAGAGCTAAAATGGGAGGCTGAAAACAGAGCAAACGGATAGCGTAGAGTAGCAGCAAGTAGGGGGCATTTTCTTTTCCTCGTTTAGGTTTTTGCCTTTTCAGATTTCAAATTCGGGTTTTAGTTTTCAAATTGATGTAATTTCGTTTTGTTTGTGATTTCATTGGAATTCTAGTTTAGTTTCAGAATTACACGTTGTTAGCTTTGAATTCTCTGCTGTAATTATGCAGCTTCTCCCTCTGTTTATTGCTCGGTTTGCTCGTAAATCACCTTGCTAGTTGGAGTTTAGATGGGCTTTGTTCGACCAGTCGCTGCTGGATGCCATGCTTTTATCATTTGAGTGCTTTTCTCACTTGCTAAATGTCATATTATTATCGCGTGTTAATCCAGGTTATTGGATTATAGTTTAAAGGGCTACCTTGCCGGTTTAGCCTAGCTGAGTTGTAATCTAAATTTCACAACCATCGCTGAGGACAATATCTGTAATTCGTACAAGGACAATCGTATACTTGCGAATTTCACTAAAAGTTTTTGGCGCCGTTTTCGGGGATGGCGTGGTGAAATTAGGCTGCCTCAAGTCGTAGTTTAGTATTCAAGTCGTTCAAGTGTTTTCGTTTTAATTTTAGAGTTGTAATTTTTATTTTTAGTTAAGTCGTTTTTCGTTTTAGTAAATTCGTTTAGTTCATTTTTTTATTTTGAATCAAGTTAGTATTTTGACTTTAATTTTTGCAGTTTGCTTAGATTAGTTTCATTTTAATTTCTAGAGTTTATTGGTTGCTGAAAAAAACAGTATTAACGAATTTGGTTTATGTGCAGTAAAAAGAAATAAGGCATAATTGATCAAGAAATCAGAATAATGCATATTATTCTACTGTTTTAGATTGTATTTGAATTTTCTGGAGCATTTCTGGTGCGATTTTTGCTATGCTGATATTTTTCCTAGATTTAGCTTAATTTTTAGATTTTTTCTGGATTTTTTGGGATTGTCTGAATTTTCCCATGAATGTTTTCCTTAATAACTTGTTTGCATTTTTCGGCACTGTTCGGGGACAGAGGAAATTCGGAACAAAATATATTCATGTCCCTTGTGATTGTGTGGAATTTTTTTGTGTATTTAGTTCTAATTTTAGGAGTTTTACTTTCTATTTTAATTTTATTTGTAGATTTGGCTTGTTTAGCTTTTAGTTTATTTTCTGTTTTGCTTTAGTTTAAGTTGTGTTTTCTGTTTTTGCTTTTGATTTGGGATTACTTTATTTCCTATTTTCTATTTTTCTGTGTCAACAAGAAAAAAAAATAAAAAAAATGCTCTTCTTTTGTGTTTGTGTTCATTTTATATTTTGTGTGATGTTTGAGTCTTTTTGGTCATTCTTTTATTTTGGTAGCACTGTTTTGTTTTTGTTAGTTTATTTTATTTTGTTCACTTAATTATTTGAGTCTCTTGTTTCTGTTTTAGACATTAGTTTGTAATAGTGTCCTAGATGCATTTTCTTTGCCACAAAAAAAAACTAAAAAAATTAAAAACTTGAAAGTCCAAAAAAATTTAAAAATTCTTAAAATTGAAAAAAAAAATACAAGCTTCAAGCATGCCAGTTTTTAATTTCCCACAATATGAGCATGAACGTTTTTAGAGTTATCTTTCGAGACTTAACGATTATCGCACTTAATTGAATCAGAATTTTAAAAAATGGAAAATTTGTGAGGTCATTGTTGTGGGTTTAAATTCTAAATCTTGAGGCTGTGTTGAGTCTACTTATCCTAGAGCTGTACTAGTTTTATTATCTAAAACTCAAGATGAAGTCTGAAATTTCTGTGAAAAACCAGCCTGGGATACCTATGCATTTGAAAAAGGTAAAAATAATTTTGGATACCCAACTCCTGATGAGTCTGTTTTTCATTTTAGTCCTTATCCTCTGGATCACTTTTTAGATTGATAACCCTATCTTACTCTTGTGTGTCCCATGCTTTATGCGGTTACTGCGAGTCATCCGCTCATGATGGCTGTAATTGCCCATATGGTGATTAAGTCGATGCTACTTGTGCAAGTGTGGAAAAGAAGATAAATGAAATGACTACTCAAATGATAGAGAACATGAAAAAGAGAATTGCTGAATATTCTCAATGTTTTAAACAAAGTAGGGAGACTTATGGTGAGTTTGACTCTAGTTTAGCATCTCCTAAACCTGAAGTTAGTCTTTGTCATGATTTTGAGCCATCTTATCTTGCTAGGCCTAATTTAATTGTTGACATGCTTTTGCCAAGCCTAGAACAAGATAGTAGCCTCCCTACGTCTCTAGCACAAGACCTTGCACCCCACACAAGCTTTCATAAGGATGTCACTTATGATGTCATAGTTTCTGCCGACCCAACCGCCCCTTTTGATCACTCATGTGAATTTGAGGAGGGTAAAGACAATGAGAATGCTAGTGAATTTGATATGAGCATCACACCTGAAGTTGAGCATCATGATTTATATGATTGAAAGGATATTTTATAGGAGACATGTGAGGAGAAAATTCAACCCACTAAACTGGAATTTAATCATGATAATCTTACTACAGAATATGAATCTTTTTCATGTGGGGTTGACGCATCAATGTGGGTTTGAATGTGGATCTGTGTGCTGAATATGAATCCTTCTCTTTTGGCCCTATGAATAGTAATCTCCTTTTTGAATCTTACAAGTCAAAATTTGTTGCGTTTGGGAGTATTGTCACTGAGAATTTTGAGTTAGACCAGACTCATACACATATTTAACTTAAAGGACTTGTGGACTTCGGTGTCACTAATTTGCTTAGACTGCTTATTTCTGATGACATGCACATTTCTCGACCGATGACCAATCTACTGGCTACCTTTAAATACATTTGCCTATTTGATGTTTGGACCCAATGGTTTGACAAGTTGGATCGGGCCCTTATCCGTGCTTTATTGCCATTGTGGATGTACTTTTTCTGGGTCCAACTCTCTACTTTTTACTGTTTCTATCTTATTGAGAGTTGCTCTTCTGTATTTGACAAGCTACTTCAAGCTTTAACAAGTTTTGATTTAAGTAGCACTTTTTAGCTTGATATGGAGTGGCTGATGCTCCATCGAAGTCTGTATGTTCAAATTTCTAAAGGCTATAACTTAGGTGTACTTCTGCACCTGACCTGGTATACACGTTCCTCTTTATCTCCTCTTTGTATATATTTGTTGCTTTGTTTTATTTTTATTATCTTCTTTTTGAGTTTGGAGTCTTGTCATTTTTCTTTCTTTTTGAGTCATGTTTTCTTTTGTATATACATTCTTATTTTGGGTTTTTATGTTTCTTTTCACTCCCAATGAGGACATTATGAGAGTTAGGTGTGGGGGTGGGGAAAACATTGGAAAAAAATTGGCCCATAAAAAAATTTGAAATTTTTTTTTAAAAAGTTGTTGGAAAATTCAAAAAAAAAAATAAAAAACTTTGAAAATCTAAAAAGATTTTTGTTTTGTTTTGTTTTTTTTTGGGAAGTTTCATGCCATTCTAACTAGCTCAAATCCCTTGTGCTTTGATTATTAGTGTGTATGTAAGCATGATGTGCATGATAGGTCTTTGTCCTCAATATTTATAAAACTCTAATTCTAACCCAAATTGTTCATTGTTAGTGTGTAATCTAATCCTTGTTTATGCCATCATCATTATCTTTAGGTCTTAGTCTTCCATGATCGTCTTTCGCATTTGTTTCTGACATGATTACTTTGGTTTTTTGTTTGTATACAGATAAAAAAAACTAGAAAAAATGACAATGAAAATGAAAAAAAGAAGGAAGAAAAGGAAATGAAAGAAATTTGGAATGAAAAGTATCCCTTTGAGGCATGCGCTGCTATGCGTTACTCTTTGAGGCTTGTGCTACTGAGTGTTGCCCCTTGAGGCAATACTGCTGCTGGAAAAGTTTGCTTCCTATATTAAAAAGTCAATAATGTAGTTTGTGTCAGTCAAATGGGATTGAGTTTGATTCTGACAAGCCTAATCCCTAGCATGATGATGCACTTACACACAAGCAATGGGATGGATTCAAAGTTTTGATATACAGTGGAGTGAAAAGTTAATGCTTTGACGTCATTCATGGGGTACAAAGCCTTGATGAGTACATTTTGTGTATATGTAGACCAATATCTTTGCTACATGGGCGATTTAGTTGTTTAGAATGTGTATATGTCTTTCTCCAGTTTTGTACATATTAATTTTTCAAAAAAAAATCAATTTTTTTTTCCGAGTATCTATTTATGTTTTCTATTAAAGATTTTATGGTTATATCTTTTGCAAACCTTCACGAGACCTTCCTCGTCCACTGGGGGTAACCTAGGGGTTTAAAGGGCTTGTTGCATATACTAAGTCCAACCGTGATTCCTACGAAAGTGAGTTAGGATTTTATTTTCTTTTTCTAAGATTTTTAGTTATGTTTTACTCGAGGACGAGCAAAACTTAGGTGTGGGGGTATTTGTTTAACCCAAAATTATTACATTTTTATACCCTTTATTGTCTAATATTTGCTCAAAACAAATAATTAAATCAGAATTTTAATATATTTTTGTTTGAATTGTAGGAATTATAAAGACCTGAATAAAATAAAGAAGAGGTTCAAATTGTTGCAAAAAGAGATGGCAGAAGAAGTGTTGGATTTTTGTAAAAAAAAGAAAAAGAAGAAAGGACCGAGCCCAGTTAGCAGTTTAGACCTCGCCCCACACGAAAGCCGAAATGCCTAGTTTTTTTTCTTCTTTTCTCTCTTGGTGGGCCGGTCTTCTCTTTGTAAAAAAAAAATATGTGGCCCAGTTTGCGCCTTGCACTTCTGCTTTCCAGCAACCCAGCCCGCCCTGCCTCCACGTAATTCGTCACGCGCGCCTCATGTGATCTGAACCCCTCATCTCCCCCTTTAATATTCTCTCTCCTCGGTGGTTCTTCTTCGCCTGGCTGCCCAAAACTCGAAACAGAGCAGTAGCTTCCCCATTCATCAGCTCCAACTTCATCTCTTCTCTCTCTGACTCATCTCTCTCCCTCAAGCTCAAAGGCCGTGCACGTGACCCTGGTTCATCCCCCCATCCCCTTTCTTCTTCTTCTCCTTTGGTTCCCAACCCAGAACCTGAAAGCAGAAATAGAGCATTGTGGCTCTTCATCTTCCCACTCCCATAACCGATTTGCGCTCTCTCTCTCCTCTTTCATTCTATCATTACTCACCAACATGAAGGGTACGATTTCAAGCATTCAAGGAGGGGTTGAAGGGGTGTTCAGGCGAGCTAAAATGGGAGGCCGAAAATAGAGCAAAGGGACAACGTAGAGTAGCAGCAAGTAGGGGCCATTTTCTTTTCCTCTTTGTTTCGATTTTTGCCTTCCAGATTTTAGATTCGTGTTTTAGTTTTTGAATTGAGGTAATTTGGTTTTGTTTGTGATTTCATTGGAATTCTAGTTCAGTTTCAGAATTGCACGTTGTTAGCTTTGAATTGTCTGGTGTAATTGCGTAGCTTCTTCCCTCTGTTTGTTGCTTTGCTTGCTTCTAAATCACTTTGCTGATTGGCGTTCGGATGGGCTTTGTTCTACCAGTCGGTGTTAGATGCTATACTTTTATCATTTGAGTGCTTTTCTCACTTGTTGGATTCGCAATGCTAATTGTCATATTATTATCTCGTGTTAATCCGCGTTATTGGATTATAGGTGAAATGGTTGTCTAGCCGATTTAGCCTAGCTGAGTTGTAATCTAAATTTCACAACCATCCATGAGGATGGTATCTATAATTCAGACAAAGACAACTGTATGCTTGCGGATTTCACTACAAGTTTTTGGCGCCATTGCTAAGGATGACGTTCTGAAATTAGATTCCTCAAGTCGTAGTTTAGTATTCGAGTTGTTCACGTCGTTTTCGTTTTAATTTTAGAGTTGTGATTTTTAGTTTTAGTTAAGTCGTTTTTCATTTTGGTAATTTAGTTTAGTTCATTTTTTTATTTTGAATGAAGTTAGTATTTTGATTTCAATTTTTGCGGTTTGCTGAGATTAGTTTCATTTTAATTTCTAGAGTTTATTGGTTGCTAAAAAACAGTACTAACGAATTAGGTTTATGTGCATCAAAAAGAAATAAGGTAGAATTGATCCAAAAATAAGAACAGTGCTGGTTATTCTACAGTTTTACATTCTATTTGAATTTTCTGGAGCCTTTTTGGTGTGATTTGTGTTGTGCTGATATTTTTCCTAGATTTAGCTTAATTTTTAGAGTGTGTTTGAATTTCTCTTGATTTTTTGGGACTGTTTGGATTTTTCTGTGAATTGTTGCCTTAATACTTTGTTTGCATTTTTCTGCACTGTTCGGGGACAGAGAAAATTGGGAAAAAAAATATATTTATGTCCTTTGTGATTGTGTGAAATTTTTTTGTGTATTTAGTTCTAATTTTAGCAGTTTTATTTTGAATTTTAATTTTATTTGTAGATTTGGTTGTTTAGGTTTTAGTTTATTTTCTTTTTTGTTTTAGTTTAAGTTGTGTTTTCTGTTTTTGATTTTGATTTAGATTTAATTTATTTTCTATTTCTGTTTTTATGTGTCAAAAAGAAAAAAAATTAGAAAAAATGCTCTTCTTTTGTGTTTGTGTTCATTTTATATTTTGTGTCATGTTTGAGTCTTTTTGGTCCTTCTTTTATTTTGGCAGCACTGTTTCATTTTTGTTAGTTTATTTTATTTTGTTAAGTTAATTATTTGAGTCTCTTGTTTCTGTTTTAGACATTAGTTTGTAATAGTGTCCTAGATGCATTTTCTTCCCTACAAAAAAAAAACTAAAAAAATTAACAACTTGAAAATCCAAAAAAATTGAAAAATTCTTAAAATTGAAAAAAAAACACAAGCTTCAAGCATGCCAGCTTTTAATTTCCCACAATATAGGCATAAACCTTTTTGGAGTTATCTTTCGAGACTGAATGATTATCGTGCTCAATTGAATCAGAATTTTCAAAAATGAAAAATTTGTGAGGTCATTGCTGTGGGTTTAAATTCTAAATCTTAGGGCTGTGTTGAGTCTATTTATCGTGGAGGTGTACTAGTTTTATTATCTAAAACTCAAGATGAAGTTTGGAATTTCTTTGAAAAACCAGCCTAGGATACCTATGCATTTGAAAAAGCTAAAAATAATTTTGGATACCCAACTCTTGATGAGTATGTTTTTCATGTTAGTCCTTACCCCCAGGATCACTTTTTAGATTGATATGCCCTATCTTACTCTTGTGTGTCTCCTGCTTCATGCAATTACTGCGAGTCATCTGCTCATGATGCCTGTAATTGCCCATATCGTGATTACGTTGATGCTACATGTGCAAATGTGGAAAAGAAGATAAATGAAATGACTAATCAAATGATAGAGAACATGAAAAAGAGAATTGCTAAATATTGCCAATGTTTTAATCAAAGTAGGAAGACTCATAGTGAGCTTGACTCTAGTTTAGGATCTCCTAAACCTGAAGTTAGTCTCTCTGATGATTTTGAGCCCTCTTATCTTGCTAGGCCTAATTTACTTGTTGACATGATTTTACCTAGCCTAGAATAAGAGAGTAGCCTCCCTACGTCTCTATCACAAGGCCTTGCACCCCACAGTAGCTCACTTAAGGACGTCACTGATGATGTCCTAGTTTTGCCGACCCACCCGCCCCTTTTAATCACTCATGTGAAGTTGAGGAGGGTGAAGACCTTGAGAGCGCCAGTGAATTCGATATGAGCATCACACCTAAAGTTGAGTATCGTGATTTAGATGATTCAAAGGATATTTCATAAGAGACATGTGAGGAGGAAATTGAACCCACTAAATTGGAATTTAATGATGATAATCTTGCTACAGAATATGAATTTTTTTCATGTGGGCTTGATGTCAATGTGGGTTTGGATGTGGATATGTGTGCTGAATATGAATCCTTGTCTTTTGGCCCTATCGATACTGACCTCCTTTTTGAATCCTACAAATCAAAATTTGTTGCGTTTGGGAATATTGTCACTGAGAATTTTGAGTTAGACCAGACTCATACGCATATTTAACTTAAAGGACTTGTGGACTTCGAGCTCACTAATTTTCCTAGACTGCTTTTTTCTAATGACAATCACATTTCTCGGCCGATGACCAATCTACTGGCTACCTTTAAATACATTTATCTGTTTGATGTTTGGATCCAACGGTTTGACAAGGTGGATCGGGCCCTGATCCGTGCTTTATTGCCATGGTGGATGTACTTTTTCTGGATCCAACTCTCTACTTTTTACTGTTTCTATCTTATTGAGAGTTGGTCTTCTGTATTTGACAAGCTACTTCAAGCTTTAACGAGTTTTGATTTAAGTAGCACTTTGTAGCTTGATATGGAGTGGCTGATGCTCCATCGACCTCTGTATGCTCGAATTTCTAAAGGCTATAGCTTAGGTGTATTTCTGCACTTGACCTGGTATACACGTTCCTCTTTATATCCTCTTTGTATATATTTGTTGCTTTGTTTTACTTTTATTATCTTCATTTTGTGTTCAGAGTCTTGTCATTTTTCTTTCTTTTTGAGTCATGTTTTCGTTTTTATATACATTCTTATTTTAGGTTTTTATGTTTCTATTCACTCCTAGTGAGGACATTGTGAAATTTAGGTGTGGGGGTGGGGGAAACTTTGCAAAAAAATTTGAAAAAAATTGACCCGAAAAAAAACTTTGAAATTTTTTTTGAAAAAGTTTGAAGAAAATTAAAAAAAAAGGTTACAAACTTTGAAAATCTAAAAAGATTTTTGTTTTGTTTTTTTTATTTTTAGAAGCTTCATGCAATTCTGATTACCTTAAATCCCTTGTGCTTTAATTATTGGTGTGTATGTAAGCATGATGTGCATGATAGGTATCTGTCCTTAGTATTTATAAGCTCTAATTCTATCCCCAATAGTTTATTATCGATGTGTAATCCAATCCTTGTTTATAGCATCATCATTGTCTTTAGGTCTTAGTCTTCCATGATCGGTTCTCTCACTTGTCTTTGACATGATTACTTTGGTTTTTGGTTTATATATAGAAAAAAAAGAAGAAAAAATGACAATGAAATTGAAAAAAAGAAGGAAAAAAAAGGAAATGAAAGCAAATTTGGAATGACAAGTATTGATGTACAGTGGGGTGAAAAGTTAGTGCTTTGATGTCATTCATGGGTAGAGAGCATTGATGAGTGCATTTTGTGTATATGCTAGCCAATATCTTTGCTACATGGGTGATTTAGTTGACTAGAATGTGTATATATCTTTCCCCAGTTTTGTACATATTAATTTTTGAAAAAAAACCAAAAAAGTTTTTTGAGTTTCTATTTATGTTTTCTTTTAAAGATTTTGTCGGTATATCTTCTGTAAACCCTCATGAGACCTTCGTTATCTACTAGGGGTAACCTACAGGTTTAAAGGGCTAGTTGCATATGCTAAATGCAACCTTACGAAAGTGAGTTAGGATTTTATTTTCTTTTTCTAGGATTTTTAGTTTTGTTTTACTCGAGGACGAGCAAAACTCAGGTGTTGGGGTATGTGTTTAACCTAAAATAATTATAATTTTATACCATTTATTGTCTCATATTTTCTAAAATAAATAATTAAATTAGAATTTTAATACATTTTTGTTTGACTTGTAGGAATTATACAGATTTGAAGAAAATGAATAAGAAGTCCAAATTGTTGCAAAAGGAGATGGCAGAAGAAGTGTTGGATTTCTATTAAAAAAAAAGAAGAAGAAGAAAGGACCGAGCCCAGTTAGCAGCCCAGACCTTGCCTTGGACGAAAGCCCAAATGCCTAGTTTTTTTTTTCTTTTCTCTCTTGGTGGACCAATCTTCTCTTTGAAAATAAAAAATAAAAAATACTTGGCCCAGTTCGCACCATGCCCTTATGTTTTCCAGCAACCCAGCTCGACCTGCCACCACTTAATTTGTCACGCATGCGTCACGTGACCTAAGGCCATCATCTCCCCCTTTAATCTTCTTTCTCCTCAGTGGTTCTTCTTCCCCTGGCTGCCCAAAACTCGAAACAGGGCAATAGCTTTCCTATTCATCAGCTCCAACTTCATCTCCTCTCTCTCTAACTCATCTCTGTCCCTCGAACTCACAAGCCACGCACGTGAGCCTGGTTCATCTGCCTATCCCCTTTCTTCTTCTTCTTCTTCTTCTTCTTCTCCTTTGGTTCCCAACCTAGAACTCAAAAGCAGAAACAGAGCACTGTGGCTCGTCATCTTCCTCATTTCCATAACCGATTTGTGCTATCTCTCTCTTCACTGATTTTATCATTACTCACCGTCATGAAGGGGATGGTTTCAAGCATTCAAGGAGAGGTTGAAGGGGTGTTCAGGAGAGCTAAAATGGGAGGCTGAAAACAGAGCAAAGGGACAGCGTAGAGTAGCACCAAGTAGCGGGCATTTTCTTTTCCTCTTTGTTTTGATTTTTGCGTTGCCAAATTTTAGATTTGGGGTTTAGTTTTGGAATTGATGTAATTTGGTTTTGTTTGTGATTTCATTGGAATTCTAGTTCAGTTTTAGAATTGCACGTTAGCTTTGAATTGTATGGTGTAATTGCATAGCTTCTTCCCTCTGTTTATTGCCCTGTTTGCTTATGAATCGCTTTGCTGGTCGGAGTTCAGATGGGCTTTGTTCTACTAGTATGTGTTAGATGCTATACTTTTATCATTTGAGTGCTTTTCTCACTTGTTGGTATTCGAATGCTAATTGTCATATTATTATCGCGTGTTAATCCGCGTTATTGGATTATAGCTGAAACGGTTGTCTAGCCGGTTTAGCCTAGCTGAGTTGTAATATAAATTTCACAGCCATCACTGAGGACAAGATCTATAATTCCTACAACAACAGCCGTATACTTGCATATTTCACTACAAAGGTCATGGATCTTCAAACATGGCCAAGGGCCTGGGAAAAAAGATAGATCTATATCTGAGTGTCCTGTAAAGATGAATGGAAGAGCATGAAGTAAAAATCAAGTGTAGATAACACAAAACACCTATTTTATTACTCAATGTGAGTACCTACATACCAACGTTTGCAGAAAATAGAGGGGCCAACAAAGGAAGTAAAGTACAACAGGAGCCCTATGCCTACTCCTTGTCACTTGAAGTCGAAGGGGCGTCGTTGAATGTCGAGACTTCTTTAGGGTCGCACGTCGACGGATTGGCAATCAGGTCCACAAGATGGGGGATCTGTGCCCTCCTAAGCCTTTCCTCGATTTCCCATAGCCAGGATTCAACAACATCCCCCTTCAGCTCCCGAAGGCCTGACATCATGCAATCTACCGCGATCCTACTCGAAAATCCCAACTCCGCAGCTTCGTTGAGCACCATGGCATAAAAGATAGCTGGGATCATTTGAGGGATGTGGGAGCTGTGGGCATACCACATGGCCTCAAGAATCTCAAAGTCAGGGCAAAGGCCATGATGGGTTTCGATAAGCAGAGGACTCCCTTAAAGACCAATGGAAGTTGTCCCTAGCATACTCCGCCGCTTGCTCGGTACTAAGAAAGTTAGGAAACATAATGGAGTTTCTCTTTTTATCGTTGTTGTTTTTTCTCTCACTATAAATTAAAGGTTGAGGAGATCGCTTAAGTGATATGTCCCAAGAGGGTGTCACCCCCTTTTTATAGAGGTAGACGGATATGCCAAAGGGAAGCACACTTTTCTAAGGGGCAGCAAAACCAAAGAGCCACTCTATCCTCACCAAGTGGCTCTTGTACCCGAAAGAGTAGTCCAGGACAACCCTGAAGCTTCAAGGGCAGGGCCCAGCCTAGAAATATGAGCTATAGGTTGAGCAACATAGGCCCATAACCCCAAGGCCAGTTGCTAAGGCCGTTAGCAGGATACGGAGAGTGGGGCCTACCTTCTGAAGCCCTTTCGGAGCCGAAGGCCAGAGAAGGTCGAGATGTGACATTACGGCCAGGTGAATGGAACATAACATACTCGCAAAGAAATCAAACCCTTCCGTAGAGGGGCAACGTTTTATTATCAACACCAACGGTTACAAGCACGGTTCATAAGGAGGAGAACATGATGTCAAACATAATACAAAGAAAGATGTCGAAAAGTCTAACGCTACTCTTCATCACTAGAAGGGGGTGGGGGATCATTTGAGCCCGGGCTCTCTTCTCGGCCGTTCACAGGCCCCTGAGCACCCCCTGGGGGAGTCCGCTGGCAAAGTTGTGCCTCTAAAAGGTCATGCCTGTTGACATGCATCCAAGACTCAAAAGATGTCCACTGCAAACCTTCAAGGGATGCCTTCAAATCAGCGGCTATGAACCCGCTCGCAATGTTTAGTTCCACGACATCGTTAAGCAGTATGGCGTAGCAGGTGGCTTGAACCATGTCGGGAAGTTCGAAGTCGCGCACTGTTTCCTCCGACTTGGATAGAGTAAAGCACGGACATAGCTCCCGGTAGTCCTCCTGGAGTGAACGCGGAGGAAGTGAGGCACACCTCTAATGCCACCGGAAAGTTTCCCTCACATGGTTAGCCATCTCTTCGGGGTCGCAAAAGGGGGGAATTATCATGGTCAAGGTTGCAAACTGAGACTCTGGTTAGAGTCACAAACTATGACTCTCTATAAGAACTCTTATTTCTCTCTCACTAATGATTTGAGAACACTATCAAGTGACCCTCCGTAGGGATGCCAGCTCCACTTTTATAGAGAAGAATAGAAGGGGCTAAAGGAGGACCACACATTCCTAAGCTGGCTAGCATCAGGGCACCACTCAGTTCTCACCACATGGCAGCAAGTTACAAGGGGTACGACCCCAATGTCACCACGACAAAGACAGCCCGTCCTAGGGAAGGACCATGAGGTTGACCATTCAGGACCTAGGCCAGAAGGTCGAGCCTCGAAACATCCTCTAGTTGGGCTGCAATAACTAGGCCTCCTGGGGAATAGAAGTATGTAAAAACACAAAAGTTAAGGCAACGCTCTCGCAAAAAAGGCCATCGTTTTATTGCAAACGCTTACAGAGTACAACTAAAAAAAAAGAGGAAAGAAAAAAGGGAAACACATAATGCACATCCCAACAGTCGTCGCTAGCCGAGCCTTACTCCTTGCTGTCATCGCTAGAGAGGGGGTTTTAGTCGTCGAACCCCGAGCTCTCCTCCTCTTCCAAGTCACTGGATGCCTCCTATCAGCGGGCCTCCAGGATCGTACCCCTGTTACGCCCTACCCATGTCTGGAAGACGCTCCACCGCAACTCTTTCAGGGCCGACTTCATGACCCCAATCATCCACCCATGCAGGATACCGAGGTTCATAGCATCATCAAGGAGCATTGCAAGGAATACCAGTTGGGGTAGCTTAGGAACCTCGTAATCCCAGACATATTACTTGGCCTCGACCAGGACAAAGGGCGGCACAACTCTTCATAATCAGATGGTAATGGTCGAGGGGGGAAAGCCACCTCCCTACGATACCATTAGAAGTTACCCAGCATGTAAAGCACCATTTCGTCCGTCATCAATGATCGAGGGAAACCCATATTAGAAAGGTAGGAACTTTGGTGCAAACCAGCTATTTGAAGCAACTCCTTTTATAGCCCAAAGTTGGTAAGGCCTCGTAACATCAACCCGCCTTGAAAACCCAAGAGTGGCACTAGCTGGAGGCTAAGTGTCAGACAGGAAAGGGTAACCGGCCATGGATGGACCGTTTCCTCATGATCTACCGACCGCTACTATGCCCACACTGATCCACACTCCACCTGACTATCCAAGTAGGCCCACGTGCACGTAAAATGTGGGGGCTAAATGATGTAGAAAATATAATTTTCTGGAAGGCACAAGGATACCCCAATCGCAGGACATGCCTAACCACGAAACGGGACCTTTGGGGCTCCCACCAAAGGCCCAAACAGAACAAACCAGACAACGTCCCCCTTTGGGGATCCTCAGCATGAATTTAGCATCTTACCCCTTGCTACAGGAGTTATAAATACTCACCTACCCTCCTCGGGAAGAGGACTCGGACTTTGACATAATTAACTCTACTCTCTCTGTTTTCCTCGCATTTATCTCTCTTGGACCCTCCTTTGACTTGACTGTTGGAAAGGCGTTTCCCGGACCACAAGCCAGGGGTGCCTTTTTTGTCGGTTTGACCAAGGAGAGGAGCCCACCGGCTGATCTGCACGTGCCATCACGTAAACTCGAGCTCTTGGCCTACGTCATCTTCAACAAGGTACGGGAAGTTCCAGAAACAATTTATAATCACTATATTCATCCAATTAGCTAAGATCCACTACTTGCAAAATATAATCTTAAAATGAAAACTAATAGGTTAAATGATTTAGGAAGACACACATAAGAAACAACCCTTTTGAAAAGCTCCAACTTATCCCTATTTCCCTTGAACAACTTCTTCTAGAAAAGTCTCCTCTAGTTCGTAGTTTTTGTGGTGTATGAATTGTTTCAAAACGGTAAATCTTGTGTGGATGAAGAAGATTGATGGTGGAACTGCATATATTGACATGTTAGCCCATCTCCTTCCCATACTAATACAGTATAACTATTGATTCATGATCTTGTAGATTAGTAAAAATACTAAAAATGTGACACCCTAACAACATATGGCTGTAACACATTATTTAAGACGACAGGACAGGCTAATTCACTCAGTAACCTTGTTGTTTTTGCTGTTTGCTAGGGTCACGTACACTTCCATATTTCTTTGTCTTTGCAATGCGTCACAATACATAAAGCAGTGCAAAGAGGTGCAATGGTAGTCTTGCCAACATGAAATAAAACAAAATCTAATTAAGGACCCACATCCAACCGTGTCATCCTGCACCAAAATTAGAGTAGATCATCTCGTTGTCCACTTTAATGTATGGTAAGTGCTGCAAACAAGTGGATCACGCACTCACGCCAAATGGGGAAGGCAGAAAGGGGACAAAAGAAACCCAAAAAAATTAAAAAAAATAAAGAAAAAAAGGGGAGGGGGACCAGAGAGAGACAAAGAAGTTGAAAAAAGATTTCAGATGAACAAGTTCTTCAGGCAAGCATGCTATGCGTAATCATGCACTTATGCAGAAAAATTGACGCAATGGCCTACCATAATTCATCTATTTAAATCTCTCAGTAAATCCTAAGCCAACAATGGGACGGTAAAAGAGGATGAGGTAGGAGAGAGATCCCATTATCATCATTGTTATTATCATTGTGGTCATAAATAACATCATTAGCAATAATAAATTGGTAATTGGGAAAATGAAGTTGTAGATGGTTTCCTTGTTGTCATTTGCAAGTCTACAGCTGCAACTTTTTATTTTTCCAACTTTTCTGAACCATAATAATAATAATAATAATAATAATAATAATAATAATAATAATAATAATAATAATAATAATAATAAT
>JACYFF010019584.1:44922572-44992660 GCA_017589665.1 Selenicereus undatus
AAATGGGGAAAGTGGCCGTTTAACCAATTTGCTAAAATTGGCCTTCACAGTCCATGGTGACAAGAAGTATGTTTAAGGTAGTTTTTGTTGGAGCATAGAATCACAAATCTTCAAGAAATACAATCATGTAATATGATTGAAAGTGGACATAAATGTTGTAGAAGAGTTTTTGTATATCTCAATGGGATTACATAGAACACGTATATATACAAGTAGAGTGATCCTAATTCTAGAGGGAAATAACTATAGGGCAATAATTATAGGGCCTACAATAAAGGAGAAAATAAAATAAAATCACACTGAGTGATTTACATACATGTTTACATATCTTAACATTTCCCCTCAAACTCAGTATGACAACACATAAGTCATATTGAGTTTGGAGACCAAATGTTGAAAACATCTAGAAAAAAGAGACTTGGTAAAGGTGTCGACTCTGTGCTCATAAGAAGAAACTAAAGCAAGAGACAAATTCTTTTGTAAAAAATGTTGTCTAATGAAATGGCGATCGACTTCTATGTGCTTAGTTCTCTAATGGAAGACGTCATTATGACCTACTTGAACAGCACTTCAATTGTCACCAGGGGTGTTCATGGTTTGTGCACCCAAAACAAAAGAGATTTTGGTTGGGGTATCCAAAGTTTCGGATCAGCTAAGCGGTGAACCGTATCCGAACTGAAATATTCGAGCAAATGAAATTCGGGTATCCGATAATTTCAGTTCGGGTTTTCGGTTATCAAATAACCCATTTTTTCTGGGATCTTTTTTCCTACTTTGCCTAATAATTTTGTTGCATCTATAATGTAATTGTTTCTACTTATTCTATAAAATGTTTTCATATTGCACTAAGTTGCATGTGAAATTATTATACAATATCACAATATCACTCGATATCTTACCATCATTCACATATTAATTAGTCCACACCTCCGTAAGGCATTTTTGGTGCTAAATTGTTGCATTTTACATGTCCCTTTCATCTAATTTTAGCTTGTGTAATAATATATTCTTTATGTAATAATATATTTTTTAGGATTTCTACGTGTTTTATTTACTTTTGTAGGTAATAAGTTTAACCAAACAAGTACTGCGAAAAAGGAGCAAAAGAGGAACAAAAGAAGAAAACAAAGAAGCAGGGCGATGGGTAGTTGGGGGAGGCACGACGGGCGGCCAACCTTGCAGGCATGACTAGGGGGTGGCGACAGCCAGGCCGTCTTGAACGAGACAGGCCATCGTCCAGACGACGGCCGTCGCCTCCACGCATACTGTTTTTCCCAGTTTGTTTCCCTTTTAAAAGGGCTTCTTTGGGACTTTTTTGGGGTTCGTTACATCTTGAGCGATTTTTAGGCTAGTTTAGCTTAGGGTTTAGCCTCAAAACCTCATTAGGAGGAAATAAAGTAGGTAAATTAAGATTAATTGGATTGTTTTTGGGATTCAAGCATTGTACATTCAAAAGTTTATCCAAGCAATCCATAAGTTTTCTCCTTTCTCTCTTCCTATTTCGTATTTGTTCTTGTTTCCTCTTGTTTAATCTTGTTGGTTTAGATTATATTTAGCTTAAATGCTTGATTTTTATTGTGATTTTGTTTTCATTAGTTGTTTTAATCCTTATTAGATTAAATTAATTCTCTGAGTTCATGCTTCTTGGGTTATTTGTTAGCTTAGGCCTAAATTGGGGTTTTTGTGTTTTGTTGATGATTAGTTGTTAATTTTGGTTGGCTTGAATTGTGATTAGCCTCTTGATGGCTAATTAGTCTAGGATTAGGTCTAACCACACACATTTTATACATAGAACTTAGAGTTTTCTTTCATGCTTGCCAAGTGTTCGATGAAATGCTTGATAGAGTTTTCATTCCATATTTTTGGGCGATTGACTTATGCCGAGAGGTGAGGTCAATTAGCTAGTGTAGAAAGGGGATAGCTGGGTTCAGGACATGAAAATAGTCATGATCCTAACTAGGTCCGAGAGTTGCTAATTTTGTAGTCTAATTGGGCTAACCTCATGAAAATACGTGGTTAGACTAATTAAACTAGCTAATGACCAATTAGACTAACTAATGACCCTTGAGAGAGGGCTTGGGTGGTCTTCGATGGTGCAACCAAGTATCTCTTGTTTTTAGTAGAGGTTGGGTAGGTTAGGACTCATCTCGACTATTTAGTTCATAAATTAGTCAAATTATAGTCTTAAGCCACCTCTTTTGCTTTTATTAGTTTAGTTTAGCCTTGTTTTCATTTCCTTCTGTCTTGACCTAGATTGAGTCACTTTAACTAATCCCGGTAGTTGAAACCCAACTCCTAGTAGGCGACGCCCTGAGTACTCAACGATAAACCTTGCACTTGGGGTTATAAATTTTAAAACTCAAATTCTTCCTTTCAAGTTTTTAGCATCGTTGCTGGGGAGTTGGTGCTTTTCAATATTGGGATTTACTTGAGTATTCGAGGCTAGGCCTTTAGAAAATCCTAAAAATTTTAAAAATATAAGATTCGAAAAACAAATCAAAATGGCTATTTTTCATTTACCTCAATTTGAGCATGAACCTTTTTGGCAATATTTGTCTAGGTTTAATGATTAGCGTGTTCAATATGTGCATTTTACATATGAAAAATGGGAAATATGCAACGTTGTGCTCGAGGGAATAACACATGAGACCCGAGCCGCCCTTGAGTCCATGTGTTATGGTGGTTTGTGCTCTTTAGATGTTGATGATATATGGGATTTGTTTGAGTCTTTGGTTTGGTATCAATGGCACCATGAGGTTACTAGTGAGTCTTTTGTGTGCCCTTCCCCCACTTCAGATGATTTGTACACTGATTCTCCTCTTGTGTGGTCTTATTGTCAATCTTTTGACCACAATGTAAATTCTTGTCCCTATTATGATATCTCTGATGCATGCTATGTTAGACTTAATGCAGTAATAGATAAAATGAATGACCGACATGAGTGTTTTGTTGGTAAGATGAAAGAGTGTGCCTACTGCAAGAGACCGACCCCAGTCCATCTTCTCTTAGACTTAAGGTTAGTCTCTATGATGATTGCGAGTCTTCCCTTCCCTTAGGGCCTACTTTTATGATTGATTCACCTTTGACCGCCCTAGGGGATGTGATTGATCCTCCCTTGACATTTTTACCATTAGTCACTCCATCCTTGCCTAACACACCTAGAGACACTATTGAGGGTGTCTTAAGCTTACTTGTTTCTCTTCCGCCCCTTTTAGCTCAGTATGTGGGGTTAGAGATGGGTCAGTCTATTGGGGGTGATGTTAGTTGTGTAGAGGGTGATTCGCTTGATTGGTCGGGCCATATTGCATTGCTAGAGCCATCTTTGAGGAGTTATATAGTGATGATGTGAGGGTTGGTGCTGCTCCTAGCATTGAGCATGTTGACCCCATTTGCATCAAACCACTTGACTTGACCCCCATTTCATTCCCCTTACTTCGCACGACCCCCTCTCACTTGCATGCATTCCATCAGTCCCTAGGTGACATTAGCGGGCATAATCCCTCCTTTGACCCTTATTGTGCATACCTAGAGGACGTGTCTATGAAGATCCCGTGGAGTACTTTATTTGATTATGCTTTTGACTTTCCTATGACAATTGATGAGTTTGAGAGGGCACTGACTTTCTTCACTATGATCTTATTAGTGTTCTCTTTTTTGCACTGTTATGAGAAGCATGCAGCAGTGCACGACAAGCTCTTATGAGCTTTGATGACATTTGAGTTGATGTTGTGAGTCTCGAGCAATGATGAGGAATGATTGATGCTCCTCAGGCCTCCACAGTACCATCCTAGAGAGGCATAGTTCAGGTACAATTAGTATCCGATCTGGTATAGTCGTTCTCTCTCTTCACCCTTCTTTTTATTAGGTTGCGTTTTTGCTGGTGATCAACTTTGAGGTAAAATTTAGGATATTGTGGAGCCGATTGATGGCCATGATCACCTTTGTTTGTTTTTGTGCATATTTGTGTTTTGTAATTGGTGGTGTTGTTAGATTTGTATATATTCATTTTTGGTGGTGTTGGTTTTGTATATATGTGTGGTCTTATTGTTGATTTGGTGAGATTGTATTTTAGGGGATGTGTGTTAGCATGTGTATATGTGTGTAGGTTTAGCGTTCTTGTGTGATTTCATTTTCTTTTGTTCTTATGTGTTTTTGTGGTGGTAATGACTCCTCTTCTCCTAACGAGGTTATTATGAGAGTTAGGTGTAGGGGTGGGAAATCATACACCCTTTGTTGTGTATATTTTTGTGAAAATTTTTCAAGTTTTCAATTTTCGTATAGTTTTTTCTTCTTGGCTTTGGGGGACTTTTGTGCCATTATGATTGGTTTTTAATCTTTGATAGCTTGGTTGCTAGCTTGCATATCGGTCTAATATGCATGACAGAACACTTGTCTATAATGTGATTTCCAGTCTCTCACAATAACCCATTTCACATGTGCAATTTTGTGCATACCTTGTACACTTAATCATTGACTTTTGGTGTTAGTGGTTGAAATTTGGGTTTAGGGAAATTCTATTTGGTTAATTGACTTCTAATTTTGGCTTCATCATGAAAAAGAGAAAAAGAAGAAATGTAAAAGTAAGCTTAACTCAAGTACCTCTATTTGGGCTTGAATAAGTGATTCGCATATCTAAATAAAACCCCTAAATAGGGAAGAAACCCAACTATGTGCTAAGTTGTTCATTCGGGAGTTCAAAGCCTAATAAGCCAAGAAGTACCCACCTGGGCGAAGGAGCATAAGAAGAAAAGTGAAAAAAAAACACAAAGAAAAGAAAGGAAAAAAAAAACAAAGAGCAAAAATAAAGGGAGTCACAAATCAAGTGAATGAGACCTTTTACTCGGTTTTAACCTAGCATTAGGACTCAATACACTTTGCACGGAGCACCAAGGTGTACAAATCATGTCTTTGTGTTGCGTGGGGTGGAAAATGAGAACTGGGATGCATGTATAACCTATGTGTGTCTCGAATGCATGTTTTGCTTGTATATAGCTAGGGAGCTAGGTTGTTAAGGTGATAGAAACGATCTAGTTGTGTACATATTTTCCTCTTTACCTTGTATATATGCTTTCTTTTGAAAAACCATAACAATATCTCGAAGATTTTGTGGGTATATCTTCTGCAAACCCTCACAATACCTCACTTATCAACTTGGGAGAACCAAGGGGTTTAACAGGCTTGCTGCACATGCTAAATGTAACCGTGAATCCTATGACAGTGAGTTAGGTTCCTAGGTTAGATTTTCTTTTGTTGTGCTCGAGGACTAGCAAAAGATAGTTTGGGGGTATTTGTTTGGTACTAAATTGTCGCATTTTACATGTCCCTTTCACCTAATTTTAGCTTGTTTACAAGTGCTTTATATGTACATCTTTTTAGGACTATTTTTCCTCCTTTTTAGGAGAATTTTGTGCTTAATGATGTTATTTACTCTTCTATTCTCGATTTACACTTAGGTGTAGTTGTTTTATGTATTTTGTAGGATTTTTAGTCTTTTTACCCACCATTTTCCCTTTAATGGCTATGTTTTGACCTCCCCTACGGTCATCCATGTTATGCCATGATCGTAGAGCAAAGAAAGAGCAAAACTCAAGTTCCAGTGTAGACCACGGTTAGACTGTGGTGCCGCACGGACCGTGGTATGCCTGTAACTGTTGCCCCTTCGTTGTCCCTTGGCTGTGTGGCTGAGATCAATCAGAATTTTCTATAAATAGTGATGTTTAGCAGTGAAGGAAGACTACTTAAGGGCGTGACAAGCAAGCAAGCAAGTAGAATTGGCCTAGTTTAGTTTAGTTTAGTTTCTCTCAAATTTTGTTCTTTGTTTAGTTTTGTTTTTGCTTTTGTGTGAGTTTTGAGTGTGAGAGTTTCGATCCTGAGGCAGTTTTGAAGCCCTAGGTGAAGGCCATCTCAGTCAAGTCCCTTCCGCTCAAGATTTCGCCAATTTTTTGGGTTAGTTTATCTTTTATCAGGTCTGAGTAGTTTTCTTGGTCTAGGAAGTTAGTAGTTTATGGAATTGTTGTTGGATCATGTTTTGATTTAAAGAATTGTGCTTATTTTCATGATTGGTTTAATTTTGTTCTATCAAGTGTTTGATATGTCGTGGGTTGATTTTTAGCCAAAATTTACTTGCACACTTGAAACAATCAAGTGAAGATTTGAAAGACAACATTTGGTTGTTGGACTGCTTGAATGGACTTAGCATGACTTTGTCTCGAAACAGAGATTTATATGTTAGGAGGGCTAGTAAGTAGTTGAATATATTAAACTTGGATTAAGTCAAATTAGTTTGAAAGAACGACACTTGCTTAGTTTAGGTAAATTTGATTGATTTCGAAAGAATAGATCAAGTTTCTTGACAAGATTACACTTTCTCGAAATTAACCATTTAGAGAATAGCACATGTTTATTCATTTTGATCCAATTCTCTTCCATAACAGCGAAAATTCCTAGACATTTTTTCTCTTATTGATTTAGATAAGTTTATTTGTAGTAGTTAATCGAATCCATTTGAAATAGAGTTTTGCTTAGCATATTCTGACAAAATTAGGCTTGATAGATTACTTTAGTCCCTGAGGAACGATATCTTTTATCTATACTACGAACACCCATGTGCTTGCGGCAGTGTTGGTCATGTTTTTGGCGCCGTGGCCGGGGACTAAATTGTTAACTATTGAGTATTGTTTTGCGAACGTTACTAAGCATTTTTGTTATTTTAGTTTGTTTTGTTTTCTTGTTATTCTTCTTTTTCCTATTGAATTGCGCTAGTGGAGTTGGTGAAAGTGCTTGCAGGAATTTTTCCTGGTTTATGCAAAGTTTGATTTTGTACGAGGCTGATCTAGAGATTGAGAGGACTTTTCACTTAAGGAGGAAAAAGCAAAGGATCGAAGAACAAAGGCGCAAGGCAAGAAGGAATTCAAACATGGAGGGTGAAGAAAGATGGACCCTTCATGATTTCGTTACTCCTGGAGTCCAAGGGGTCGCCTCAAGCATAGCTCGGCCTGCTGTGGATGCCAACAACTTTGAACTCAAGCCAACACTTATTTCCATGGTGTAGTAATCTCAATTCGGCAGAACCCCTTTGGAAGACCTGAATCAACACCTCTCTGTCTTTTTAGAGGTGTGCGATATGCTAAAGTTAAACGGAGTCTCCAGTGACACGATTCGCCTGCGCTTATTCCTTTTCTCATTGAGGCATAAAGCGAGGGCTTAGTTGCACTCTTTGCTGTCTAGTTGCATAACTACTTGGGATGAGTTGACAAGAGCTTTCCTCACCAAATTATTCCCTCCAAGCAAGGCAGCAAGCTTGAGAAATCAAATCACCAACTTTCTGCAAAAAGAGGATGAGATGCTCTATGAAGCCTGAGAGTGTTTTAAAGATTTACTGCGTTTGTGCCCCCCTCATGGTCCTCAGCGCTGGATGCTTATCCAGGCCTTTTATAAAGGTGTGACCTTAGCTTTGAGATCCACTATTGACGCAGCGACAGGAGGAACCTTAATGAGCAAGATCGAGGATGAAGTCTATAACCTTATTGAGGAGATGACGTTTAACAACTTTCAATGGTCCACTAAACGAGCCCAACCCAGGTGGATTGGAGGTAAGCTTGAAGTTGTTGCTTTTACTTTACTTTCTGCTAAAGTTGATGCCATGACTAAAAGACTGGGCCAACTGAATGTTAATGTTGTAAACTCTAGTGCCCCTTCCCCTTGTGAGATTTGTAGTTCAATTGAGCATATATCTTTGAACTGTCAAGTTGAGAGTCCTTTTTCCCAGGACCCTAATGAAGTTAATTATGTTCAAATTTTCAACCCGAGAATGACCAAAGACCCTTTCTCTAATACCTCACCTGAATATCTCTTATAGGTCGAATCCAAACACTGTGAATATGCCTCCTATGAATGCTAGTGTACCTCTTGGTTTTGAACGACCCCTATTCCCTTCCCAGATGCCCAAAAAGTCAAAGTTAGAGCTAATGATGGATAACATGCTTATGGCACAACAAAAACAAGATGAGTACATTAAGCAATTAACCTCAAAGGTTGATGTGCTTAAAACTCATAATTGGATGTTAGAGACCCAGATTGCCCAGAAAGCTAGTTTTTCATTGATGCCCTTAGATAGACTACCTAACGAACCTGAGCTTAACTCAAGGGAGCAATGCAATGCAATGCAATGCTTCTATGAGGAGGCAAGAAACTAGAGGGACCTAAGGAAATTACAAATGATGAATCTTCGCAAGATAGGAATGGGCATGTCGAGAATGTTGAGAAAGAAATATCTTTGCCTTCTAAAGAAATAATTGATGATGTCACATATAAGCCTGACGAGGTTCCTAAGGACCCTAAGACCATCTCTCCAAAGCCCTACATACCACCTTTACCATTTCCTCGAAGAATGGCTAAGGCAAAACTTGATATGCAATTTGAAAAGTTTTTATACGTCCTTAAGAAACTCTACATAAACATACCATTTACTGAAGTCTTAACCCAAATGCCTTCATATGCTAAATTCCTAAAAGAAATTCTGTCTAACAAAAGAAAGCTAGAAGAACATGAAACAGCAGGTTTAACTAAAGAGTGTAGTGCAGCAATTCAAAATAAGCTTCTAGCTAAGTTAAAGGATCCCAACGATTTTTCAATTCCCTGCCTCATAGGGAATGTGCCTATAAACCGTGCTTTGTGTGATCTAGGGACAAGTGTAAGCCTGATGCCCCTTGCTCTGTACGAAAAACTGGAATTAGGAGAGTTAAGACCAACTACCATCTCCTTGCAATTAGTGGACCATTCTGTAAAATACCCTGCGGGTGTTTTGGAGGATGTCCCAATAAAAGTGGGGGATTTATACATACCAGTAGACTTTGTGATTCTGCAAATGGAAGAGGATACACGAAACCTAATCATTCTCGGGAGGCCATTTTTGGCTACTATAGGGTGACATATCAATGTAAAAAATGGTACACTAACTTTTGATGTGGGTGGTGTTAATGTGGAATTTAATTTACTAAAAGCTATTAAATTTTCTTCTATTTTTGATGAATGTAATAAGATTGATGTGGTTGATAGTTTAATACAACAAACCGCATCTAACATTAATTGTAATGATCCCCTTGAGCACTTGATGTTGAATAATAGCACTACTGAGGATGAAAACCCCGAAGTAGTCGAATTTGCTCAATTGTTAGAAGCCTCTCCACCAGTTCTGCCTTCCTCTACTAAGGTGGAGTTATTAAAAGATGAAAGTAAACCCTCATCTAATTGGGTAAAAGCTCTCGAGGTAGAGTTAAAGCCTCTCCCTTCATCATTGAGGTATGAATTCCTTGGACCAAAATCTACATATCCTATGATTGTGAATGCAAATTTGAATGCAAACCAGGTTGACTCTTTGCTTAGAGTGCTTAGGAAGCATCATAAAGCCATAGGATACACCCTAGATGACTTAAAAGGGATTCATCCTTCCTTGTGTATGCATCGAATCTTGATGGAGGACGATCATAAGCCGTCAATTGAACGCCAAAGAAGATTAAACCCTAGCATGTAAGAAGTGGTTAAAAAGAAAATTTTGAAGTTGGTTAAAGCCGACATTATGTACCCTATCTTAGATAGTGCGTGGGTAAGCCCAGTCCATATTGTACCTAAGAAAGGAGGGATGACTGTTGTAAAAAATGAGAATAATGAGTTAATCCCTACGAGGACTATTACAGGATGGCATATATGCATCGATTATCGAAAATTGAATAAAGCCACCCGTAAAGACCATTTTTCCCTTCGCTTCATTGGCCAAATGCTTGAACGATTGGCAAAGAACTCATATTTTTGCTACTTAGATGGACATCGGGATTCTTTCAAATCCCTATTCACCTAAATGACCAAGAAAAGACTACCTTTACATGTCCATATGGCACGTATGCTTATAGACGAATGCCATTTGGGTTATGTAATGCCCCTGTTACATTTCAACATTGCATGATGGCTATCTTTTCAGATTTTATTGAGGACATAATGGAAGTCTTTATGGATGATTTTTCTGTGTATGGTACAACGTATGACCATTGCTTGAATAACTTATCTAAGGTTTTACAAAGATGTGAAGATGTGAATTTGGTCTTGAATTGGAAGAAATGTCATTTTATTATGCGAGAGGGAGTTGTCCTTGGTCATGTTGTTTCTAACAGAGGCATTGAAGTTGGCAAAGCAAAGGTAGAGGTAATTGCGAAATTGCCGCCACCAACTTCTGTAAAAGGTGTGAGAAGTTTTCTTGGTCAACAACAACAACAACAACAAACTCCCAATGCGGGTCCCGCTTTAGCGGGGTATGGGGAGATCCAGCTGTCGGCAACCTTACCTCTACCGGTATTCCTACGAGAAGTTTTCTTGGTCATATTGGTTTTTATCGACGGTTTATAAAAGATTTTTCAAAGATTGGAAAACCTCTCACCCAATTGCTTGTCAAGGATGTGCCTTTTAAGTTTAATGACGAATGCTTGAGTGCTTTTCATAGATTAAAAGAGGCTTTAATCACCGCCCTTGTAACACAAGCTCCAGATTGGGAGCTACCTTTTGAAATAATGTGCAATGCAAGTGACTATGCTGTAGGGGATGTTTTAGGTCAGTGAAAGCACAATAAACCATATGCCATATACTATGCAAGTTGCACTCTTGACGAGGCTCAAGTCAACTATGCCATGACCGAAAAGGAGTTCTTGGCAGTTGTCTTTGTCTTGGAAAAATTTCGGTCCTATTTGATCAATTCCAAGGTCATCGTTTTGACGGATCATGCTGCTCTGAGACATTTATTGAAGAAATTCGATTCAAAACCTTGACTCGTCCGATGTGTCCTCCTCCTTTATGAGTTTGATTTAGAAATCAAAGACAAGGCAGGATTGGCAAATGTGGTTGCTGATCATCTGTCTCGTTTAGGCCCAGAGTCCACTCCTAGTGAAGAGCTTCCCATTGATGAATCTTTCCCTGATGAGCAGCTATTAGCTATATCCCAATAAGTTGCTCCATGGTATGCTGATATGGTGAACTTCAAAGTGTGCGACGTGTTCCCTCTAGGACTGTCCCACCAACAAAGAAAGAAGTGCTTTACAGATGCTAAATACTATGTGTGGGAAGACCCTTTCCTTTATAAGCTATGCGGAGATGAGATTTATAGAAGATGCTTGGCTGAAGAAGAGATCTGTAGTGTCTTACACCACTACCATGCTTTAACCTATGGTGGTCACTTTGGACAAGATAAAACCATTGCGAAAGTACTCTAAGCAGGTTTCTATTGGCCCACACTCTTTAAGGACACAAGGAAATTTGTCATAACATGTGATGGATGTCAGTGAGCGGGGAACATTTCCAAGAGGCATGAAATGCCTCCAAGTGGCATACTCGAAGTAGAGTTGTTTGATGTATGGGGGATTGACTTCATGGGTCATTTTCCTCCTTCCCATAACAACTTTTATATCCTTGTGGCGATTGACTATGTTTCTAAGTGGGTGGAAGCCATTACGTCCCTGACAAATGATTCCAAAGTTGTCCTTAAATTTTTGAAGAAAAATATTTTCACACGATTTGGCACACCGAGAGCTCTTCTAAGTGACAACGACACATTTTTGCAACAAGCCTGTTGAATCACTCTTAAAAAAATACAGGATATTTCACAAGGTCGCTACACTTTATCATCCCCAAACAAGTGGGCATGTGGAACTCTCGAATAGAGAATTGAAAAGCATATTGGGAAAAACAGTGGATCGGTCCCGCAAAGATTGGTCCTTGAAACTAGATGATGCTCTTTAGGCATACTGAATTGCTTATAAGACTTCTCTAGGCACTACGCCATATCGGTTAGTGTTTGGAAAACCTTGTCACTTGTCAGTGTAAATGGAACATAAGGCCTATTGGGCTATAAGGGCACTAAATTTTGATCTCAAACCAGTGGGAGAACGAAGATTCCTGCAACTAAATGAGCTCGACGAACTTAGGTTGGAGGCTTAGGAAAATTCACGTATTTACAAAGAGCAAACTAAGAAATGGTATGACAAACACATTGTGACGAAGCGTTTTGAAAAAGGTGATATGGTCCTCCTATTCAACTCAAGGTTGAATTGTTTCCGGGTAAACTGAAATCCCAGTTTTCAGGACCATTTACCATTACCAATGTTGAACCCAGTGGAGCAGTGGAGATATGGAGTGAGTCTATCAGAGCTTTCACAGTCAATGGATAGCGGTTGAAGCCATATCTAGTGGGACAACCAATTGAAATTGTCAATGTTCATATGCTAACTGATCCGATTCAACCATAGAAGAAAGGGTTAAGTGCAGCAAAGTTTTCGGGTAATTTCTGACCCCACCCTCCTCCACCTCCTCCACCTCCTCCTCTTTGATTTTGATTTCTGCTACTCCCCTTTCCTTTTTATTATGATGTGCCCACATTGAGGGCAATGTGTGATGCAAGCATAGGGGAGTTAGTTATTATATTTGGCGTTAGATGCCTGCTTTTGTTTGGTATGTTTGTTTGTTTGCTTCGTATATATTTTTAGTGGTAGTTTTTGTTTTAGTTTTGTTTTAGTAGTGCATTTAGTTTTCTTCTAGGTTGCATTTTAGTTTCTTTCTGTCGCTAGTTTCTTTTGCATTTTAGTTTGCATTGTTTGTAGGAGCGTAAAAAAAAAGAAAAAGAAAAAAACACAACAACAACAACAAAAAAATCCTTCGATGATGATCTTTATGGATTTGGTAGCTTTCTTTGGTTAATTTGATCCTTTGATTTGCCTAGATTGTGCATAAAAGTTTTCGAATGAGTTTTCGAACTGAATTCCATGTTTTGAGCATGTTGAATGAAAATTGATTTTCTCCATGAGTCTTTACATGAAATGTTGGCATGTGTGTGCTAGTAAGCTAGCTTTGACTGTGGTAGATGTCCCGTGAGACTTTGACCCTTTGGAGACTGTTTATCATTATTAGTCTCATATTTTTTGTTTCATGTGTGACTCTTCCTTGATGTCATTTCTTTAGAACTTGCCTTGATTCTCATTCAAGATCACATTTCGCACATGCATTTAGGCAATATGATTGAGGCATTTTTATTTCTTTGATTTATTTGAAACCCACGGCCAAATAGCCACCCTTGTTGTATATTGTATCCATTATTAGCCCCTTTGAGCCTACAACCATTTTTCTTGATCTGAATCACCTACTTTTAGCCCATGGCCAAATATTGGTATTACCCTTAAGCCAAGGATAGAGGAGCATTACATTTTTATGCATCAAGTTTGACAGGGCGTTAGCAAGGTGAATTGTTATTTTCTTTAGTGAATTTTGGATGTTTGGTGCAGGGATGTAGGCATTTGACCAATCCCTTGTTTTATTATGTAATGTTCAGAGAAGAGTTCGATTTTAAAGTTCGTTATGGAATTCCCTTGGCTATTCCTCTTTGAAAAAAAAAGAGAATTGAACCAAAAAAAGAAAGAAAGGAAAAAAAACTTTCCGACAAAAGTGATTAACCTTGGTGGAAATGTAAGGTATTTGTGATTTTCGACTCTATCTCTTTTCATTGGGATTTATTTTGTTGATGAGTTGATATGGTTCGAGAAGGATGTAGAATGATGCATCGGAATTGTTTAAGCTCTTAGTTTATGGCTTTTAGCTCCTCATTTCCTAAAACATTTGTTCCCCTCTTACCTTTGCCCTAAGCCACGTTACATCCCTATGAAAGTCCTCTTGATTGTTTAGTATATTTGCATTTTAGTGGTGGTGAATTTGAGAATCTTGTCAAACTTATGGTAGATTTGTATCCAAGGAATGAGAATTGAGAGAACCTTCATATATATACATTGTCAAATGCATGAGTGCTGAGTGCCACATAACTAAAGTGAGGTTGTATTGGCCTTACTAGTCTTACTCATTTCATGTGCTAGAATGATTGTATTTGACAATTTAGAGGATGATTGGTTCAAGTTTTGCATCCATAAAAGGTTTTTGAAATTTCATTCCCTATTCTGTTTGTTAATGAGATTTTGGCATCTTTTTGGGCTACCTTTGGATCATCCTTGCCATTTGAATGTTATCTATGTCTACCCTGAGGAGGCTATGTATATCTTTAATCCTTGCATTGCTTGAGGACAAGTAACAATTTAAGCATGGGAGAGTTTGATAAGTGCTCTATATGTATGTCTTTTTAAGGCTATTTTGCGTCCTCTTTTTTCGTGCTTAATGATGTTATTTACTCTCCTATTCTCGATTTATGCTTGTGTGTAGTTGTTTATGTGTTTTGCATGATTTTTATTCTTTTTATCCATCATTTGCCCTTTAATGGCTGTGTTTTAACCTCCCCCATAGTCATCCATGTTATGCTACGACCGTAGAGCAAAGAAAGAGCAAAACTCAGGTTCTAGCGCAGACCACTGGTAGATGGTGGTGAACCCCACGGAGTGTGGTATGCCTGTAACCGTTGCCTCTTTGTTGTCCCTTGGCTATGTGGCTGAGATCAACTAGAATTTTCTATAAATAGTGACGTTCAGCAGTGAAGAAAGAGTGCTCCAAGGTATCACAAGCAAGCAAGCAAGTAGAATTAGCTGAGTTTAATTTAGTTTGGTTTCTCTCAAATTTTGTTCTTTCTTTATTTTTGTTTTTGCTTTTGTGTGAGTTTTAAGTGTGAGAGTTTCGATCCTGAGGCAGTTCTAAAGCCCTTGGTGAAGGCCATCTCAGTCAAGTCCCTTTTGCTCAAGATTTTGCCGATTTTTTTGGTTAGTTTATCTTTTATCATGTCAGAGTAGTTTTCCTAGTCTAGGAATTTAGTAGTTTGTGAAATTGTTATTGTATCATGTTTTGATTTAAAGACTTGTGCTTATTTTCATGATTGGTTTGATTTCGTTCTATCAGGTGTTTGATATGTTGTGGGTTGATTTTTGGCTAAAATTTACTTGTACGCTTGAAACAATCGAGTGAACATTCAAAAGACGACATTTCGTTGTTGGACTCCTTGAATAGACTGAGCATAACTTCGTTTCGAAAGAGAGACTTATATGTTAGGAGCGCTTGTAAGTAATCGAATATATTAAACATTTAAACTTCGATTAAGTCAAATTAGTTTGAAAGAATGACGTTTGCTTAGTTTAGGAAAATTTCATTGATTTCGAAAGAATAGATCAAGTTTCTTTGCAAGATTACAATTCCTCGGAATTAACCAATTAGCCAATAGCACATGTTTATTCATTTTGTTCCAATTCTCTTCCATAACTGCGAAAATTCCTAAACGTGTTTTCTCTTATTGATTTAGACAAGTTTATTTGTAGTAGTTAATCGAATCCATTCAAAATAGAGTTTTGCTTAGCATATTTTGACAAGGCTAGGCTCGATAGATTACTTTAGTCCAGGAGGAATGATATCTTTTATCTATACTACGAACATCCGCGTGCTTGCAGAACTATTGATCACTTGTATAATAATATAATATTTAGGATTTTTAGTTGTTTTATTTACTTTTGTAACTAATAAGTTTAACCAAGCAAGTGATGTGAAAAAGGAGGGAAAGACGGACAAAAGAAGAAAACAAAGTAGCAGGGCGACGGGTAGCCGGGGGAGGCACGATGACTGTTGGTTAACCCTACGGCCATGGCCAGGGGGTGGCAACGGCTAGGCTGTCTTGAACAAGACAGGCTGTTGTCTAGGAGATGGTCGTCGACTCCATGCGTGCTGTTTTGTCCGGTTTGTTTCCCTTTTAAAAGGACTTGTTTTGGGACTTTTTTGGCATTCATTTTGGGCGATTTTCAGGCTAGTGTAGCTTAAGATTTTGCCTCAAAAACCTCATTAGAAGGAAGTAAAGTAGGTAGATTAAGATTAATTGTGTTGTTTTTGGGATTCAAGCATTGTACATTCAAGTTCATCCAAGCAATCCTTAGGTATTCTCCTTTCTCTCTCTTCTTATTTCACATTTGTTCTTGTTTCCTCCTATTTAATCTTGTTAGTTTAGATTATATTTAGCTTAAATGCTTGGTTTTTATTGTGAATTTGTGTTCATTAGTTGTTTTGATCCTTGTTAGATTAGATTAGTTCTCCTAGTTCATGCTTGTCGAGTTATTTGTTAGCTTAAGTTTAAATTGGGGCTTTCGTGTTTTGTCAATGATTAGTTGTTAATTTTGGTTGGATTGGATTGTGATTAGTCTCTTCATGGCTAATTAGCACTACAAGAAAAGAGGGTTTGGGCTTGAAAAATTATGTATGAGGGCGATGAAAATAATTTCAATGTATCTAACTTTAACTATGACCATGAAATTTCAGTCATCGTTCTATGTTTAATATTGGGCCACAATTTTTGTATTTCGCTGCGCAATATGAATAATGGACGTCGCTTTCGTAAATTGAAGCTCTTCCTTGTCATTATGGGCCACGCTTTTATGCTTCCCCAGCCCAAGATTTCGGAACAACCCCCAAAATTTTCAGAATTGTTTTTTGAAATTTTACATAGCGGACGCACATGCACAGGCAAAATTGAACTCCCTTAAATCCAAACCCTTCTTCTCGGTTCATTCTCTCTCTTCTCTGGTATTCACGGCTCCTCATCTCAAGATTCTCACCTCACCTCTTCCCTCCTCTATCTCTGTGTTTCTCTTCTTCCAGTATTCACGGGCTTTTGGGTTATGTTCTGCTATGTTTTGTTCTATTCTTCAGTTGCTTCTGTCCTTCTCAATTCGCACAGGCATCTCTATGGCTGATTGCAAGTTACAATCAATTAATCACTTCTCCAGTATTTGCAGACTCCTCAACCAGCTCTTCGCACAGACATTGCTCCTTGACGACAAAGAAAGGTTAACGCCCTTCTCAATTCGCATGGTTACTTTTCATCTCTCTTTGGTTCTATTTTTCTTGCTTCTGTGTAAATTAGGGTTTCGATTTCCTTCTAGCTTGTGTTTAAATTTGATTTTGTTGAGAATTGCTTTCAGGTTTGCATAATTTAGAAAGGTTATGGAAAGGAGACAACGTTTTGATGTTCAATAGTTCAATTCTGCTGAAATCCTTAACCCTAGTTTTCGAATTTGGTCCTTTTTTTGGGATTTTTGCTGATTTTACTAGGAGCTGTAGTTAATTTTCACCTTTTTGTACTCTTACTTTGCAGATCTCATAGTTCATAATTGTGCAATCAATTACTAGAAATGGTATGACAAATCGTTGTGAGTTCACAACCGTATATGTTTGACAGATCTTTACACTAAATTTTTTTTTGACTTTTTGGGTTGATAGTTGATTGTGTTTAATTAGGCATCAAGTGTCAAGCCAATGAGATCGGTGCTACTAGCTAGTGAGGAATGTGCTTTTGATTGGGGTATTCTCTCTCTCCCCCCATCCCTATGTATGAATAACCTCATCAATGAGTGCTGGTTTTGCAAATTCTAATCAGGGATGCGTTCGAGGGCGACAGTTTACTCCTTGTGACTTCATAAATGTCTTCAGAGTAATAGTATATCTCTATGCTAGATATATAATTTTTTTCCAGTGGCTATCGTCATGGTAATTTGGTGTTAAAATGTTTGATATGAAACGCTGAAGATATTCCAGTAGCTAATAGTTAACCCCCCTTGAAGTATGCTATACTGTAAACTGATGGATGTTTCTTATATATGCATTTTTGAATGTGTGATATGTTGATGACTGATGAGTGTTTCTTCTATTTGATAAATCTAAAAGTTTAATAAAACGTAAGTGATTTATTGTTGTTGCTAGTAATTGATTGCATAATGAACCGTGCTAAGTTTGCAAAATGGGGCTAAAGAAAACAGATTCAAGGCGTTCTCCAGTATTTGTGCTATTGATTTATTATCAAAATCTGCCAAATGATTCTTCTTACTGATTAGGGTTCTAGTTTGCTTGAGTTCTCATTGTAAGTAAATTTTTTTACGAGGTCTTTTGAGGTTATTCTTTATGGCCTAACGTTGAATTGCACATTGTGATTTTGTTATTGTATGAAAAATTATAGGTCGTTGATATCTTATTTGAAAAAGGGTGGGGGTAAAGGATGCTTGATATGTTGAATAGTGATTGAAGAACAGTTTCAAGGAAGTTGATTTATAGTAATAAAGAAGAGAATTAAACCCCCTGCTCTTCCCTGGTCAAGACAGCCATGTTTGTAATTGAAGTGGAGCACTTTGCTGAGATTACTTTGCTGAGATTATCCCAAAATCAGAGATAGATTGTTGCGATAGATGGTTTATTGTTATAATCATCTTCTTACTTCTCCAATGATTGCGTATGAACAACCAGATTTGTTGTCCAATTATTCTGTATATTAGGTTTGTGTAGTAATGGATTTGCTAGCTTCCATGTGCGCACTCTTACAGATTTGAAAAGATGAGTATGCATAAGCTACATTTTACCTAAATCCATATCTTTTTTCCGTCTTACAAAGTTATTGTTGTTGCTCTCATCTCATATGTTTGATTTTGTACCATTCCATGTGCGCTCCCCTTATGCTGAGTACAATTGTTTAATTTCAAGCATGATTGCAGAATGATAGTTCAAGTTTCTTACATTAAGAATTATCCATAGAGAAAATAGTTTCAAATATATACAACTATTTATTAGAAAAATAAATTAGATTTTATAACATGTCTTAAAATTAGAAATAATATAAATCCTTACTTTGTTTTGAATCTTTAAAAAAAGGTTCATCATATGCCACTTAGTTGTATATAACGAATAATGTCTTGGATTCAAAAGAAATGGTATAGAAGTATAAGTTTGAAATTTTTTTTACATAAAGTGCGATAGCCATGCTAGTAAGATATTAGGTAGGTCTCTAGCAAAAAATAACTTACGTTTTAGATGATCTTGTATACTTATTGAATTTATTTTGTATTGATTTCTAGAACTTAATTAGCAAGAATCCCCTCAATTTTGTCCTAAGTAATTTGAAATTCAAATTTTTGCTATTTAAATCACGTATGACTTGTAACTAATTAAATTTGTCTATAAGTAGCTTTGTTTTAAAAAACTAACTTTTTCTAAAAAAAGAAAGAACTATAAATACTGCTACGATATTGACTAAATTAATAAGAATAGTTTGCTCAGCGTTGAAGTTGTAGATATCCCCTGCAAATAAGCAAATGCCAGTCTTTTGTTTCTTGGTTTTTTTTTTTTTTTGGTTTATGTGTGTGTGGAAGCAGAAAACGAACAAGCTCTAATACTACTAAAGTTAATTATATGGTTCTTGGATTGATAGGCAAATTGGTGTACCCAAGATCTTATTAAAATGCTAGCATTTCTTGCTACGAATCCTTTGCAATTTATGTTGTGCAATGTTAAAATTTAGATAACTTACTAATGCTAATTTATGTGTTTGTTGATTCAGCGTTTCTAATACAACTTATTCATTATTTTCATAGTGTTGATACCTTTTTTACATCAGATAGATGGTTTATGTTTTGTTACTTTTTCTAGGTTATTTGGTAAAGTAGTGTGTCTCGGGGGTTTGGATTTATTTGTTAAGTGGTTACTTGTGCTTCATAATAGCATAAAGGAGTGATATATTGTTTCTTGCACTTAGATTGTACTATTGTCGAAGTTCCTATTGTTAGGTTTGTTTCTGTAAAAGGAATTATTGATTTCTTATCTTCAATAAATCCACTCTTATATTAGGTTTGCTAATAGCTTCTTTCTGGTTTGATCATTTTTTCAGATTTAGTTGTGACTAGAGGAAGAGGAACTAAAGGCACTGTTGCTTTCAGAGTAGGTAGATAATGTCAAACTTTATATTATTTTGTTGATCGATTCATGTTTGGTCGTGCTTATATTAAGACAATCCTATCATATGATTATGTGGTTTTTAATTTATATGTTTGTTGTAATGGTTCTTTGAGGGATGGATAGGGGTTGAAGTTGGATGAATCATAGGGGAATTAGTGATAGAAGAAAACCTGATTATATAGCAGGCGTTAATGAATTTTCGGAGCTTGCCTTTGGTGGGAAGGAAGACGGAACAGAGGTGAGGTGTTGTGAATTATAATTTGTGTTTGTTTCATAATCAAAGCACGATTCATAATCACTTAATAGTTTGGGGTATATTGAGGAACTATAATCCATGGATACATCATGGAGAATATGGAGATCATATCAATAGTAGTGACGACGAGAAAGAAGAAGCAGCATCAGATAGAGCTGAAAATTTTGTGGTCTGTGATGATATGAGGCCGTTAGTGCGCAAAGCGACGAGTGTTATGAACTTTGGTAATGTTGAGTCTAATGAGGACCATACAGAGAATGGGGGTGGTCAAAATGAGGTGCCGAAAGAGTTTCACAAGCTTATGGAAGATACTGTGCCAGAGTTGCATCCTGGTTGTAAGACATTCACTAGGTTGGAGTTCATCGTGACATTACTTAATATTAAAGTGAGTTGCAAATGGAGTGATAAATCATTTTCTATGTTGCTTAGGTTGCTTCAAAGAGCATTTAACAATGACGAGAACTTTCCTGAAAATTCTTATGAGGCAAAAAAGTACACAAAAGCCTTAGGATTGGATTATGTGAAAATTGATGCATGTATCAACCACTGCATTCTACATTGGAAGGAGAACAGAGACCTAGATGGATGTCCAAAATCTTTTGCCCCTCGATGGAAAGAGAAATTTGATATGGAAGGTGATAATGACATTGACATGGACGATGAAGGGACTTCAAAGGCAGGAAGAGTTCCACGCCTAGTCCTTAGGCATTTTCCATTAATACCAAGGCTGCAAAGGATGTTTATGTCCTCAAATCTAGCTGAACACATGAGATGACATAAAGAGGGGCGCACTGATGATGGTAAATTGATACATCCAGCTGATCCCAAGGCATGGAAACATGTGAATGAATTATATCCACAATTTTCTTCAGACCCGCGAAATGTAAGGTTGGCCTTAGCTACTGATGAGTTTAATCTAACAGCGCAAATGAGTAGTCGATATAGTATATGGCCGGTAATCTTGGTGCCTTACAATTTGCCTCATTGGATGTGCATGAGTAGCACCAATTTTATGCTTTCTTTGATAATTCTTGGCCCTAAAGCCCCTGGTAATGATATTGATGTGTTTTTACAGCCATTTATAGGTGGGCTTAAAGTGCTGTAGGAAGTTGGGGTAAGAACATATGATGCTCACAGCAAAGAGTTTTTTGATATGTTCGCTATGTTGATGTGGACAGTGCATGACTTTCCAGGCTATGCCAATGTGTCATGTTGGAGTACGAAAGGATTTCTCGCTTGTCCTAATTGTTATAAGGACACATGTTCTGAGAGGTTGTGTCATGGAAAGAAGTGGTTTTATATGGGACATCGTAGCTTCTTAGAACTGGATCATAAATGGAGGACCAACAGGACATCTTTTAATAAGAGACCTGAAAGAAGGCCTCCTCCTATTTCCCTAAGTGGGCATGATGTTTGTGAAGAACTTAGCAATTGTGAAAATGATTTTGGGAAAGATGTGAAGGGTAAGTGAAAGAGAGGTGATAGATATTTGGTGCACCAATGGAAGAAGAGAAGCATCTCTTTTGAACTTCTGTACTGGAGGCATCTATTAATTCAACATAAGATGGATGTAATGCATATAGAGAAAAATATCTGTGATAAATTAGGACATTACTTGACATACCCAGTAAGAATAAGGATTCATTAAATGCTAGATTGGATCTTAAAAAAATGAATATGCGTGATAAATTGTGACCTAAGTTGATTGGAGATAAGTATCAAGTTCCAAAAGCACCATTTAACTTGACGTTAAGTGAAAGAAGACAAGTGGTTGCTTTATTGTCAAGTTTGTGTGTCCCAGATGGATATCCTTCTAACATCTCACGATGTGTGACATTAGATGATGGATGGCTTTCGGGAATGAAAAGTCATGACTGTCACATTTTCATGCAAGACTTGCTTTTGCCTGCATTTCGAGGTGTGTTGGATGAAAAGGTTCTTGAACCTCTAATGGAAGTTAGCAATTATTTCAAGAAGTTGTATTCTAGAACCTTAGATATTGACATTCTAGAGCAAATGGAGAAAGATATTGCAATCACTCTTTGCAAGTTAGAGTGTATATTTATTCCAGCATTCTTTGATGTAATGGTACATCTTGCTATACATTTGGCAACTGAAGCTAAGTTGGCTGGCCCTATTCCTTTTCGGTGGATGTATCATGTTGAACGGTAATAAAATTCTCAAACTTCTAAAGTGTAATATGTTAATATTTTCAAAGCATGTATAACTAAAGTTTCCTATTTTTTGTTACGGGAATGTGCATGTATAAAATAGATGTGCACAACAAAACTTGCCCTGAAGGATGTGTTACAGAGGGTTACATTCAAAATGAATGCCTAACCTTCTCTTCTAGATATTTGTCTATGACGGAGACAAAATTCAACCGTGTAGACCGTAATGATATTGCGGAGGTAGACCAACCCCACCAGTTGTCCATATTTGCCAAGGCAGGAAAGCCAATAGGGAAGGTCAATTTTAAGCAACTGAGTTATGAAGATTGGAAATTGGCTCGACTTTATGTCTTAAAAAATTGCAAAGAGGCAAAAGCTTTCTATGAGTAAGTGTCCTTATATAGTGAGCTATATATAGTTACAAATTAATGGATATGTTATTAATTGTGTGAGTTTTCATATCATCAGTGAATATGACAACGCCACTGATGTACAAAAGCCTGACTTCTCCAATTGGTTTGAGAGTGGAGTAAGATAATCTTTATATTACCAAATACTTCAGTATGAATTTTTCTTTATGTCTTTGTCGTAATTGATTGTATGCATCCATAGGTTGTACAACTTTGGCATGAAGTGGATGAAAGAGTTACAGAAGAATTGTTGTGTCTGGCCCGAGGTCCAATGAAAGGTGTTACCAGTTATGAGGGATATGTAATTAATGGATTTAGGTTTCACAGAAGAAGGTGTCAAAAGAAATCGAAAAACACAAAACAGTGGTGTGGTAGTTGAGGGGGGAACAGAAAATGGAAAGAAAGATTTTTATGGTGTATTAAAGGAGGTCATTGTGTTAGAATATATGATGCCGTCAAAAATTGTTCAAGTCCCAAAGTTGTATTGTTCAAGTGTAGATGGTTTGATGTATATAATAAAGGGAGAGGGATTAAAAGGGATAAGCTTGGGGGAACTGTTATTAATGTCACTCGTAACTTACAAACAAATGGACCCTTCGCTTTAGCTTGTCAAATCCGTCAAGTTTTTTACATTGCAGCTCACAATGATCCGCAATGGAAGTGGGTTATAAATATGAACCCGAGTTACTATTTTGATTTCCCTAATGTTGAGGATGTTGATGGCAATAATGAGTCAATATGGGAGAATATGGAGGTTAAGATAGATAATCCTATACAGATTCAAGAGGGGGATGATGAAGAAATTCCTTTATTTAGGGACGATGTGGAGCCTGACATTGTTGATGCGAGCGTAGTTGATGCGAACCTAGTGGATGCTAATTTCATCCAGGACGATAATGATGAAAATGATGAGGATGTGGTGAGTGAGGAGGATGAGGATGATTTCTCAGATAGAGAATCAAATATAGATTCATTTGATAGGGACCTTGAAGAGGATGAATCAGACGATTATAGTGGTAGTGAATAGTGGTAAGAAATATTGTACTTGGCTTGTTAATTTATTCTAATTGTTTTACATTTATCATATTTTTGTTGCTGATATTGTCACTCTTATATGTAGGAACATGGCACCAAATGCATCTTCCCAGGTTGTAGTGTCACAGAACCAGCCCCTTATAGAAGGATGTGCAACCTCCTTTGAGTTATAGGCAGAAAAGGAGAGCCCAACAAGCACTTCAGAATGGTATTTCTTATTTTTTCCGCTTTGGGGTTGAATATGTATGTAATAAGTTAAATTTGCCGGTGGTCTTGTTGATTACTTGTTTTTATGGAACTCGAAGCTCGCAAGCGTGGTCCAACTAGAGGCTTGAAGGCACTACGTGAGAGGGAGCAAAACCTTAATGTTAAGCCTTTTGCGAAGATCATGCCAGACATGGAACGTGTCGTCGGTAAAAATGCTAACTGCTTCATTGGTGACTGTAGCAAGTGGGTGAAGGAATTCTGCCCACTAGATTCAAGGTAATTTTTGTCCATTTTTTCTTAGATGTAAGCTCCTAACATTATTTTCTTTATTTCACTTAAACTCTTGCACTACCTAGTCAAGTAATCGTAATTATGTTTCTTGTAAGTTGTTTAACATAATCCTTCCCTTGCAGGAACTAGATTAGGATGGATAAAGATGCTAAGAAAAGATTGTTGGACAAAATCAAGGTAAAGTTACAATTATATAGCTGATCATATTGAATGTGGGAAATCCATCAACAAAGTCACTCTTATATGTGATTCGTTTTTGTTGCACTAAAGTACACATTGAAGATATTGTACTGATTTATGACTTTTTCTTCTCTTAGGTTCATAATTTAGAATCTGATATTGATCCTTTATACTTAAGTCGACCGATGAAATGCTTTGGCTTCTTATCTTATATTATTGAATTTCACATGACACTTACCTTCTGGAATTGCCTTATTGACAGTACTTGGCTTGTTAGGACATTTCTTTGTTGGTTTTATACCATATGCTTAATAACATGCATTGAACTTTTGATATGCATTATTGTGTAGAGAATGCTGAGGTGCTACTAATGCAGTTTAGCCTAATGCGATTTTGTTTGATTTATCACATGCTTAGCCTTAATTTACATCCGTTTTTGGGGTGAGCTCTTTTTCCCTGAAAGATAGATGTCCATCCCTTTAGTTCAATGCTTATGGCATACATAAGGGCCAACGACTACGCAAATTTTGTGTTGATTTGTATTATGCTTGTGTCCCTATTATGTGTGATTCATTTTTGTTTCACTAATAACATTCTAGATATTGTACTGAGTTATGAAACTTACCTTCTAAGAATTGCCTTCTAAGAATATGCTTAACAACATGCACTGAGCGTCTGATTTGCATTACTGCGTAGAGAATGCTGAGGTGCTGCCAATGCAGTTAAGCTTGATGCAATTTCGTTTGATTTATCACATGCTTAGCCACTCTAATATGTGATTTGTTTTTGTTGCACTAATAGCTTTATCTAGCAAGACAAGCTAAATATAATGCAATCAAATCATGGGGTTTAGTTTTAATTGTTTTTTGTGTTTTTATTTGCCCCAATCTAGGCAGAATGGAATTTGCCTACAAAAGTCAATGGAATTAATGTCGCCCGTGCACTGGAACTATAATGTATGCTTTTGTTTAGAGGTTGGCGCTATAGGCTAAAGGAAGAACATTTTTCCGAAAAGACAATTACTCAGGCTATTAGCAATAGGCCTTCGGAAGTGCACAAAGAACAATGGGATTGGTTAGTTAACCATTGGGCAGATTTGAAGCAGCAAGTATTTTATGAGCACTCTCCTTCTAAAGGTTCACATTAGGTTGGTTGTTTGATTATGGTTTGTTACATTCATATTTGTTTGATTATCATCTTGTAGCATATAAGTGAAAAAAATCGGGCAAATAGGTTGAGGGAAAAGATAAAACCAGCAAACGACACAAAGTCAACTGCCAGAATTTATCATGATGAGGTGAGTTAACGAAAGTAGCTTCATGTAGTCATATATTAGTATTTAACTATTCGCTTTAACTTTGTTATTTATTTTACATATAATTTCATCACTAATGCACCCACAAGACTCTACTCAAGATCCCAACCATAGCGGTGCACAAGATCCTACCCAACAAATTGATAAAGTTCCTGCATATGTTCAATTACGGGAGAGGACAAAAAGGTGTATTTGTATTCCTCTTTTGTATACTTCGTCTCAATATATGAACCAACGAATCTTATTTTATATTGTTTGTAATATGTATGTGCTAAACAGGCATAAAGATAGATCTTGGGATCCTGAAGTAGCCGCAAAATATGAAGAATTTAAGGAACTCCACATGAGCCAAATTGAAAAGGAAGGTGCTCACAACTTGTCTCTCGAAGAGGCTTATCTCTTGGTTATGAAAGAAAAGTCATGTTACCATAGAGGGCTTGGGCCTGGTCCACAACCGCCTAGAAAAGGTGGAGCTACTGAGGTGATGAGGGTCGAATTAGTTGCTAAAATCCAACAATTGCAGTAAAAAGAGGCTGCTCTGCAAGGTCAAGTCGGGGAGCTCCAATCAGCCAACTCAGAGCTCAAACCTAAAATTGAGCGAATGAAATTTGAAGCAATAGAGAGAGATAATAAACTCAAGCAGGAATTAATAGAGAGAGAGCACAAACATAACAAGGAAGCAATAGAGAGAGAGAAGAAAATTAGAGCAGAGGTCATGGAGATGTTGCGTAATATGAATTGTGGCATATAAATAGCTCAGTACATGAACTTTTTAGTTTATCTAAATTTATTTCAGTTTTTGCTCCCCCCCTCTCTCTCTCTCTCTCTTTGCATAGTGAAGCGATACCTGGAGCTATTGTTTGGCTGCTCTCTTTCTCTCTCTCCCCCTCTCTCTTTCTCTCTCAAATTGAGATGGGTTTTTGTTGTCTTGTTATTGTCGTTTTGGGTTGCTGCTTTGTGGCTGCTTGGTGTGCTTGGTCTGCTTGGTGGCAGCAACCACATATTGTTATTATTGGTCAATGTCACAAGCAAGCACATACTACTGTTATTGGTGGCTACTTGGTCAGTGTTGGTGTGCTATGATTAGTGTTGCTGTGCTATGATTTTGTGGCTACTTGTGGCTGGTGTTGGTGGTTGCTGGGTTGTTGGATATTTATGGCTGCTTGGTTAGTGTTGGTGGTTGCTGGGTTGTTGGACATTTGTGGCTACTTGTAATTGTTTGAGGTATTTTGTTGTAGCCATCCTTTAAAATAGCCATGAGTTTTCTTCTTTGTTTGTGCTAGAACTATTGATCTCTTCCTCTATTTTGCATGTTGCTGACTTGCTGCTCTCTTCCTCTGTCTTGTCTTTCGGCCTTCTGAGCATGGGAAGTGTTAGGTTTTTTTTTTTTTTAAATTTGCTGGGCAGGCAGGGTAGTTGGGCTTTGTGTGTTAGAAATGTTAGGGTTTTTTTTTTAACTTTGCAACAATCTACTTTGTTTTTGGTGAGTGGCAGTGTCCACTGCCAGGCAGTTTGTGTGTATGTGTGCACTATTGTCTTGTCATTTTATTTTGGTTTAAATGCAATTAGTGATTAGTGCCTCACTAACTATTTGTTTGGTTGCTATGGAATTTTAGTTTGAGAGTTAAAACGGTGAGTTAAATGGAGGATTCAAACCCAAGCGGTAACACTTCGGGTTCGACTTCCTCTAAATTGCTTTAATAACTATGTCAGATTAATTACTTTAAGAACTATGTTATATGTTGTGATCGATTATAGATACGGAGGATTCAGGTTATATGTTTAATTTATATATGGCAAGAGCATTCCACGGATCAAGCTTGGTCAATTTATTGAGGATTGTGAGTAGTAAATGTGGTATTTCACTGTTGAGGATTGTACAAGTGGAGGATTCATTTATATATGTTAAATGTGGTATTTCACTGTTGAGGAAGCAAAGAGCACAAGTTTGGTATATTTGTTAAATGTGGTATTTCACTATTCATTTGTGCTTTCTTTTTGCTCAAATGGTGAGAATTTCGAATGTTCTATACCTTTGGTTTATTCTAACATTGTTGATGTCACTTTTTGTTTTGATAAGCTACTCTTGATGCTGGCACATTTTGTAATCCGAATGTAAAAATTTGAAGGTATTATTATGCCCTTTTCGAAGTGTCTTCAATGTTTACGTACCTCCGATGCTAAGTTTATTTTGCTCATTCTTGATTGCTGAATCTTTTCGAAGCTTCTTCAATCTAATTTTTTGCTTTGTTCAATGTTTCCTTTTGCTCATTCTTGATTGCTGAATCTTTTCGAAGCTTCTTCAATCTATTATTTTGCTTTGTTCAATTTTTCCTTTTGCTCATTCTTGATTGCTCAATGCTAGGTTTATTTCAATCGAGCAATGGACATCAATTTTTTGGGTATATACAACAAGGCATGGTAGTAAGGAGTAGATATATGTTGTTCTTAAAAAATGCAAGAGGTCAATTGGGAGCCTTAGAGACAAGTGAAAAATCATTTTTCACATGTCTCATTGTAACATGTACGGTTCGCATATATATTTCACTTGTCTAGTATGTATCTGGTTCTGATTTTCTTTTTTAGATAGAAAACTATCATTGCTTGTTCCATTTTCATATTTTGGGTATTGTAAAAACTAAAGTATACACATGTATGAATGTTTCCATGGTAATTAGTAGTAATCAAAGTACATGAATTTTGTTAATATATAGTGATGCTTTATTTGACATGTTTGTATAGTTCAGATTATGATGCATCGAACAACCCAGGAAATGTAATACAAAAAAATTCAACACCCAAAACTATGAAGGCAATGTCCTAGTGAGCAAATCTAGTGGTCCTCTACGCAGACAGGGCCACGAAAACTAAAAACCGAGGCCCTAAAAAAGGATGGGCCACAAAATCTTTCAAGGTCATACACATAGTAAGGGCCACGAAAACTAAAAAGCGAGGCCCTACAAAAGGATGGGCCACAAAAAATTTCAAGGTCATACACATAGTAAGGGCAACAAAAATAACAAAGCGAGGCCCATACAAAAAAGGGCCGCAAAATTATTCGTGGCCCTATAGCACATGTAGGCCACAAAAAGGAAAAGCAAGGCCATATGCGAAGTGGGGCGACGAAAATTTTCGTGGCCCATACAGTCCATATGCGCGTCGAACAAGATATTTCATCGCCCTTTTTGTGGGCCTGGACATTCAGACATCGAACTTCTGACGAAAACCATTTCACCACCCTAATTAAAGGGCATCGAATTGTGCACATTAGGAGACGAAAGTGCTCCTCGCCCAATATCAGTTTTCTTGTATTGTAGTATGGGATTAGGCCTAATCACACCACTTTATACCTAGAACTTAGAGTTTTCTCTCATGCCCGCCAAGTGTTCGATGAAATGCCTGAGAGAGTTTTCATTTTATAGTTTTGGGCGATTGACTTATGCCTAGAGATTAGGTCAATTTGCTATTGTGGGAGAGGGAATAGCTAGGTTCGATCCATGAAAATAGTCCCTATCCTAGGTAGGTCAGAGGGTTGCTAATTTCGTAGTTTAATTGGGCTAACCGCATGAAAATATGGTTAGACTAATTACACTAGCTAATGACCCTCGAGAGAAGGCTTCGGTGGTCTTCGATGGCGCAACTAACAATCTCTTGTTTTTAGTGGAGGTTGGGTGGGTTAGGACTCATCTTGACTATTTAGTCCGTCAATTGGTCAAATCATAGTCTCAAGCCATCTCTTTTGCTTTTATTAGTTTAGTTTAGCCTTATTTCATTTCCTTCCTTTTTGACCTAGATTGAGTTGCTTTAGTTAATCCCGATACTTGAAACCCAACTCCCAATGGATGACACCCTGAGTATTCGACGATAAACCTTGCATTTCGGGTTATAAATTTTAAAAATCGATTTCTTCCTATCAGGCACAAGCTTATTAACATCGTATTCATGCCCAATGCATTTAAACAAAACAATTCAACGAAGTCAAAGCACTTGTCTTCTTCGGGTTTGGGAATATGAGACTTACAAAGCCTTTTTAGGGAATGGAAAATATACAAAAAAAGTTTCGAAAAACTTTAAAAAAAAGTTTCGGGCTTTTAGGTATCTGAATCCTCAAAATGTCATAACCGTACCCGAACCAATAGCCCGAAAAAAATATTGGTTTGGCTACCTAAATCAAAATTTTCAAATATTTTGGTTCGAGTACTCGAGATTTCAGATCGAATAGCAGGTTTTTGGTTTGGGTTATTGGTTACAGATATTTTCGAGCTCCCCTAATTGTCACAACAAATTGTGGTCGGCTTCTGTTGACATACAACCACATATGCGTGTAACTAACGCAACCATAGTAGTTCTAAGGTGGTATGTACAAGAGCTCAATATTCAGCTTCAGTGTTGCAACGAGAAACCACATTTTGTTTCTTGCCGCGCCACGAGATGAGATAATCACCCCAAAGGAAACAGTACCTTGTAATAGAACGGCGATCTATTGGATCTCTAGCCCAATCTGAGTCTAAATAAGCTTCCAACTCTAATGAAGAATTATAAGAGGAACACAATCCTTCGAAGAGAGTGCCCTTGACGTAGTGCAGGATCCTAAGTACAGCTGCATAATGGTTAGTGTAGGGAGCAACCACAAATTGACGTACCAAATGGATAATGTACACGATGTCAGGTCTTGTCACAGTGAAATATGCAAGGCTTCCAACTAGTTGCGAATATAATGTAACATCTTTCACGGGTGTGCCATCTGTGGATGAGAATTTTGGATTAATTTCCATAGGAAATGAAGCTACTTTGTTGTCAGTTAACCCAACACGCCAAAATAATATCACTGGCATACTTTGTTTGTGAAAGAAAATAACCATGTGAGTTAGAAGTGACTTCTAATCCCAGGAAATAGTTAAGCTGGCTTAAGTCTTTCATTTCAAATTCCTGGTAAAGATCATTTTTTAGACCTTGTATCCCTTGGTGATCATCCCATTTAATGATCATGTCGTTAACATAAAGTAGTAAGAGGACATAACCTTGCTTGTAGATAGAATGAAGAGGGCATTCTCATGAGGGTTGGACTAAAAACGAAAGCGATGTGCTTGTTTTAGCCCATATAATGCTTTGTGAAGACGAGAAACTTTGTTTGGTGGGTGATCATATCTAAGTGGAGGCTTCACGTACACCTCCTCTTGAAGATCTCCATTAAAGAAGGCATTCTTTACATCGATTTGGAAGAGCTATCAATGTTTTGCAGCAACAATAACTACTAAACTCCTTACTGAGGTAAGTTGCGGTACTGGGGCAAACATTTCTTCATAGTCAATCCCATATTCCTGAGGATACCCCTTTCTAACAAGTCAAGTTTTATACCTTTCAATGGAGGCATCGAACTGTGTCTTGATTTTATATACCCACTTGCAATCTACATCCATTTTATCATCTGGAAGATCCACTACATCCTAGGTATGTGTCTTATGTAATAGTGCAAGTTATTCCTGTAATGCTTGTTGCTAGTTGGGATCACTTTGGGCTTCTCTAATTGTTTGAGGTTAATGAATAATAACAATAATGGAATGACAATTATAATATTGTAAGTATGACAGCAGATGACTTATTCGAGAGGAATGACGTATTTGGGGGCTTACATGTGAGTTTGATGAAGTGCTCATATAATTATATGAAGTTGCCAAGTCTTTGGATACATCATCAACAAGGTCAGATTGAGTGTTTGGTGCAGATGTTTCTACAAATGTAGAGGCCTTCGGTAAGTTGAGATATGGCATGTCTTGAAACTTCTCATCATTAGCAAAGAAATTAATGCAAGTGTCAGTGAAATAAGAAGACTCAACTCTTGAAAGTTGGAAGCGAGAGAGTTATAAGAGCATCTTATGCTCCTAAAAGACAACATAATGACAGACTCGGAGCCTCTTGGAGATTGGATCCCAACACAGAAACCTTTTGTGTTCAATACCATATCCCTGGAAGCAACACAACTGAGCTTAGGGCTCTAACTTCGTGCATTCATGGGTTTGCAGCATCACCAAACAAGCACAACAAAAAACTTGAAGTAGATCATAAGAAGGGGTAAATCCATACAAGCGTTCATAAGGACATTTATTCCCAATCATAGGAGAAGGAATACAATTAGTAGTATATACCGCAGTCAGACCAACTTTACCTGAAAAAGGTTCTAGACAAGTGATTGAAATAACTAGGGCATGCACAATTTCAAGAATGTGGCGATGTTTTCTTTCTGTATGACCATTTTGTTGTGACGTCTCGGGACAAGAACGTTGTACTATAATTCCATTCTCAGCAAGAAATTTTAAAAAATTCGCCTCTTATATTTTGTGCATTGTCTGACCGAGCGACCTTAATTGTCGTAGAGAATTGAGTGCGAACTATGGAAGCAAAATTATAGTGAATTTGTGGCAACTTAGATCAATTTTTAATAAGATAAATGCAAGTATATTGAGACAAGTCATCCATAAATGTCACAAAGTAACGTGACCATTTCATAGTTGCATTCGAAGATAACCCCAAATATCAGAATGCATTAGGTTAGATGGAGTTTAAGAAATCGAATCATTATTATTAAAGGCTAAAGCATGAAATTTTGCCAACAGAAAAGATTGACAATCAACTATATTAACATCCATATGACCTAAAACTCCACTAGAAGCCAAATAGTGTAATCTAGAATAGGAGACATGACCAAGTTGAAAATGTCATGTTTCCGATGAAATCACAGCACCACAATAAGCAGCAGCTCCAGGCAGCATAATTACAGAGGCAAATTTTGCAACAATCCCAATTTGAAGACATCCCGCTGGAAGATCCTAACGTACACCTCTCAGAATTCTTAGAGTTGTGCAACACGCTGAAGCTTAATGGTGCCTTAACTAATACTCGAAGATTGCTACTATTTCTCTTTTCATTGAAGGGTAGGGCAAGAGCATGGATTCCTTCTTTGCCTTAGGGATGCACCAGAACATGGGATGAGCTCACAAAAGCATTTCTAGAGAAGCTCTTTCCTCATAGGACGACGACAAGTTTGAGAAACCAGATCACTACTTTCGCTCAAAGGGAGGACAAATTGTTATATGAAGCATGGGAGTGTTTCAAACACCTACTGAGGCTATGTCCACATTATGGCCTTCAACGGTGGATGTTAATGCAAGCTTTCTATAACAGAGACACCCAACTGGTAAGGTCTACTGTAGACATAACGACGAGAAGTGTACTTATAAAACAAAATCGAATATGTGCTCTACAATCTTATTGAAGACATGTCACTAAATAACTACAATGGTCTAGTGAGAGAAGCCAACCCAAGAGGGTTGGAGGTAAGTTGGAACTTGAAGTTATCTCTATGCTTTCAGATAAGGTAGATGCCAAGTCTCAAAAGCTAGAATGATTGTATGTTAATCCCATTAGTTCGAGCACCCCTCCCTTATCATTTAAGATTTGTTGGTCAATACATTACTTGACTGTGAATTGTAATGTTGGGAGCCCATTTGCTCCAAATATTAGTGAACCAGTCAACTACGTTGACAATTTTAATCCTAGACCAACTAATGACCTATTGTTAAACACTTATGATCCTAATTGGAGGAATTACGCCATTTTTTGACATAGGTCTATTGGCCTGCCTATGCCTCAAACGAATTTTAGACCACCCCCTAGATTTCAAAGACCTCCTCATCTTCAATGAAAACCTCGAAAATCCAACTTAGAAACCATGATAGAGAGTATGCTTTTGGTGCAACAAAAACAAGATGAGTATATTAAGCAATTGCCCTCTAAGGTTAATGTGTTCACGACTCATAATAAGATGTTAGAAACTCAAATTGCTCAACAAGCTACTTCTTCATCTAACCCCCCAAGTAGACTTCCTAATAAGCCCAAGGTAAAGTCTCGTGAGCAATGCAAATGTGTTACCATGAAAGGTGGCGTAGAGGAGCATGTGGGTATGGAGCTTGAGAAAGATGGAGGGGTGTTCAAGGCTGTAGGTGAAGAGAAAAATTCTAAATTTGAGACCATACCCTTTTGAGGGGGTAGTAATGTGGTGATACCTGAAGACCTTCTACCGAAACATAAAGACCCAGGTGGCTTGTCTATTCCTTGTATAGCCTGTCAAGTAAGGATCAATAGCGCTTTCTGTGATCTTGGTATAAGTGTTATTCTTATGCCTTATCCCATTTTCCAGAAACTTGGTTTAGGAGAGTTAATACCAACACCTATTTCAATTCAATTTGTGGACGGTTCCGTGAAGTGGCCTTTGGGTATTTTAGATAATGTTCCCGTGAAGATATGTGATTTTTATGTGCTTGACGACCTTATCGCCTTAGATATGGCCGTAGATGTGTATGCCCATATTATTCTTCGGCGACCCTTCTTGACCATTTCACGTTGCAAAGTTGATGTGAAGGGAGGATGTTTGACATTTTATGTAGGGGAGAGTCACGTTGAATTTGTCTTGTTTGAAAACCATAATATCCCCTCTCTTTCATCCGCTTTGGTAGAAGATGTGGATTTTCATGAGATTGGCTCATTTGATGATTGGTGGCATGTTAACCCTTTTGCATTTGAATGTGTTGCATCTGAAGGCCTTGATCGACATGATGCTAAAGTGGAGTTCAATGCGCCTATGCCGCCGAGGATAGTCGAGGATGGGATTTATGTTACTAATAAGGTGTCCATGAGTGATTATTGCAGGTTTGCTCGAGTAGTGCAGTCCTTTCCTCAAATTGATGATATTAAGTGTAACTTTGACCTAGGACTCGAACTTAGAAGGGGCCCATCTGATGTAGCCCGCCATAAATTCATTTCGTACACATCATGTTAAATGGAGTCCTTTGATGGCAAAGAAGGACCTCCATCCCGAGCTTTTAAGATAGTATGTTCTAGTGAATAATTTTGATTTCGAGGTCCGTGATAAAGGCAGATTCGGAGATGCGGGGGACTCTATTGACAAGCCTGCTGTCTATAACCTTTCTGATCCTAAGCTCTCTTAGAAGAGACGATCAAGCTCCTGCCTTAAAAGAATGCTTCTTGGGAGGTAGCCCAAGTTATTTTTCTTTTCATTCCCTAGTTTTTCTTTTCTTCGATTGTATGTATTAATTTATTTTTGTTTGAAAAAAAAAGAGAGAAAAAACACAAAGAGAAAAAGTATGAAAAAGCACAAGAAAAGGGGAAAATCAAAAGCAAAAAAGATAAGGAAACAAAATCTGAGTGGGCAAGGAAACAATCAGAAGAGCGAAAAATCATCAAAAAAATCACAAAAAAATAATAAGAGAGTTTTAGCCTCTATTCCAGAGCTCTCCACGGACCCCTCGTGGTGTCCAATCCGGTCCGCAGAGGAGCTACTAGGGAAATTGAAGAAAACTCGGAGATAGAGCTCACCACTGATCCTCCGTAGTGGACCCATGGTCTGTGTTGAGGTTTCCCGTCCACGGTTAAGGGTTTGTCATGCCCTTTTGACCCAACACCCTTTCATCTTCCTCAATCCTTGCTCCCTTGTCTCTCTAAATTCTCTCATTCTCTCTCTAAAACCTCCATGACCACCCCCCTCAAAAACCTTTAATTTTTCATCATTTTCCTCAAAATTTTCTGCTTTCTTAAATTTTTCTTCACTTTTTCACTAAATCTTCTTGAACCTTTTCATTTCTTGCTCTTTTTCTCTCACATTTTACCCATCTTCATACCCTAGGCTTCACTAACACCACTTCAACCTCTATTCTTCAAAATTCCTTTTTTTTTTCCCTTCCATATTTCTTCCTATTTCACCTTCCTTTTCTCAAATTTGTGTTTTTAGTTCTTTCATTTCCATTTTCCATTTTAGTTACATTTTCCATTTCTCACCCACCCATTCACCATTTCCATGGCATCCAAGAAGAAGTCAAGAATCACCCACGGGGTAGGGGAATCTAGTGAAGCACCTCAAAGAACACCGCGAACTTTTCGCACCTCAAAAAATGCGGGAAACCGAGGTAATATGCTTAACCCCCATGGTTTAACACAACCCAAGCAGATTTCTAGGTACGATAATTTGTGTAGTAAGTTGGCTGTCACTACTCTTTATTATGACAACGATTGATTGGCTAAATTGGGTTTGTTGGATTATATCCATTGACTGTTTGTTAGGTGAGGTATGGGGAAATTTTTAGAGACTAGAGACGACACTTGTCAAGACCTCACCCTTGAATTTTTGAGCACATTGCATATGGCGGTCACGAGTGAGTGTCGTTCTTAAGAAATATACATTTCCTTTTGCCTCAGTAGGGAGTTTTATGAGCTAAACTTAAGTGCCTTTAATAGCATTTTTGGTTGTCCGCTGAGTATGAACTTGCTTTATCGACATAGCCCTAAAGAATTTAACCTGAATGCACTTTGGCATGTTCTTTCCGGGGGTCATCAGCATGATAGAAGCAAATCTAAAGGCACTGTCATTATAAACCCTTATATTCGAGTAGGCCAACGATTGTTTGTGAGCCTGATTCTTCAAATATTCTGACTAGAGTAGAGCATGTGTCTGTGGATCCACTTAATCCAAGACCATGGAAGCACCATAGTTCGCACCCTCTTGATCAAATCTTGTCAGATATTAATACTGGAGTGCAAACTAGATCTAAACTTAAGAATTTTTGTGCTTTCTATGCTTTTCTTTCTAACATTGAGCCAAAAAGTGTGAATGAAGCTCTTGCAGATTCAGATTGGATCGCGGCTATGTAAGAAGAGCTTCATCAATTTGAAAGAAACAAAGTGTGGCACCTTGTACATAAACCTGCAGACAGAACAATCATTGGAACCAAGTGGGTGTTCCGAAATAAGCTGGATGAGTCAGGAACAGTCACTAGGAACAAGGCAAGGCTGGTGGTTCAAGGGTACAATCAAGAAGAAGGGATTGATTATGAAGAAACCTTTGCACCAGTTGCTAGAATTGAGGCTATTCGAATCTTAATAGCCTTTGCAGCTCATATGGAAATCAAGCTATATCAAATGGATGTTAAAAGTGCATTCCTCAATGGATACCTTAAAGAAGAGGTGTATGTCAAACAACCCCCTGGTTTTGAAAATGGTGATTTCCCAAATCATGTTTTTAAACTTGACAAAGCACTTTATGGTTTAAAACAAGCTCCAAGAGCTTGGTATGAACGGTTGTCAAGCTTTTTACTTGAAAATGATTTTAGAAGAGGCAAGGTAGAAAATACCTTGTTTCTAAAATCTAAGGGGGAACATCTATTGATTGTCCAAATATATGTAGATGACATTATATTTGGTGCAACTCATCATGATTTATGCAATGAATTTTCAAATATGATGAGGAGTGAGTTTGAGATGAGCATGATGGGTGAGCTTAATTTTTTCTTAGGCTTACAAATCAAGCAAACTCTAAACGGCACTATGATCCATCAAAAAAAGTATATCAAGGAGCTACTTAAGCGTTTTAGGATGGAGTCAGCCAAACCCATAGACACTCCTATTTCTCCTTCAACCAAGTTGGTTGTGGATGATAGGAGTCCCTCAGTTGAGGAGAAACTCTATAGGGGCATGATCGGGTCACTCCTATACCTAACCGCTAGTAGACTGGATATCGTTTTTAGTGTTGGTTTATGTGCCCTTTTTCAGTCTAGTCCTAAAGAGACTCATCTTAAGGCTGTTAAACGGATATTAAGATATTTAAAGCATACACCTGATTTAGCTCTATGGTATCCTAGAGGTTGCAATCTTGATCTTGTTGGATATGCTGATGCTGACTATGTAGGTTTTCTAGTTGATAGAAAGAGTACCTCAGGTATGGCTCATTTTCTTAGACCTTGTTTGGTATCTTGGGCTACCAAGAAGCAACATTCTGTTGCCATGTCCACAACAGAAGCTGAATATGTTGCAGCAGCTTCATGTTGTGCTCAACTGTTGTGGATAAGACAACAACTTAAGGATTTTTGTGTTGACACTGGATGCATTCCTATTTTTGATGACAATACTAGTGCCATTGACATTGCTAAAAACCCATGTCAACACAAAAGGACAAAACATATTGACATTCGACATCATTTTTTAAGAGATAATGTGAAAAAAGGCTTTATTTCAATGAATTTTTGCTCCATTGTAAATCAAATAGTTGATATATTCACTAAAGCACTGAGTAGAGACCAATTCGAGAGAAACAGACTGGAACTGGGGTTGGTGAAAACACCCTGAGAATACTTGTTCTCAGAGTTGGACCAAGCTGGCAAAAACACCCCATAATTCCTGCTCTCTCTCCTTGCTTGGAAATTGTTACCCTTAACGAATTTGTGCAGCCTATATGCTACTAAGTTCATGCGTACTGCTACCTTGAGAAATGGAGCAGAGTAATAAGGGAAGCATGTTCGGAAACAGACAGCTCGAACAGGTATGTCCCTTGGTTGTTCGATACATAGGGAATGTGTTTTGCTTTTAAGATTTTTACTCGTTGCAATCTTTTAAAAGATCTCGTCTGCTCTCTCTCTCTCTCCCTCTCTTCTTAAGTGCTCTGCTTGCAGTCGTGTCTGTCCTCTCACGCAAACAGCTCTAAAACCCTAATCTCTCCTCTGCAACAATGGCTTCCAACCAACCCTCTAACTCAAACTCTCTGGTTCTTGCGACCTCAATCCCTGCTCCCCCTCGCTCAATTCCTTACAAGCTTGTCTCTCGCATCAGTGGGGATAGGGTTGGATGACATTCCCTTCAATTGTGGAAGGGAATTGGTATTTTTGGTAGGGTCAGTTGCTTGCCCTCTTCAAGTCGAGTCGGAGGATGTACCATCAGGGGCTCAAGACAAAATCTTGGAACCTTCTACAGAGCTTCATGGTGAATTCGAACCCTGTTCTTTTGGACTGTTTCCAGAAACAGCACCAGAAACTACGGACGAATCCTTGAATGCTATGTGGGTAGAGGATCTGATTCCGGATGAGACATCTGAGGAAAGACAGGAGAAAAATTATCTCCCTGAGTTCGAACCCCCCACTTCGGCTGTTCAAACCGGAGAGAAAAGAAAAAGGATAAAAAATTGTGGCCAGACGTAGCAGAACGCCCAGAACAAGGCCACAACCAAGGTTTCAGCCCTCTGAAACTCCCTCTTCTCCTCCTACTTCCAAGCCTTCTCGCAAATCTGCGAGAATTGCTTTTAAGTCAGTCCCTAGAACCTCAAAATCATCTGCTCCAGTCATTGAGGAGATTTCCTCCTCTTCAAGTTTGTCTGGGTCTGACTCTGAGGATCCCTCGTTCAAACAAGGGACCCCCGTGTTCTCATAATCCTCTGATGAACAAAACCCGTCAATACCAACCACTTCCTCAAAATCCTCAGCCTTAAAAACACCCCTCAAGAGGAAACTGAAAACAACCCCTCTGTCCAAAACTGCATCCCCTGCTCCTCAAATCAAAAAGACAAAATTGACCACTCCCTCTCCCTTGTCTGAGAAACATGTGCAATTCCTTAAGCGTAATGTTGTAAGGGGGAAGGTCGTGAACATACAGTTTTTTGAGGAACAGGGTCTGGGGGTGTTCTTGAATAAGTTGCGAGTCCAAGGCTGGCTTGAACTGTTTGCAAACACCCACCAAGGGTGTTCTGTGGCTGAGTTGGCTGAATTCTATGCCAACTGCTCTGTCACTAATGGGGTGGTGACAAGTGCTGTCAATGAGTGGCATTTTTCCTTCGATGCTGCTACACTCGGAGAAATACTGGGTGTTCCCTCACGTGGGTTTGACGTGTATGTGAGGGAAGACAAAACCGCCCTAGACCCAGCCAGGCTCCTAGAGATATCTAGGCGGGTAAGCCAGAAACCGGGCCTGAGAACACCCTCTTCTGTCAAAAAGGGCGATCTGATTCCTCTCCACCAACTCCTTTTCATGTTCATCATCAAGAACGTGATACCAAGAGGTCAGGGGAGAAACTCAGCCGACCTTTTTGATCAATGCCTGGTCAACTTCTTGTCCAGGGAGGAACCCATAAATCTTCCTGCTATCATGATTCGTCATTTTGGGCGAATTACAAACACCACCCGAAACCATGATCTCAGGTATGGGTTCTTGTTGACCAAAGTATTTGAACACCTGGGTATTAAGCTCACACGGAGAGTGCCAGCTCAACTGGTTGATGAGATTGGCGTGGACACCCTTATGGGATGTGGCTATGAGGTTGGCTAAGGGTCAACTCACAAACAGGGTCCTTGACCACCTCAACCCCCTGTTTCTGAGACACCAAGCATTTCTGTTGAAGCTGTTCTTGAGGATCATGCACGCCTCAAAGAAGAGCTTTCGGCTGTGAAGTCTGCTCTCGAAGCAGAAAAGGCCATCTCAGCAAAACGTCATGAAGAACTCCTTGCACTCCTCTCCTCTCTTGCCCCTAGCATTCCTCCTTTGCAAACAAAACCACCCTCTGCCCCCTGATTGTCAAGCTTGTTCTCTGTTTTTGTGGTTTGTTGCAATGGTATTGCATTGATTATTAATGAATTATCTGCTCGCAGTCTTTCTTGCTTGTTGTTTCTTCAGCTTTATACGCCTTACCTTATGTTGTTCTTGTTTTTTATGATGCCAAAAGGGGGAAGCAGAGTGAGAAATTGACAAAAACCTTTTGATTGAATATAAGAATGAAGGAGAGTGAAAATGACTTACGTGGATCACTATCAGCATTCAATTTTTTTGTGTTGTTTTGTCAATATGATCACTTGGTTTGTCATCATCAAAAAGGGGAATTTGTTGAGTTATTTTGATTAAGTTTTGATGATAACAAATCCAAGTGTAAAAATTTGTCCAAGTAATGTTGCTCCAAACACGATCTCCAAACAGGCCTAACTGATGTTTTCTTTTGTGTATTAACTGGTTTGCTACATGTGAGAACAAGTCTTTAAAATAGGTTCTACTTGGTGGTTCTATATTAAGAACACCTCGATTGTAAAAGCATGTTGTTCCTGAACTCTATCAAGATCAGCTCGATGTAAAGCATGTGGTTCCGAAACTCTAGCAATGCAAAGAACAACCCCAGCAAACAAGGTGGCCTTGGTGTTCACAGCAGCTCTACAAATCTTGGACAAGATGACTGGTTCAAAACAAGAAGTCTTGGGTATATAGGTTTTATTTATTTAGACTCTTGTTAATATGCCAATATTGAAAACATCATTTTAAACACCTCTTGAATCGGCAGTTGCGCTAAGCGCTTCAGAACACCAGTTGCGAACAACCCTGCAAACAGGGTGCCTAGGGTGTTTCTGAACTGAAACGGCTATGCCCGATTATTTTGGAAAAATTTATTTCGGCTTGCCAAAAGCTCTAAAATACTTTCTTAAAATCCTAGGATAGGATATTTTTTTTGAGATACGAAATATTATGGGAGATTTGCCAAAATTGTCTTGCTAAATAATTTCCAAAACCAAAAGATCTTTATCATCTATATTTTAGGAAGTGATTTATTCAAATTTCAAAGTTGAGATTTCTGGTTCCTTATTTTAAATTCTCCACGGCTATTTCAAACAAAGAGGATAAGTTTTTATCTTTTGGAAACAAATCCCTTTTATTTTGGAAATTTCTTATCCACTAGCCATTTGGAAAATCCTTTGCTTGGAAATCTCCTTTGATGCCATACTTGGCAGATTCTCAGCAACTTCCTTGATTTTTTTTACCGTTGATCTTCTTGGTTAAAAGCTTAGCTCTTCTCTCCCATTCGAAGATAAAACGGATATTGAGAAAGCACAGTGTGGTAAATAGAAAAATTCTGAAAACCCGGTTTTTACTCAAAAATAAGAAAAGATTTCTTGAGCTTCAATTCGCAAAGAAAAACCGTGACAAGTTGTGTTAATTTGAGTTTTCAAACCATTGGCATAATAGGATCTTCAGTGTACCTTACATCTGCTTAGTGAGAAGCACCCCCAGTAAGGTGTTTTCAACCTTGATCTTGGATCAGAAAAGTGAGTGAGTGGTCCTCAGTCGTGTGGACTTTGGACGTGTCCAATCTGGTGAGATTTGGACGTGGTGTAACCGTTCTTAGGGAAGAAGGTTACGTGGTTGCAAGTTGTAACAAGGTGTGTTACATTTGTAACGAGTTAAGCCCGATTATAGTGAAGTGGTTAAAAGCCTACACGAGGTAGGTCGTGGTTTTTCACACCTCAGTTGGGCTAGAGGTGTTTTCCATGTAAAAATTGTGTGTGCTTTATTTCCGCATTTATCTTGGTGATTTTCGTATTTGCAATATTTGAAAACACCCCCTGCAAACAAGTCAACAGGGTGTTCGTCATCTGAGAACAACCTCTGTCAGGGTGTTTGTTACTTATAACGCGAAAATCAGACACCACAATTCACCCCCCTCTTGTGGAAGTATACTCATAAATTCAACAAAGTCGTTACCGTCATCCTAGAAAAGATAAGGCGTAAGTACTTAGAACGCTCAACACCAACGTGGTAAAGTTTTAAACAACCAAAGGGAACTAGCATGTAGATTGCACATCATGGAGCCCGAATAGGGATTCAACAACCCACCTATAAGCGTGTAGGCACCTTAAGGCTAAGAAAGATGTCACTATGAGTTTTGCTAAATTCTATCAACTAATTCCTTAGTTCAACTGGGACGCCTAATGCATAACTTTTCAAATGCCAAACCTAAGACAAACGAAACACAAAATGTTTGAAAGGTGAGCTAACGCTTACTACGTTCACCCTTATATTGTAAAGATTAAAATTCATTATTTAGTGAGTGGTTGTATTTCACTTCATTTTAGTTCGAAAGCACGGAGAGAGAGAATTATATTGAAACAGTTACCAGTCATTATATGAAAGTGGAGCCTAAATGGATGAGCTCTTATATACTATGTGATCATTAAATAGGTGCACACCGACCTGCCCGATTAGGAAGCCTAACCTGAGGCCACATGGGTGTATTGAAGGGATAAGCCCTGATAATTAATAACAAGTCGTCCACTTGATGAACTCTTATGTGAAAGTGGAGCCTAAACTGGTGAACTCTTATATACTATGTGATCAATAAATGGGTGCACACCTGGCTGGCCAATCAGGAAGCCTAACCTGAGGCCACATGGGTGTATTCAAGGGCATAAGCCCTGATAATTGATAACTGGTCATCTACTTGGTTATATGGCAAATACAATGCATTAAAGTAATCCATTAAATAATTGTACTTGTTGATGCTTTGATATGTATAAAAATATGTCAGTTTTCAAAAGGTATAGATAGTAGAAGCAACTGGATCTCTTAAAATCTCCCTCCCATTTGTTAGTTTTTTTTTGGCTCGATAACGACGAAAGTGGCCTCGCTTCTGCTCCAAACAAGCTTTCATAGCAAATTATAAATAGCATCTATTATTCTAATTTTGGTGAGGCATCCATTACTATGCTTATTGTTCTTCTTAATTACTAATTTAAATCTCAATAATCAATTAGACCTAAATATTCAATTAGGCATGTAAAAAAGTATTATTTCCTGTCCAATATTAAGCTGATCACATTAGGCTTTGTTCTAGTTATTGTTGTTCTTACCTTTATTATTACTGTATCTTGATATCCACCCTTCATAAATTAGTAATTTGTTAATGAATGAAGGAGTTAGGCCTTCTCAATTATTTTGTAGGTTTAGTGTTATTGTTAATGCAATACATGCATTTCCAGAACTAATTTGAAAAGGTATTAATGTTAAAAATTTTGGGTGAGCTGTTGTCATCGTCTACTTGTTTGAAGTACAAAGGTTTAGGCCACGTTTAATTCATTTAAACACAATTCAACTTGTAATTATATTTCTTGGGTGGTATTAACACTTAATTTTACCCTTGACACAATTCTTATTAATTAGCTTTATTACCTCTCGTAGGCTACAAACTTCCACATTCGCTCACGCCTTTATATACCAATTTCACTCATAATGCACACGAACGCAATATAATATCCCAAATGAAATTCAAATTTTCATCCCAAGTAAATTTCATTCAAAAATACCTAAACTGTCGTTTCCTTCCTTCATTCCTTTCATCTTCAACCTTTCAATAACACAACACACCTACAATTTCGCACAAACACAACCGAAATTCCTTAAAATTCAACTCACTTAACTTATATTATATATTCAATTTCACAACAAATACTCAAAACCTCAACAAACACCCACATACTCAAAACCCCAACAAATACACGTACACTCCAATCCTTGAGATTATTATAAGTAATCCTTAATTTCACAAAAATCAACATTTATCCAACTAAAAGAACATATTTAATAATCAATTAATGAGTAAAATGGAATTTAGAAGGAACTTAGGATTTACTTCCAAAACCCAAGAATAAAACCAATAACATGAGAAGGTGGGTGGCGGTGCTGGGGCTCCCACTGGCCGTCAACTGCTGGCAGAGGCAAACGGCAGCGCTGTGGCATCCTGCCCTATATTAGCTACTCGAGGCTGAGCGGGGCAGATGGGGGGTCTAGCACCAGAAATAGTGAGGGAAAGGAAGAAAAGTGGCCGAGGAAATAAAAATAGGAGCGGGAGTGTGATGCTGTTGTTAGTGGAGGGTTGCTTGGTTTAAAAAAAAAATTAAAATTTTATTGTTGTTATCTATGTTTACCACCCATTTTCTGAGAAAAGACATTCCTCTTCTATTTGTGCCAATCTACTTGGCCATTTTAATATTTCATGAACTTTGAAGGAGAAAAATATCAATTCTACGCACACTTAGCAATATATATTTTTGTGTATATTTATTTATTCGTTTATTCGTATTATTGCTTTATTTACATCACATAAGTGAATTAATCATAATAATTAATCATAATTTTTGTTTTCTATGTAAGATATCATTTTTTGTCAATTTTTTGGTAGATATGCTAATTTATATTTATATATAAGTATCAAATGATTTCATATGAAGCATTATTGAATCTTATTTCGAGGGCACTTTGTCATTTCAATCTAAAATTACATAAATACTTCAAATGTCCAATTGAAATACAACATTTAACTCTATTAAATTGAGATAACTAAAGAAATTTTTATCAATTAAGTTCAAGCTACTACAATAAGAGATTCACATCATCCTCCAAAAGGAAAGAGCTATGACACAAGATCACCTTTCTTAGTGAAGAAAACCATAAGGTGAAAGAGTATGTTAGAGAGTTTGAATGACTCCCAATGAGGGTTGGTTTGAATGGAAGAGCCCGAAAGATTAATGAGGGGTCTACTCTCGAACATTGCTAACAAGGTATAATTATGATCTTACCTCTCATTACAGGTGTAGAAGAGATTCAAGGAAGAGACTAGTGATGAGGAGTTTGAGGCCAAGGACCATAGTTCGGTCACTCTGGACATAAGTGAATTGTTGGTAATCTCAGAGCTCTTTAGGTCAAAATGGTTCATTTTGAACCTAGCCAAAGGGAGCAAATCGTCCCTTCTAGATGTACAATTGGAATTAAGGTGTGCAAGCTAGTAATTGATGAAGGAAGTTTTACCAATGTGGCTTCGATGACACTCATCTATAAGCTACAGTTTCCAACCAAGATAATCTAACCCTTATGCTGTAGAATAGCTCAACTAAGGAAGGTAGGTAATAGTTTCAAAATAAGCTCTTATTTGATTTTCGGTTGGTTCATACTATGGTGAAGTGCTATGTGATATTCGTCCCATTAATGTGTGTCATTTATTGGGTCATAGACCTCAGTTATATGATAATGATATGCTTTATGATGGAAGTGCTAACACATATTTATTCAAGCACAACAGTCATAGTATTACTTTTGCGCATTTCCTCCACCAAAGGCTCACATATTTAAGTTGAGTAAGGGAAGTGGTACAAGTCTCTAAATGAGTGAAATACTATTAGTGGGATCCATTAATAAGAGTAAGCCTTTATTTATCTTAGTTTTTGTAGAATCAAACATAGTATGGAAGTGAAACCCATGCATCATCTACCTTAATCTAAGAGAGTTTGAGGATATATTCTCCAATAGTTTGCCTTAGGGCTTTATCCTTTAAGAGGATTTGTGTTCCAATATTGATCTCCTACTTGGTGCTCCTTTGCCTAAGAAACTAGCCTATAGGTGCAAATCATAGTGAACCAAAAGAGCTATAAAGAAAAGTTCAAGAGTTACTTGATTGTGGGTATGTTGGGGAGTGCTTGAGTCCCTGTTCGATTCTCGCCCTTTTGCTTCCCAAGGTTGATGGAACTTAGCATGTATGTGTTGACTCTAGGCCCATAAATAACATTACAATCAAGTATAGATTCCCCATTCCTCATTTGGATTATATGCTTGATAAATTGCATGGGTCTAAGCTCCTTTACAAAATAAAACTTAGAAGTAGGTACCCTCAATTAGAATGACTGGCTTGTTATAACTTTTAGTCTATCGGATGCCTCCTAATACCTTAACGGAACTTATGAAGGAGGTGTGAAGTCTCCCATTGGGCAATTTCATGTGGACTATTTAGATGGTATCTTATTTTAGAGTTGTAATAAAGCATTTCGTGTTTAGGATCTTTTGTACATATTTCATATGTTAGGAAAACAAAAAATATCTACTAAGCTTTAGAAATTGAACTAATCTTACCCTAAGTTATTTGTCTTCATAGTCTTGTTTCGAGAGTCCTGTTTCAGGCGATGAGGTTCAATGGATGAGTCCAAGGTTAAAGCTAGTAAAAGTTAGCTTGTTCCTAGCTCTACCACAGAGACTAGAAGCTTTCATGGTTTGGTATAATTCATCTGCTAGTTCTTAAAAGACTTTGGTTGCGTTATGGCTCCCTTGGCCGAGTGCATGAATATGGGAAGTTTTGTGTGGACAAAGGATGCCCAAAGGGCCATGTTAGTCAATGAAAAGTTTTGTTGGACTCCAATTTAGCTCTCCCAATTTAGAGCTCCTTTTTTAAAGTTGAGTGTCATGTTGGGGGAGTTGGCATACAGATGATCCCTACTCAAGGCAAACACCCCTTGGCCCATTTTAGTGAGAATTTTAGAGGCCCAAGCTCAACTACTCCACCTATGACAATGGGTTCTATGTTATTACCTAGGCACTTACTTATTGGACTCAATACCTCTTGTCCAAGCCTTTGGTGACATATTCAAATCGCAAGGCCTTGTCTTACATTAATGGACAAGTTGAGCACAACTTAAGCTCAAGGCATACGAAGTAGGGGAATTTCTCCTGACATTTTCCTTCGCTTCTAAGCACAAGGATGGAAAAGAAAATATGGTTGCTAATCCTCTCTTAAGGAGATATAGTGTTTTCTCTATTCTTCAGGCCACAATCTTAGGACTTTACATTATCAAAGGACTCTCTAAGGAAGATGACGCTTTCCAAGAAATCATTGCCAGCCCCAAGGCACATGATGGGTTTCTTTTCAAAAATAACAAGCTTTGTGTTCCTAAAGGCTCCACAAGTGAGTTGGTTGTGATGAAAGTTCATGGACATGCTTTGGGAGGTTATTTTAGCTTTAACAAAACAATTAAGATCTTAAAGGAGTATTTCTATTAGCTTAAAATGAGAAGTGACATCCATAATATTGTTTTCAAGTGTGTTGCATGTAATAGAGCCCACAGAATTTTCCATCAAGGGTAATATGCCCTTCTTCCAATACTAGATGGTCCTCAAGAACAAGTGAGTATGGCCTTCATTTTGAGTTTGCAACGGATTCAAAGAGGGGACTATATAATAGTGATTGATCAGCTCCCCAAGATGGCTAACTTTATTCGATGCCACAAAAGGGATGATGCCTGCCACGTAGTTCACCTTTAGTGAAAAGAAGTCATCTAGCTTTATGGAGTACGAAAAAGTGTTGTCTCTGATTGGGATAAAGAATTACCATCTCACTTTTGGAGGTGCTTATGGAAATTATTAGGGCCGAAGGCCTTCTTTAACACTAACCACCATTGACACGATAAACAAATGGATATCCCTAGTTAACTTTATCTACCCCTCTTAGAGGTTTAGTGAGTAATAACCTCAAAGAGTGGGATCTATAGCTCTCGTATGTAGAGTTTGCTTACAGCCCAACTCCTACTTATGCTACATCTCGCTCTTTTTTTGAAGCCTAATAAAGAGTCAACCCTTTTAGTCCTTTAGACCTTCTGCCTATTTCCATTCAGTATAGACTCAGATTCAAGGCCCAAAGAGCTAAAGAAATGAAGAAGGTCCATGCTTAAATGAAAGCTCGAATAGGGGAGGTCAATGCTACTTATAAGGTTAAATTCAGCAAGCATAGGAACCCTTTGGTTTTTAATTCAAGTGACATAGTATTATTGAAGGAGAAATTCCCATCATGAATGCAAAATAAACTTATGGCCCGTTCAGAGGGTCCTTTCAAGGTGCTTGACTAAATTGAAGACAATGCCTATAAGTAAGAGTTTTCAAGTGACATGAACGTGAGTGCTCCACTCAATATGAGTGATCTTATTGCTTATACGAAGGATAACTTCAAGGATCTAGGGGCAAATCCTTCTCAAGAAAGGGAGGTTAATATGTACCGAACCTCATGCCAACTCTTAGCTCCTTTTTCACTGTCACTAAATTTAACCCTAGCTCCCTTTTTTAAGAATGCCTCAATTGTAGAACTGCCCTTGATTTTAGCATGGCTTTTCACCCTCCAAATTAAGTCCAATGTGGTTACTCCATGCTTTGTTGGGAAGCTAGTGAACCTAATTTAGGAATATAGAATCAATTCTGGTAGTACTTCCCATTTCTCTCCCTAGAATGGTGAGACCTCAACTCCTATGGTGCAGGCTTTTACTGGCAATTTTTGTTGAATTTGGATAAAAATTGGTCCTTAGCTAGGCTTGCTCAAATAATAAAAGTCTTTATTTATTACTTCCGTATTATGTTCAATCAATGCCATGTTCTTTTTTGGAAATCTTGCTGACGCTAGAATCTAATGGGTCATGTTCCATGAATTTTGTGTAAGAGTAGAAGGAGTTAGGCGCCACAAAGATCAAAATATGTCAATTTCTATAGAAGTTCCACTATCCAGCTTATAATTTTTCAATTGTTGATCAGAATTGAGCTTATAATATATTGTCGAAAGCCTCAGATGAATGAATCAGTCAAGTAGACTCAAGTATGCTTTAGACATTGTTTGGGATTGAAAACAATGTGCAAATCATTAGAAGACACTGTCAATATGATTATGGGCCTAGAGGCAGTCATTAGGGGTTTAAAACTTACCACCAGGCCTTAGCAAGTTTTGGGATGATGCGGCCACCTTGCACTACCGGTCAAGCCCATGTTTTGGTGTTCAATGATTAATTGGATTGCTTTGGAGTAGATTCATATGAGGGAATGTGACATCCCACTAGTTATGCTCCTAGTATAGCAGTACGTCACGTGTTTAAATCCGCGTGCCTACAAATTGTTCCGAAATCCTGTTATTGGCCTTTTTAAACATTATTCTGAAATATTTTTTATTTGTGAATGCTTTTAAAACCTTTATTGAATTTTCATTATGAGGAAATATTTTTTATATAGACTAGCTGTTAGGAATTAAAGCATAATGTTGTTCCACCCCCAGTGGGTTAGCTAATTGTCATCACTAGACGATAATGCACAGGACATGCAAGCATTTAGTTAGACTAAAACCCTAAGAGTATCAATTTTGTGCTTACGCTATCAAAAAAACCATGTGACATGAAGTTTAGAATGTTTTCAAACTTGACTCCATAATTCGTTGTATTCTAATGGAACTAAGTCTTTTTTTTTTCTTCTTTCAAATTTGTCTTACTAACATAATGCATCAATCGAGATAAAAGGCTCAAAACAAATTGAATACTTAGATTAGTCACAATAAAATCAACCAATCAAACTTTTGAAGTATCCTTCACCAATGTTATGAGTACTGTCTTCCTTACATATCTTCCTTTTGGATTCATTGGTTTACTCATCAACTCGCATTGATCCATTTAAAATTACCTTAGAGTTTTCCTTACATACATCTTCTGATAGATAAAGACTTTGTATTTATTTTGCTTTACCTCCATCTCAGGAAAATATGTCATAAGAACAAGATTTATCATCTCAAAGATCGACATCATTTCCAGTTTACAATTTGTAACCAAATATGCATTGTTTTCTATTATTAGTAGGTCATCAACATAAAAACAAATGATAATGCTTAAAGCATATATCATTTTAGGATCATTTTGCTGCATTTTTAGGAAAAATTATATGCTTTATGTGATAATTTATACCCCTTTTCCCATTTTACGCTCCGGTATGGATCTTTTCTATGTTTTGTATGATTCTAGACCTTTTTGCCCTTGCTTTGACCCTAGTTGACTGTATTTTAACCTCCCACAGATTCCCTTGAGTTGCCATGCTCGTGGATAGAAAGAAGAACAAAAGAATGTCGAGCCAGAGCTGACCACGGTCTGTCCATGGTAAACGCCACAGTCCATGGTGGACCTTTTTCCCGCAAGGCTGTTTGTTTTCTTAGGACTTTTCAACTTCCAAGCAGTTTTTAGTGCCATTTATTTGAGTGGCTGTTCGACTTCGAGTAGCACACATCCCATCTCTATATCCCATTCCATTCCTTTTCCTCTGTTCAATTAGATTAGGAATAGATTAGAGGGAGAGAGAGAGATAGAGTTGAAGTGAAGACTTGCAAGGATTCCATCCCAGGTTTGGACGACGGTTCAAGCACGATCTTGGATGAGCATCTCTTTTCTCTTCTCTTCTCCTCTCTTTTATAAAGTTAGATTTATGTTTTGTAATTTTTATTATGAATTTGTTTTTATTTTGGATTTATGCAAATACTAGTTAAATTCTTGATTTGTTGTTCTTTTCTTTCAGTATTTTGGAATTATTGGATTGATTTATTGGATCCTAGAAGGTTGTTGTCTTGCGAGGAACTTGATCACTTTCTTGCATATTTTGGGTATTCGAATGAAGGACTGAAAGATGAAATCTCTAATACTAGAATCCTAGGATTTGACTTGGTTGTGTGATGTCTCAAGAGAGAATTACGGACTAAGAAACCATTGATTTGATAATCGCGTGCCTAATGAACTTAAACTAATCGAGAATCCATGAGAATTGATGATTGATTTCATTTAGGTAATTCACTTCGCCTTGAAAGAGGGCTGTGATGCTTCGATTATCGGCTTCAAAACAACCAATTAAGGAAGAAGTGTTTGATAGATGCATGAATTGAGAAATTACTAGTTTTGTATAGTTCCACGATTATTCATCCTCGTGATTAGATAGTAAATTAGTTAAATTTCATTCCCAAATTTGGATTCGCCCAGCATATCTTGAGGGAATATAGCTCAATAGATCAACCTACTCTCTATGGGATCGACCTTGATGTGCTACAACGCCACCGTGCCTTGTGGGCCTATCAGGTTTTTGGCGTTGTAGCAGGGGACTAGCGTCGAATATTGGGTTTTTCTCAATAGGTTTGACTAAGCATTTGGTTTTCCTTTGAAGAAACCCCCCCAAAAAAAATGATTTAGAAAAAAAAAATTAAAAAAAAGTTACAACAATGGAAAATTTTCTTTTTTCCCAATTTGAGCATGAATTATTTTGGAGGTATTTTTAGCGCTTAAATGTATTTCTTGCTCAATGTGGTTATCGTAGTTGTAAATGAAAAATTTTAGACATTGTTGATGAGGGTGTGAATTGTGAAACCCGAACTCTTTCAGGGTATTGGGATTTTTATGGTAAAAATGTTGATGATGCATGGTATTCTCTTGAGTGGATTGCTTGGGATTCATTTGATTTTGAGAAGGCTAGTTGTATTTCTGATCCTTGTGCATTTTATGCTAGATCTTATTACGCCCCTTTTTGGTGTGAATTATGTAATTATTCTAATCATGCTACTAAGTCGTGTCCTTATTATGCATGCTATGCGCAACCCAACGTTGCATCACCAAAGGATAATACTGATTTTGTCCTGTCCTTACCTGATTCATCCTTTCCTTTAGCTCAGTGCATGAGGCTCAAGGTGGTTGAGCCTTTTGGGGAAGTTACTAGGTTTAGTGTTACTGATGCATGTTTTAAGTTAGAAGATATTTTAGATGAGGTGCATGATCTGGATAAGACTCCCTTGGAGGGATCACATGATGTGTTTACGCATAAGAAGTCTCCTGGCCTTGGTTATGACGATAGTGTTATCCCCAAGCCCCTTGATCATTGTCATGTTTCCCCTATGTGTTCATTACCCTCTATTTCCCCCAAGTATTCTTTAGATGTGCCTAATGATAATCCTATGATTTGTGATGCTAATGTTGATTTGGGCTATGAGGATAACATGTTTAGTATGCTTGGTGGGAGTCTTGACAATTATGTGTCCCTAGGTTACTTTAAAGGGTATGATCCCTCCATTAATCCTTATTGCATATGCCTAGAGGACTTGCCTAGTAAAATCACATGGACTACATGCTTTAATGCTTTCTATGTTTTTTCTATGGTCTTTGCTAAGGTTAAGTGGATACTTATTCTCTTTGGTGTAATTTTTGTTATTGCCTCTTACATTTTATTTTCTTAATTATGGTCCTAGGATTTTGATAAGCTTATGCATGCGTTGACGATGTCTGATTTAAAGGGCCGAGTCTTGACATCATGATTGAGCAGCTGAAGCTCCATGCGCCCAGATTATTACGAGGCCGCACAGCTTAGGTGTACTCTGCACCTAACCTGGTCAGATCGTTATATTTTGTTTTCTTTTTCCCTTCATTTACTTTCTTTCCTTTGAATAATAATGCTTTATTTAAGCATGGGGGAAGGATAGTTTCTATGTTTTCTATTTCAGTTATTAGTTTGCATACATGTTAGAGCATATAGTTTTAGGTTTCTTTTTGTTTGCACGTTGCATTTAGTGGATTTTTACATTTACATATAGGATTGCAATGAGCGATGGTGTGGACTGGATTGAGATAACCTCCAATGAGGATTTTTTTTAGGCAAAATAGCATTCATGAGCTGGAATATCATTTGATGTGTAATCCTTTTTGGTGCTAAACTTTTTGAAGGTTTTGTAAATTTTTCTTGTTTTGACCCTTGTCTTGATTGAGAACTATTTTATCCCTTGGAAGCATTGGCACTAATGCTTGTACATGGAGTCATTACATGAGCTTAATAAGACTTTGGTAGATATCCCGTGAGATTTTGATCCTTATTTGGACTAATCATTATATTTAGTCTCATGTTTCTTTCATATGTGTGACTCTTTCATGTTACATCTCTAGAACCTGCTGAGACTCTTGTTCAAAACCACATTAGCATGTGTATAGTTGATGATATGATAGAGGGATTTCTTTATTTGGCCATTTTAGCCACTTAGCCAAAAAGCCTACCCCTGTATTATATGTTTATTCCCTTTGTTAGCCCCTTTGAGCTTATATCCGTCTTTGTTGTGATTCCTTCATCTTAGCCCTTGGCTAAACACATAGTCCTACCTTTAAGCCAAGTCTATGGAGCATCACTTCATCTATGTAGTGGGTAGCTTTCGGGATAATTAAGTCTAACATGGCTTTGGTATGTTGATTTGTTGAGCGAATGATGATATTGAGCATTTGCTTCGATTCCCTCTGGTTTGGGTTGTGTGTTTATATATTCAGTTGTGAGTTGATAGTTCATGATCCTTTCAATAATTGCAATTTTCGTTTCATTTCCTAAAAAAAGAAAGAGAAAAAAAGTTATGTTAAAGAAAAAGAAAAAAAGGAAGGTAAGGTCATGTTAAAAAAAAAGAACAGAAGTAGAAAAAAGCAAAAAAAAAAAGATTATAAATAAGTTATTGGTATTGGATACATACATAGCTTGAATTTCTTTCTTTCTTAACTCATTTCCTACATGATTCGTTGGGATATGTTCATCATGTTGTTGGGGTTGGAGCGATGGTGAACTTAGTGGTTAATTAGTGTTTTGATTGGTTGCGCCCTAGTCATGTGGCTAAGCAGCTCCACATTGCCTAAATGCACTTGTCCACTTCTTTCCCTTAACCCCTCTAGCCTACATTATTACCCGAATAAAGTCTTCTTGATGGTCTTGTGCATAATGCACTTTAGCGGTGGAGCATTTGAGAGCCTTGTCAAGCATATGGCAGATTGCATCTTTAGAATGAGTCTTGAGTGAACCTATGCTATATTTCAAACACATGAGCGGGAGTGTTTCGCATTTCCCAAAGTGAGGTTGTATCGGTCCATTTGGCTCTACTGAAGCTCATGTGCTTGCACAATATGCTTTGTGGTTCTTTTGGGGTGATTAAGTTTGATATCGAGCTTATGGTCATGTACTTCTTTTGAAAAGATTCATCTTCTTTTGATTTTGAAATATTTTGCGCACTATTTGGGGGTTGCCATTGATTGCTATTCTTGCTTATGATATGTTATAGCTTGCCTACTTAAAGGACAAGCAGATTTTATATAGTGTATCCCTTGTAGGTTATGTACATATGGTAGAGCTCCATTGTAGGTTTCATATAGTATTTGCTTGAGGACAAGCAACCGTTTAAGCATGGGGGAGTTTGATAAGTGCTTAAAGCGTATATCATTTCAAGGTCATTTTGCTACTTTTTTAGGGAAATTATATGCTTTATGTGATAATTTATACTCCTTTTTCCCATTTTACGCTCGGGTATGGTTCTTCTCTATGTTTTGTATGATTATGAACCTTTTTGCCCTTGTTTTGACCCTAGTTGAGCGTATTTTAACACCCCATAGATGCCCTCAGTTGCCATGCCCGTGGAAAGAAAGAAGAACAAATGAATGTCGAACCAGAGCTGACCACGGTCTGTCCTTGGTGAAGGCCACAAACCGTGGTGGACCTCTTTCCCACGAGGCTGTTTGTTTTCTCATGACTTTTCAACTTTCAAGCAGTTTTTCATATCATTTATTCACATGGCTATTCGGCTTTCAGCAGCTTTGCTATAAAAAGGGGCTCTCATCCTCATTTAAACACACATCCCATCTCCATATCCCATTCCACTCCTTTTCCTCTCTTCTATTGGATTAGGATTAGATTAGAGGGAGAGAGAGAGATAGAGTTGAAGGGAAGATTTGCAAGGATTCCATCGCGAGTTAGCATGACTATTCAAGCATGATCTTGGCTGAGCATCTCTTTTTCTTCTCTTCTCCTCTCTTTTCTAAAATTAGAGTTATGTTTTGTAATTTTGATTATGACTTTTGTTTTGATTTTGGATTTATGCAAATACTAGTTAAATTCTTGATTTGCTGTTCATCTCTTTGAGTATTTTGGAATTATTGGATTGATTTATTGGATCCTAGAAGTTTGTTTTCTTGTCAGAAACTTGATCACTTTCTTGCATTTTATGGGTATTCGGATGAAGGACTGAAAGGTGAAATCTCTAATATCGGAATCCTAGGATTTGACTTGATTGTTTATATCCCGAGAGAGAACTACCGACTGAAAAACCATTGATTTGATAATCGCGTGCCTAATGAACCTGAACTAATTGAGAATCCATGAGAATTGATGATTGATTTGATTTAGGTATTTCACTTCGCCTGGAAAGAGGGTTTGTGATACTTCGATTATCGATTTTAAAGCAACCAGTTAAGGAAGAAGTGCTTGATTGATGCATGAATTGGGAAATTGCTAGTTTTGTATAATTCCATTATTATTTACCCATTAGATTAGATAGTAAATTAGTTAAATTTTATTCTCAAATTTAGATTTACTTAGCATATCTTGAGGGAATATAGCCCAATAGGTCAACCTAGTCTATGTGGGATCGACCTTGATGTGCTACAATGGCACTGTGCGCTTGCGGGCCTATTAACAAACTATGAGAATATGATTTCTCATGTGCTTAACGTAAAGAGTAGTGATGTAGAAGAGGACTTCCCACGCCAAACACTCAAATAAATGAACTTCCAACATCTAAAAAACACTCAACTTCATTCCTTCATGTCTGCTTCTTCTCTATATAAGAGTGGGATTCATATCGTATTAATACAACTAAAAAGGATAGAAAATAATTAGAAGATAAAACTAAGGGAGTATAAAATATAAGACAAGACAAAAGATAATTCTAATCCTCAAAAAGAATCCCTAGCTTCCTAAACATTTCATGCTTCTTGGATTAGATATAGTCGTAAAATGTCTAAAGGCATAATGCGCCATTGTCCCTATCAGAAAAGAACACAATCTATCAATTTATCTTAGAGGTACCAATCTAGAAGAGCTAGCCTCAAATTATGAAACTCGTCTTCTATCATCAAAGGGGCATCAAGCTGGGGGCAGCATGACCATTATAGGAGGAACTGATGGAATCTACCATACACAGATAACATAATCTTGTCATCTAGCATTGCCTCAATGTCAGCATATGGCTACGAGAAAAGTGGGAGCTTAAAAGGCCGAGTACCTATGAAAACACCAAAAGGAATATAAGGAGGCTCAAAGGTGACTTTTTGAAGAGTCTGGCCCTCCACATTAAAAATAAGACGAATACCTATGATCTTACGAAGATGAAGTAAATATGCATTAGATCCTAATTTTCAAATGATCTGGTAAGGTCCTATGCTGTGAGCTTAAAGGTTTTTGAGGGTGTTTTTTGGTGGGCATTCAAACCTAACACGAGCCATAACAAAATCATCCACTTCAACATTCACTGCCTAATGATGCACTTCAACTAAAAGTTTATAACAATCATTACTCAAAGCGATTTTATGTTGAATCTCAGCATACAATTCAAAAATACATTATGAAAATGTGAATGCTGGTTGTGACACTTGAGAATTAGGCAGAAGGGGAATTAGGCCAGTAGGGGTGCAAGGGGCATAGCCATGGGCAACCTGAAAATGACTCTTACTTGTGGAACTATTGGTTGTATTGTTATAAGCAAATTTAAGAAGAGCAAAAGTACGGTCCAAAGTGCTATGTTTCTCTACCACAACACATCATAGTAGCTCACCAAGGGTACGATAAACAACCTTACTCTGCCCATCTATTTGAGGATGAAAGGTTGTAGATAAATTCAAAGTAGTACACATACAATCGCCATAATGTCTTCCCAAAAACTCTTGAACAGAACATCCCTACTAGGCACAATTAATGATGGACGACCATGATACCTAACCATCTCTCAGAAGACTAAGCTTGCAACATGTGAATAATTATCAATCTTGGTTCAAATAGTAAATGCGCCGTCTTAGAAAACGCATTGTCCACAACTAAAACCAAATCATAACCATGGGATTTCTTAGCCAACCCTAGTACAAGATCAATACTAATATGTTTCCCAGGAGTATGTAGTATATGAAAAGGAGTGCAAAGTATTGCATTGTGCCTATTGGTTTTATCTCACTAGAGGGTATGACATTTAGACACAATACAATGGACATCCCTCTTTGGAAAAAGCCAATTGAAGTGATCCTTAACCAATGAATGGTCCTATCTTTACCTAAGAGACCAGCTAATTGCCACTATGCATCACGTAATTCAAGAAGTCCTGAGATAATATCCTCAAAATGCATAACTTGAAACCCCTAAATAGGCAACCAGCATGACTGATAAACTTAACATAGTGTTTGCAGTTTATAGACAAGAGTTTTGTGCAAAAGAGGGAAAAATTATGGCAAGATAAGTAAACACCTTTGAGCTTGTCAAACCTAGAACCTCAACCTGCATTGTCTATAAAAGTAGTCGTAACGTCGAGCTCGAAAGAGGGTAGGAATGTCACCGCCGTGGATGCTTGATTAAGAGCACCCACAAGGCTCTTTAAATTTCTTAACCTTAATTAACCTATTAGTAGGCAAGCGTGGAGGAAGCTTATAATGAAATCTAACAAAAGTTTAGGGGGTAGTTTTAAACATGCATTTACTAACATACTTAAACCATATCCATAATGTTCTTACACATGTGTCATCCCAAAAATACATCCATACTTATATTTGCTGAATATAACTCGTAATATAAATAGCTAATGGGGTTTGTATTTCCAACTAGGTTCTGTAAAAGTGTTTTACAACTGGCTAGCTTTCTTAATGCTCTTACGATTCCTTTTTGCTTTGAAAACCTGAAAAATGCTGAGGTCAAGAGCTCCTCAAGCCCAGTGAGTAACCCTTACAATCCCCATTGTTACATTTTGCACATTAACCAATTAACAACACATAATCCTACAATACACACAACTTATGACATATAAACAGAACATATCATATAACATATAGAGGGTGATAAGGGAAGATGCTTATGCCCAGAAATCGAAGTAAAATTATATCTTTCATATCTAACGTACTCTCGAGCTTCACAAAATACACACCCGTATGTACGTAAGGGGGTGAGCAATTAGACTAACTTAGTCGTACATGCCCCATACTAGGTACGATTCAAAAACCCTCATTTTCACTTGAGTCCCTAAACAAACTCTGCTATTAGTCTATTCACGAAACTAACCATGGTTGTCCCATGCTAACCATGTCCTTTGGGCTCCTAATATTCACTAAAGTCCAAAAGAAAGCAAAATCTACTAAATCAAGAGCTATGCTTGATGCATATATAAAGCATGTCTCTTTCAAAAGTCCACATACTTGCTACCCACACCTAATATATTTCTATAAATGCGTCTAACAATCACATATATGCTTCAAAATCAATCACAATTTCATAAATATCCTAAATGATCCTTCAATTCCAAAACCAAATCTAAAATCCAAATCCAAGCCAAAACTAATTTTATAACACATCCAAAGTCAAAATTCAAACCAAAATCAATTTCATAACGTATCACATATTCGGAACTGAATGCAAAACTTTGTAGTATTGTACCAACCAATGGTGGGCCAACCGCAACTCATTCATACAGTACCAGCCAGACACCCATTCTCTAAAGGGCATGAACTGCCCACAACATAAACCATGGAATCACATTCAAATCTTAGTAAGTTTAGGTCGAAACCTTTCTCCACATGGCTCACATAACACATAAGGCCGACATTCATATCCCAGGGGATTGGTTACAACCCGTCCACTAGGCGACCTGCACATGATGACAGTCACTACTATGGCCACAGCTCTAGAACATCATTTAACAACCTCAAGTAAGACATGAACCTTTTTTCCCAAAAGCATAACTTAATGAAATCATATGGCTCACATGATCACATTTTTATTTTCAAAGAAACTCAATTTCACAATTTCAACAAAAACACAGTCGAAACAAGGCATAATTCCACCCAAAATAATTTTCACAAGCTTCTAATAAATCATAACATCTCATTGTTTTAATTTGTGAAATCATGGCGAACATGATAAAGAATAATTTATGCATACGAACAACCTATAAATACACCAAACATAACATTTGACTCAAAACTTTGTAGCTCAAAGAATACACATCCAACATTCATGAAACTTTTTAGACAAATGCAATGTAGTATGAGGCATTCATCATAAAGAGTATGTAGAAAGCACTTCATAATTGTTCACCAAGCAAATAACTCCCAAAAATTTAAGCCATGGCCGAAGTTCATGTGCCAAAACGCTGCAGCTTCAATAAAAAATTCGTAACTCACAAAATATATATCCAAAATATATGAAACTACACAAAAGATTTCCCACTAACATGTAAATTCTATAGTAAAATGTTCCTAATTTTTGTGCAACCCAATTGCTCACAGTAATTCAAACATCATCTAAATTTTTTTTGGACTAATTAACAGGCCAGTTTCAATGAAAAAATCATACCTTATAAACTACACATCTAAACATCATGAAAATTTACTGGAAATTGTCTAATATCATAGGTGACCTACAGTAAGAATTTCAAAAAATTTTGCCAAGCCAATAATTCACAAAAATTCAAATACTAGGTGAGGTATCTAGAAATTCAAAAATTCAACCTATCTTTTCCCACCATCTTGCTCTTCCAGTGCAAATAATCAATCCAAAAATCCATAGTTTAGCATATATATGAACAAAATTACAACGTAATTGTCCATCCACAATGTTCGAATAGTCCTAAAATCACAAATCACCATGAAGATTTTGGTGGTGGGTTTCTAACAAATGCATTGAGGGTTCCAGTCTACTAAAATCTAAATTTCAACCTTCAGTTGAATCCTCAAATTCAAGCATAAACCTTCAAATTAATCTTTCCGTATTCAATTTTAAAGTTCGAGATGAGTAAGAATTATTCACCTTTTGTCAATCCCCAATTCCCTTTCTTTCTTCCTCTTCTTGTCCTCTTCTTTTTCTTGTTCTTCTCTTCTCCTCTTCATCTCTTTTCCTCCCTCTATGTGCATGTGTGAGTTTTGTATTTGGGGAAGAAGGAAAATCCAACCCCATTTTTACAAATAACACACACACCCTCCCCCTTTACGTGATTAAAAAAAATCTCCCCCACCCCCTTTCCTTTTCTTTTCCTTTTTCCTTTTTTTTGGGTGCAAATACTACCAAATGAGTAATACTTTTTAATTACTTCCAAAAACATAATAAGAATACACTAACCTAAGCATACATATATGTCCCAAATAAAATATGTAAAATATACATAAATTATACATTGGCATGTAGATCAAAATTAGTAACTAAAAATTTTAGGGCGTTATAGTAGCCAATACAACTGAGAGCATGAGGAACCTTATTCTCAATCCCTGATTTGTGCTTAAGCATAAAGAAATACTCACTAGTATACCTAGCACACCTATATGTATATGAGTGGCTCTATACTAAGCATTCTAGTGCTTAAAAGCTTTGTGGTATGAGTACACAACAAAATTCATGAGGGATAGGTAATACCTCTAATGGCAGTAGAACTAGAGCAATGTTTATAACTCTTGCTGATTAGTGGTATACTTAAACCACCAAGAATCACTTAGATTTTCACTAAACAATGTCATAGGGTGTCCTTCCTAACTTAACACTCCATCAATGCCATGTCCAGAGCCATCATGAGTAACCTCTAAAATCTTACTAAAGTTGTGGTGATGAAGGATTAGAACGAATGCAATCTTTTTCTTAATGTCCCTAAAAGCATTTACTACTTCAGAAGTCCACTAAAATGGCCTTTTCATTAAACATCTGTAAAGGAGCCCTAATAGGGCTAAAGTACCTAATGAATCTCTTATGGAAGGATACCAAACCATTAAGATTCATAATCTTAATAATGGGCATGGGTTCAGGGTACTCCTTAATGGCGCTAACTTTCTCAAGGTTAGCAGAGTCACCTTGAGCAGACATAATGAACCAAAAAGAGAGAACCTATGGCTGGAGGAAGACACACTTCTTTATATTAATAAAGGGCTTTACCTCTCTAAGAGTACAAAAAATTACTTAGGATCCTGAATTTATTTCCTTATGAATTTTCTATTCTCCAAGAACTTCAATAAGAATGGCTGCATGACATAAGTGTTAAGTCTCAAAAAAGTGCTAGGAGCATTAGACAACCCAAAACGCATTCTCATCAATCCAAATAGGCCATCTTTGGTCATAAAATAGTTTTCTATTCATCTCCTTGCCTAATGCAGAGTTGAGGATGGCCACTACGAAGCTATATCTTAGAGAACTAGCTAGACCAATTAAGATAAACAAGCATGTCCACCGCCCTCGAAATGGGAAATTTATATTCCATAGTGTCTTGCTAATGGCGCTTCTATTAATACACATACTCCATGAACAATCCTTCTTAGGACTAAGAAGGGAGGGAACCATACAAAGACTCAAGTTATGATGGACAAAGTCGTTAGACAACACTTCCTGAACCTACCAATTTAACTTAACTCTCTCAGTAGGGTTTAACCTATAATAGGAAAGATTAAGTAGTTAAAATTGAGAAACTAGGTCAATAGCATGTTGTATGTCCCAAAGAGGAGGTAACATACCAAAGAGCTCATCAAGAATAATATCAGCGAACTCCTTATCAACTCAATAATCTGATCTAGGATTCCCTTAGAAAGAACACAAGTGGGAGAGCAAGGGAAGGAAATAGAGTCAAAGGCAAGCTCATTAGTAGAGATTGTCCATAGAACTTATTAGAGTGTCCCAATCTCTGAGGGAAATAGTTCTTCTAAGTGGACTAGACATGTTGATAAGAGAGGATCAGATCAACAAAGGTTTTGGACTTAGGGAAGATAACAACTCCTTAAGTCAACACGGGTTTAGAGTGATACTCTTATTCTAGTACCTAAAGGTATATGTGTTATCCCTTTCATAATACGTGGCATTCAAGTCATGAATCTAAGGGAAGGACATCACAAAAAATCTCTTCCTTATAACTGCCAATCTAGATGGCAACCATACACTTATGGATACTCATTAAGTGGGTCATATTATCCCATAATACTTTCAAAGGGTAGGGATGGGGCTCTAAATTAAGGTGACAACACTTCACGGTAGACTTGACAACATCATTCATTATGCTACCACCATCGATAACCATTTTCATAAGAATTTACCACACCTAAGGATATAAAAGATGGCAGTACGTTTCCACTCATCATTGAAGATTGTATTGGTCAAAGGACACATGACAACTTTACGATGTGCATCATAACAAAAGCTATTTTCAACATTAATAAGATGGTCAAAACATCCATAAAATCAACAACCTCTTCCTCAAGTTCGGGTGGTTTCGGGACTCGTGTTCTAATGCATGGGTAGGATGGGGCACTCAAAAGCATAATAACTTCTCCTATGATAACTAAAACATTGGAAATCGAATAACAAGTTAAAGAAATACCTTGGGACACACTAGTAGGTGGGACTGGTTAAGGTTGAACTTGAAAACCATAACAATTAGAAACACTCATAGAAGACTCATTCACCGTAGGGGCATATTGTGCAAGGGTGCAAGCAGAGGCAATAAACAGTCACATAGTTTAAAGCTTATCAAGTTGTTTAACCTCTAAAGCGTTACGGTAAGCATCATTAAGAGTAAAAGAAGCAAATGAGGTTATCTCCCTCTAGAGGTTAGTTCATAACCATTGAATTAATAAAACTTTCGAGCTATAATGCCTTGTGAAGCATTTGGTCAGCAACGTAGGGTTTACAAAAAGAAAAGAGGTATTTTTCTTTCAACCTGTCTTTGATGGATTCCCATTACTTAATGAGAGGTTAATGCAACTCTTGAGGTCACTCATGACACTCTACCGAAACTTCTTAGCAGGTTCAATAAGTAATATCTTAACAAAAGTAACCCACTCAATATCAGAAATCTTATACCAATTAACGTAATCCTCTATAACAACTATTCAGTAAGAAGATATGATGGCATTTGTTATACCGACAAAATAGGGTACTTATACCTTGTCCTTTTAGGTAATGTCATAGTACACTACAAAAAAGCGGTCAATCTACGACGAAATCTCAGCAATGAAAAATATTTTTCGTCTCAAAATAAAATCTGTGATGAATTATTATTGCTTAGATACGAAAGTTTTAATCGTCTCCATCAGAAACAAAATCAGAGATGAAATCAGAGACCTATGCACAATTTCGTCTTATTCAGAGACGAAACTTTGAGATGAAAATAAAATTTCATTTCAAATAGAGACGATTGTTTTTAATTGTAGCATATTCGTCACAAATTGATGGCAAAATCACTCCTGCGGTGGTTTGCCTTTCGCGATCAACATGTTTTCCTTCCCTCGTCTCTCTCTGGTGAAAACCTAGCGCCATTGTTGGCTGATATTTGTAGTACTTGGGTGGAAAATTGGAGAGGTAAGCCAACAAAATTATGGAGCTTCTCTGTCTGGTTCTCTCTTTCTTTCTCTTTGTGTGTCTAATAGAAACCCTTCTGTGTGTTCTGGTTGATTTGTAGTAGTTGTGGAGATCTTGGTCATCAACGAAACCCTCAGGCCTCTTTCTTCCTTTCCTCATCCCTCTTTAGGGAAATCAGCAAGGTAAGCATCTGAAACTTGAGTGGGCAGTTGAGGTTTCTGCTTTTCTATCGTCTTTTCATTCATCTGTCGCTGAATCAATCCCTCAATTATGTATGCGTAATTATGGGAATTTGGATAATGGGTGTGAATGTTAGCCTATATTGCTAATCTGATAAGGGTATTTCTCTTACTTATGTCTGGGTTTGATGGGGACTAATCTGATATGGGTTTTTCAGTTAATGGGTGGAAGATTGACGATGGTTGTGTTTGGTGGCCTGATTAATTACCTTCTAAGGGTGTGTGCTATGGGGTTTTAGGTTTGAAAATAGACATGGGGTTTTGTGTTTGATAGAGAAGTTGACAACAATCTAATTGGGAAAGCCCAGCAAATTTGAGCAAGTTGACAACATAAAAGAGCAAAATATAGAGAAGTTTTATTAGGGTTGGATTCACTGAAATTTAATATGTAGTTCAAGTATAGCATGGGGTTGGGATAAGATGACTGAAAATGCAAGTTGATGGGACTTTGATTTCGAAAATGAAGGTAGGCTGGAGGGTATGTTTCTTATTCCAAGGTTCTTCACCCCTAGACTAATTAAAGTTAAAAGGCTAGGTAAACGTTTATGTGATATCAACTCAAAATCCCTCATGTCTAATATCTTACAGGATTTTATTTGCCACCCAAATTCTCCATCAAATTTCAATTCAAACTAAAGTTAAAAAGCTAGGGAAACATTGCACCCAATTTCGCTACATGTATTTTTGTTTCAATAAGTGTATGTCCTTTTGTAATTTATTATAAATATTTATCATTAATATTTAATATTAATGCATACTAATTAAAACGTGTGAGCATTGAATCATATATATTTAGGTATAATTTTAGTGAGTGCTTAAAATAATATACTCTTGAAAATTTAAACTTTATCCCTTACATTTCCTGATTTTAATATTGTTCTAACAGAAAAGCTGTGCAAGTGCTTGCCATTGGACATCATGATTGATATGTATAACATAGGAGTATGTTATATAACTTGTTGTTGTTCACATCTAGAATGATAGAGTGTTAGAGCTTGCATGAGCAATACTCGATGAATTCATGTGATTGATTGTAGGTGTAGATTTCTCCAAAGCCTCAAACATCATAGCCTTGATTTTTTGTTGTCCAATAATTGTCTTAATTATGTTGTAGTAATCAGTTCAAATTGATTGAGTTTGTGTTTCATTGAACTTCCCTCTTGTGTATTGATTATGTGAATTATTAAGCTTATGCTTTGTATTGATTTCTCCTTCACTATAGAATAATATTTTATATGTTTAGTATCATTATACCTTTTCATCAAAGCTATATAAAAAGATATAAAATACAGTTATGTATAGGTTGATCAGCATTTATGTATAATTAGTTCATTTATAACTTAGAACCCGTTCAAAATGTTATATATATCAAACTTATAGTGGCAAGTTACTTATTATCTTTCTTTCAGTAACTTGCTAATATGAGAAGTTGATATAAATAAGATTTTGAATTGTCTAAGTTGGACACTTTGGGAATCCTTAAGTGTATGATTGTATGGTTACAATAGTTCTTGCATATGCGCTTGAAAGGTTTAGCGGTGTTTCCTTATATATTGTTCTCTAGGTACGATTTTTCATGTGAGGCCAAACAACTTGGCTTCATTTGGAAAATTCGTGCTTGGAGAACTATGGGGAAATGCTGTCGAATTGTTTCTGCGGCTATGCAAGAGTGTAACGTACGCAATCATGTACTTTGGATTCTTGAATGGGTTTAGAACCGCTTACCCTTTAAAAGGAGCTTAGGTCATATCATGTTAATTAGGGCATGTGAATCCTGAATTGTATATAAATATGTTAACTATTACTCATTACATGTAATTACCGTTAAGAAAATACAGATACTTAAACAATTATTATTTGGTAAGCAACAAGCAGATGGAACCAAGTCGAGTGTGGATGTACTAAAGGCTTGATTCAGACGAGTGCCCTAGTAAGATCTTCATCGAAAAAGTAGAGGAATTCATTGAGTTTGCTATTAAGCAAGAGTTGTTTCGGAACATGAACAAGATCAAGTGCCTGTGTATTAAGTGTTGGAATGGGCCTTACTTGGATGTGGACACACTGAAGCTCCATTTATATAAGCAAGGGTTTAGGACCAATTATTACAAGTGGGTTTGTCATGGAGAAACATTTAACGGGGTATCACATCCTAGTAGCTCAATCAATCTGAAGGTTGAAGCAAACCCCATGAGGGATATAGTGTTGGATGCATATGCTTCAACTAATGTGATTGAGATATGGATGGGGAACAAAGAAGAGGAACCCACTCCAGAGGTTAAAAAATTCATCGAGTTGGTAAAAGCAGTCGAGAAACCTTTATATGAGGGATCTGACATATCCCTTTTGAAGGCTGTTGCAAGGCTAACAAACCTTAAATATGAGTTCAATCTCCCCCATCGAGCTATGATGGAGTTGCCTCATTAATCAAGGCCATGTGCCCAAATGACAATGAAATGATGGCCAACTTCTACGAAATGAAGAGGTTGCTGTCTGGGCTTGAACTTCCACATCATAGAATCCATGTATGCCCCAATGGGTGCATGTTGTTTTGGAAGGATGCTGTAGAATTGGAGAAATGTACAATATGTGGTGTAGAGAGGTGGTTTATGAGGAAGACTGTGAGAGTTAAGAAGATTCCGAAGAAAGTGTTAATCTATTTTCCAATTGGCCCAAGATTACAAAGACTATATGCGACGAAAAATGTAGTTGAACATATGACAAGGCATCATGAACACCAACGTATTGATGACTTTATGGAACATCCAAGTGATGGGGAGGCATGAAAGCACTTCGACACTACATTCTGTGAGTTTTCTGCCGAGGCTCAAAATGTGAGGTTAGGATTATGTACAGATGGCTTTGCTCCATTTTTACACTATGACCAAAGTTATTCTTGTTGGCCAGTCATTGTTAGACCTTACAATCTACCTCTGTGGATGTGTATGAAAAGATAATTCCTGTTCATTAGTCTTCTCATACCTGGCCCAAGAAACCCAAAAGGCAACTTTGATATATATATGCAACCCTAATTACGGAGCTACTTCAATTGTGGGAGGAGGGAATTCTGACTTATGATGTAGTTCGAAAGCAAAATTTCAATATGAAGGTTGTTGTTATTTGGACTGTCAGTGACTTCCCCGCATATGGCTTACAGTCTGCGGTGGATGACGGCTGGTAGATTATCATGCCCTTATTGTATGGAGAAAACTAATTCCTTCCGCTTTGAACATGGGAAAAATGATTCTTGGTTCAATTGTCATCGACAGTTCCTATGTAGGAATCATCCATTTCGTAAAAATAAGAGTGCTTTTTTGAAGAATAGGGAGGAAAATTCTCCACCTCCACACAAACTTACTAGACATGAAATATGAGAGTGTGTATGAACCTTGCCAAAGGCTTCTGATCATCAGGGTAAGGTCCCCGGCAATGGGGAATCTCATAATTGGTCGAGAAGAAGCATATTTTGGGATCTTCCATATTGGAGCAAGTAATTGATTCGCCACAACTTGGATATGAAGCATATTGAGAAGAATGTGTTTGAACAAGTGATAAACACAGTAATGAATGTTAAAGGCAAATCAAAAGATGACATCAATTTAAGGACGGACCTAGCTATGCACTGCAAGCGGCGAAAGCTTAATATACAAATTTCTAGCATTGTTGGTAGAGGACAAAGGGAGGTAATCCCTACAGCTCCATATGCCTTAAGCAAAGAGCAAAGGAAAGTATTATGTGAGTGGATTTGTGACTTGAAATTCCCGGATGGATATGCATCCAACTTGAGTAGGTGCGTTGACCGGACTAATTGGTGGTTACACAACTTGAAAAGCCATGATTGTCATGTTTTCATGAAACGACTATTACCAATTTCAACTAGAGAACTACTGTCGGGCAATGTGTGGAAAGTGTTGACTGAGCTGAGTCAATTTTTTCACGACATGTGTTCGAAAAAGGTGCATATGAATGATGTGGTTATGTTGCGAAACAATGTTGCAAAAATACTATGTAAACTTGAAAGAATATTCTCACCTTCATTTTTCAATGTGATAGAACGTCTTGTTGTCTATCTTCCTTATGAACTTAAAGTTGGTGGGCCTATGCAATATAGGTGGATGTATTCTGGTGAAAGGTAATACTTGTCCTTTGAATGTCATGCTTAATCTTCAATAAACCATACCCTTCAAATGCTTATATTGTTCTTGCACTTTTTTAGGCATATGGTTACTTGAAGGGAAAAGTGGGAAACAAAGCTCATGTAGAAAGCTCCATTTGCAATGCATACCTCATGGAGGAAATCTCATACTTTTGTGCCAACTATTTTGATGAAAGTTTTATCACAAAGACAAGAGATTGGGGATGAAATGTGACCTGAAGTGATCATACTGAATTCAACCCAAACATCCCGGACTTATTCTCTCACAATGTTGGACACACCCCAAGTGAGGGCATTATTCATTATCTCGATGAACGGGAATTTGCCCAATCGCATGCATATGTCTTGTCAAATTGTGAGATATCGAAGCCTTTTGAACGGTTCATTCAATTTTGGTAAGTGTTACTCATTATGGACTTGAATTGTCAATATGACATCTTTTAAATATCTTAAAATAGAATTTTCGAAAAAGAGATGGTAAAATTGAATCCTAGAGTGAGGATCCAAGATGTTTGGGCGAAGTTTGAAGATCGGTTTCCTATGTGGCTTAAAGACTAGGTAAGTGCTATATAATTATTTAAAACAACATTACTTGATAATGTAGGCATCATTAATCTTCTAATATGTTTACATTTTAGGTGATATCGTCCAAGCATGTCACTAATGACGTACTAAGATCTCTTGCTATGGGACCTAGGAAAGATGTACGTAAATGGGACCACTACTAAATCAACAAGTACAATTTTCAAACCTATTCCTATGGCTAGAACAGATCCACAATGAATTATGGTGTTTCTGTCAAAAGGGTTTATGGGGTCGAATACTATGGAATACTCGAAGAAGTGATTGAGTTAACTTACTTAGGCAATGGTTCTTTATACAAGACGATCCTATTCAATTGTGATTGGTTTGACTCTATAAATGGTTTACATGTCCGCCAACATTACAAACTTGTAGATGTCAATCATACAAGAAAAGACCCCAAATGTGACCCTTTTGTGCTAGCCTACCAAGCAACCTAGGTATGTTTCGCCCATTATCCTAGTATGAAGAATGGAAGAAATTACTGGTGGGCAATGTTTACGACAAAACCAAGAGACACCACTAATGCCCAGAAATTACTGGTGGGCAGTGTTTACGACAAAACCAAGAGACACCACTAATGCCCAGGTGGATGAAACACCTTTTCAAGATGATTACAATGACAATCAACCAACTTTAGCGGAGCATGACATGGGTGAAGAAGCTGCCACGAATGATGAATTGGTGGATGATATCCAACAGGAAGAAGGAGAAGAAGAAGGCGATGTGTATGATGAAAGTGAAGTTGGTGAAGAAGATGCAAATGGCATAAATGTCGATGAACACATGCTTGAAGAATTGTTCGCTTATGAAGAAGAATAGTAGTTCAACAATGTTTATTTGTATGAAACAGTGTTACTGTGTAACACCCCCAGCCCCTAGGGCCGAAAGCGTCACGTGTGCTTAACTTTCGTCCTAAATTCTGGGACAAAACGGACAGAGTTTCCCCTAAAAACTGACCGTTTCCCAGGCTTATAGCCTTACATTATCCCTGCAACACATAACGTAGTCAACAACACCAACAACTCAACGGCTACACGCCGGAGTACCCAACTCTACGGGCCACACGCCCGGAGTATACAGAGCTTTCTATTTTTCATAAACTTAACCAAGAAACAGATTGATTACATAACCTTACAATCACAATCGACATTACACATTACTAACATAAACATGGCAACACAGAGGCACTTTGCTCCACCCTAGGCGCTCCACGCAGCAGTCACATACCATACCTGTGGATCTGGGGAAAAAGGGGAAAAGTAATGGGAATGAGCAACCACTGCTCAGTGAGTAAACCCTCTCTCCCAAAACATACTTAAAATACATATTAACTTACAAAAGCCTTTCGTAATTCATTTTAGTTGAAGACTTACACATCATACATCATACTTGAACCATAAACCAAGCGGAATCATAGACATACCAAAAAGCTTAACTTTAGTGAAATCGTAAGGCATAAACCGTTGCGTAAATCCATAAACATAGCAAAACATAAGCTTACTGAAAACATACGTAGTATCTTATTCACGTAAATGAGGAGACTAGACTCTTAGAGGTACTTTGTTACTGCCATCCCGAGTCGGCCAAACTCGAGCGGCAACATACGCCTATCCGGACAGACATCATACCATGTTGAGACATAATTTTCATACATAGACTTCAGGCGGGAATCAAACCACCATCCCTGAATCTATCATAACATAACATACATAATACCAGGCGGGAACTAAGCCACCATCCCTGGGTCTCAGACTTAAGCTTAAAGTTTCTAGAGTAGCTCCTCCACATAAACATAGACATAAACATAATCATTCGTAAACATACATACTTATACTTAGACATAAACATAATCATTCGTAAACATACATACTCATACTTAGACATAAACATAATCATTCGTAAACATACATACTTATACTTATTCATAA
>JACYFF010019584.1:44996212-45018686 GCA_017589665.1 Selenicereus undatus
ATATGTATACACACACTATAACCCCCCGAGTGTGGCTGAAAATGATCGAACTGACTACTTATATCACTAAAGGTGTACCTTTCTTTTCGGGAAGCCCACTCTTAAGAACTCCACAGTTAAGCGTGCTTGCTGGGGTGCAATCTTGGGATGGGTGACCTCGTGGGAAGTTTTCCAGGAAGAGTGTGAGCGAGGATGAAGCGCGCCGGAATGAGTTGTGGTGATTTGTGGGGCTATTCAACGTTCCTTGAAGCCGTTATTGGTAAGACCTGCGATCGAGAGGGGTCGGGGCGTTACACACACACACACACACACACACACACACACACACATATATATATATGTATGTATGTATGTATGTATGTATGTTTGTGTTAATTCTGTTTAGTGCTTACTTGAATGTCATGCGTGTAATATTTAGATGCTTCCTACCTGTACACGTGAGTGTGGTGATGGGAGTCAACAAAGGGACTCAGCTGCGATTAAACCCACAAACAGTCAGTTGCTATCAGTGGTGCCTCTTACTCCGGGGGGGCTATGGTATTGACTTAATCATCCCATATGTGTTGATTTCATATGTTATATTCATACAATACTTGTGTTTTTTTCCAAATGATGAAGGTTTGATGAGGTTGATGTGGTCCAAAGTATTGCCAAAGATCTCAGAAGCCATTACTTACAGCCATGCACATGTTGGAGGAATGCAGCTGATGAGCCTAGGATTTTTGGTGTAGATCTTTCAAGTTAATGGGTTTCTGTTATTTTAAGTTATAAATTATTTGTGATTATTCCCTGTTGCTTAACCAAAAAGCTTATGTATTGGGGAGCCATGGCTCACTGGGAAAACTTATGATTTGGAGACCCTTTACTTACAGCCGTGCTACTTAATATGTGCCTAACCATGCTTCTTGCTGCTCGCTGCTATACTATTTCACTGCTATTTTTTTTAGAGTAATTGCTAATTCCCTACTGCTTGCTGCTATTTGAAGTGTTTCTAAACATAACCATGCTTTGAAAGGCTACTAATTGATTACTATTAACAGCTTATGATTATGTGCTTTTCCCTATTTTATTTGTTGTTTACAGACTAGCTACACTTGGCATGAGCATCTGAACAATAGAGTGTATAAGGAGCGGAAGTCAACGGCATCTAAGCGCCTTAGGGACATGGTTTGGAAGGGAATGGATAAACAAATAACCAAATGGATGCCAACTAAACTGAAAAAACGAGTGCAAGCATTAATGGAAACTGATGCATTCCAGAAGGGGTCTTAACAAAACAAAAAAAATAAGACCACTGGGCCCAAAGCTGGGACTCTCCACACATCAAGGTCAATCTCAGCTTCTCAATGTGCAAGGCGGCTGGTAGTATCGTTTAATTTTTCATTTATACAACATAAGTATCTACGAAAAAAGCACGTCATCTATGAAGGTAATTGACATTTATTTTTTATATTTTGTCCCATATTCTTCTCATTAGACAAAAAAAAATCAAGGGAAGAGACCAACTGTATCTTAGATCTTCAAGCAACTGCATACTAGGAAATAAGGATCCGAGAAGGTTTTCTGTGACAACTGTTCAAAGGTTGTGTGGGTAGGAATATTTTCTGATTCTTTTCATGTTGTCATTGTTTAGCATTAGCAAACAAGGCATACTGAGTGGCTGGCAGTCATATTGTTGATTTGTTCTCTGCTTGCCCTGTGCCTTCTGGGTTAAGGAGATGTGGGTTGGGGCGCTGGGCAACTATTGTTGTCAAGTCTGACTCTGATTGCATCAATCTTGTTTGACTGTGCTACCAGTTTTAGTTCATGGAGTAGAGGCACAGTGTATATTACGTTTATTATGTGGGTGTAGATGTGTTGTTGATTAGAGATATTTCGATTGTTTCTAATGGAATTCTTAGGTACATTATGGTATACAATAGTGGTTGTGATCATGGGTCTTGAGTTGTGAATGAGGATTGGAGCTGGATGTTTCCTTATTCATGATTTTGTTTGTATGGTTGTTTAAAGTGTCCAAAGTTGGAGTTCGATTATGTGCCAAATGTAGTATAATGTTACTTAGATGCTTCATTTCGAACCTAAGCTCCTCTTTGTGGCCCTTGGAGTGATTCTCATTCTAAACCGGACCAGTAGCAAAAAAAGGATGCCCCCAAATAGCTGAATCAACCCTTCTGCAGTCTTTAACCCTTTTTTAGCAAGAGTACTTCTTTGGTTGTCTGAATAACATAGATAGTGGGTATAGACAATAACTGTGTTGTGTACTACATAAAATGGAAGTGTGAGATTCCTGCAAGCCCTTGTGGTTGGGTTGGATACGAAGGCATGAGCTTATCTTTGCACATGCTTGGATTGTAGTAGATTAAACTAAAATGACTTTCTAAATTGTTGTCTGCATATTTGGACAATCAGAGAGCCTGAAGCCACAGAAAAGCCAGTGACAGTGACAAAGAAGTCCCAAAAACTGTCAGATGTTGTGAATAGCTTATCACTAGAATGCTGTGGTCTGGGTATTGCCTACTCATTTGAATTGTATAGATGACTAAAGGAGATGTCAAACATGTGTTTTGACGAAAGCGTTGCACTTCATATAATGGAGTTGTATTTAAGAGGTACAATTTTGTTCAAAACTAGGAGGTGTTTTTGTTGTTCAGTATCTACAAAGCAGCTTCTTTAGTATTGCAAAATGAAGGGATAGCTCAAATAACTTGAATTAAGCTGCCAATATGAGCTAGGTCTGAAGCTTTTTGTCTGTAAAGAGATTACTCAAATTAACCATGCATTGTGCGAATATACATATATTTACTGCATGTCTCTCTCTCTTTTTCAACTTTTTCCTCCCATATATATATATATATATATATATATATATATATATATATATATATATATATATATATATATATATATTGTATTCTTGATGTACTCTGGGCCTGTGGCCTGCAGAGTTGTAGTCTCCAGCATGTAGCCATTGAGCAATGAATACACGTTGTGCGACTCTTGAATGCATGAACCTCATTATTGTAAGGCTCTAAGCCTGGATTTAGCTCAATTTTAGGTGAAACTCTGTCCGTTTCGCCACAGAATTTAGGAAACAGTTATGAAATCGTTAACACTCCTACCCTAGGGGTAAGGGGCGTAATTGCCTCATGTTGGTCTTTTTATGTTTATTTATTACTCACTTTTTTTTTCAACTTCCCTATTGTAGGAAGAGTTTGAGTGTCTAAAGGCACAGGCTTCTCAAGGAGGAACTGAAGTAGATGATGATGAACTTTTTCTGCAAGCTATTGGGGACAAGAATAAGAAAGGAACTGTTTACGAACATAGAACGGAGTCAGAGGCTTACTACCCAAGGTCCGATCGTTGCTCCAGCGCAGCTGCATCATACACACCCTCAGTTGTTTCTCAAGTGGAGACTTGCTTGAAAAAATCAGAGGAGGAACTTCAAGCCGTGAGGGAAGAACTTAGAGCCACTAAGGAGGAACAAAAACAACAAAGAGAATTGATCGCTAGCCTACTTGCTCGGCTTGAGGGTCCCTCCTCTTCCCATTCGCTCCCACCCCCTATCTAGCTCTTAGTTTATGTTTGTGCAACTTAATGCAAGGTTACAGATTGCCTCTTTGGATGAGGACTCAATTATATGTTGAAATTGAGACTCATTAGCAATGGGTTTAGTTAGTACCTAGTAACTCCAACTAATTGTTGCTTGGCATGTTTACACTTTATATATATTTAGGGGAACATAGAGTTTGGGATGAACATATGTTGTATGAAACTCAACACTTTTTGATCGCGTAGTTTCACTTATGCCTACATTTAAAACTCAAGGCTGATTATATATTCTTCTTTTAGTTATATATATTTGCTTAATATAGGAATACATTAACAGGGGCGCAGGGCATGAGTTCTCTATCGTTAAACATTACTACAAAATAGCTTCGCCTCAACTAGAGATGAAAACAACTTGTCCCCGTCCCTAATGCAAATTACTAAAAATTGATACAAATACATTTTTGCTATCGTAGAGAAGAAAGACATACACGAACACTATTTCGTCTCTATTAGAGACAAAAAACTATTAGTATCAAAATTCGTCTCTAATAGAGACGAATTTAATCGAACTGGCAACCGCAACATGTTCGTCTCTATCAGTGATGAAAAGCTATTTCGTTTTAATTTTCGTCTCCAATAGAGACGAAAAATGAAGTTCATTGCTAATTTCGTCTGCAACGGTGCGTTTAGAAACGAATATTTTTTCGTCTCTGTTTCGTCGCTAAATCATTTAGCGACAAAAAAATAAAAACCAACCACGAATAATTTTCATCGCTAACTACGCGCATTTCTGTAGTGGTAACCCTTATGAGCATACCTATAGTCAATTTAAAGGTCCATATGTCTAGATTCCCTATAGTTACCTACCCTCCTATCTTCTCCAGAGCTGGAAAGCCTATAGTCCTCTAGGTCCTCCTAGCCATGTCTCCACCCATTCCCTTGATCCTGCTCCCGATGATTAGAGTGAAACAACCGTTTTGGTTCCCTCCCTTTAGAGTCAATAGTTGAACTGACTTATATACGGCCCATTTTTTATGGTCACTCCCCTATACCGTAGCTCTAGGCAAATTTTAGTGGGGTTGAGGTTTGTCATACATGGCAAGCTTGTGAAATGCTCAAGTAAGCTGGTTTATGTTAGCATAACACTGGTGAAACCTCTCATCCTGACATCAAGTCCTTTAGAAGGGGCCTCAATTTAAGATTGATAAGGTTGTCTGGGTGATATGATATGTTAGATGTATACACAAGTGTAGAATGTGAGTAATGTTAGTAGACTAAATTGCAATAATAATGACAATAGAAAACAATTGGGCACATTGCAGTGTAGTAAAAATTCGATGTGGATAGTTAGTATAACTCAAATGTAATAAGGGATTTATAAGTGTGAAAGAAAAATAAGGATCTAAGAAAGTACACAAAAAACCCAAGTGTAAGGACCACATCTTGGTGTTCATTCCCTTAGTGCAGTTCTCTGAAGAATGGTTAGACTTGCTTACTAGTTATTGGGATTGAAATTTGATATTATTTTATTTTATTTTTATAAAACCAATATGGTTTTAGCAAAATCGAATGCCTCACCCAGAAAGCTGGACCACAACTTTGATCCAGGAACCAAGTCGGGTTCCTAGGCCAGTGCTAGGTCCAATTCTTCGTCCTGGTCTCAAATAGTAATAGTTGTTTGGCCGAATAAACTAGGTTGCAGGCTTAATCTAGGAACCTGATCAGTTTCTTAGACCAAAATTAAACCCATTTTCTGGTCCAAATAATCCTATTGTCCAGATCCCAAGCCTCTTTCGCCTCAATCATAGAATAACTAAGAAAAAATAGAGTAAATTTAATTAAGAGATACCTAGTGAGTTTTTAAGAAAATTTACAAACGAAATCTACTTTCTAAATAAACCATAATCTGAAAGGGAAACCAAAGGGGATAAATAGCTTCATTTTAGAAAGGCTTTCGAAAGGCCTCATAAATAATCACTGGTGTGGAAACCACCTAACTTTGCCCGTCATCACTGACCACCTTTGCTAGTCAATATGGAGAATTAAAACTAACTACACCAACAAAAAATTATGCAACATCTTCATATCAATTAATATAAATTAAGAATACAATGCTAGTCTAGAAGAACACATACAGTAAATAATTACATTGAGCAGGCTTAAACTAATTAAAGATTATGTCTGTACCACACCAGAAATTAAACAAAAAATGTGAAAAGTAAGTGAACGAAAGCAGAGTAAGAGGGTGGTATTAGGTTTTGCTCTCATGATAGTCCATTTGATTTACCTGAGAACCCAGTGGAATAATGTGTCTTTTAACGATAAACCAGCTTCCACTCTATCAATGCTCTTAGTATAATATTCAATGTGTTTCTCTCTATGTCTATGGCCTCTCCAATCTCTAATGTTCTGATGCTTTAGTTTTTCATATTTTTTGATGTGTCTAACCCTTGGGCGCCCTTTTATACCATTTAAAAGGGACCATTCGAATTGGTTTAGAGAAAGGAGACATAGTATGACTCATAAGATGATCCAGTTGGGTTTTTGGACGGGTCAAGCCCAATGGGAAAGGTGCTCCTTTGCTTTATTATTCTTTCTTTTCTTTTTTTGTTAGACTCAGATTTAAGAGTAATTTGTCAGGTCTCCAAATGTGTAGGTTGGGGCATTATTCATCATTGGGCATAAAAAATGAGACACCATTTTTTAGTGTCTATAGCTAGCCCCCACTTTGACCCAACATGTGCTAGGTCAAGGTTAAAGTAGTTAGTTCTCGTGCTTTCTTCTTTTCATTTTTAAATTCAACGTTGTGTTGGTATAGGAGACCTTCTGCCAGTTTGGAAAATCTTTGAGTGTGACCTTTCCCTGATCTAGCAGACTTTTCACCAGTCTAATGGATCTTGAAGTCGACTCTCTGTTGGTCTAACAGATCCTGAACTTGACCTTTGTCATTCTAGTGGTTACTGATGTCGACCTTTCACCAGTCTCCCATATTCAAATTTTGACCATTGATCCCTAGTATAAAAGAATTGGAATTTGACCTTTCTCTCATATAGAGAATCTTTTGTCAGTCTAGTAGAATTTGACCCTTTCTGATTTCCCTTTCGTGAACCAATTAAATATTTTAACCCCCTTACAAGTGTATTTGTTTTTTTGGTTTGCTTGTTCGCACTTGAACCATGCGTATTGCTTTCTTGTTTTTCATTTATGAAGCATATGCATGGCCATGGACAACTAATCGAAGCCTCCTCTTAGCTTCTTCATTTTGATTTCTTACTTATTCTCTCTGTCATTGCCAAAGTTGATAGAAGATTTTTGCTTCACACACTTGAGAATCCTAGCCAGGTTTCCAAACATCCTTATGCCTTTGTTTCTTTGCTTATGTTACTTACTAAAGGTAATGATGATGCATGTAAGACTTTCCCATCCTAGCTAGGTCTGCATGCTCTCCATTTTCTTCCTTGTTTACATGCATGATAGATTAACAAGCTTGGATTTTGCCTATTGATTTGGTTTCTTGGAATGTTGGTTGGGTTCTACTTCCTTTTGGCCTCTTTCTTTTGCCCTCTTGTGATTTTTGATGCAATTGCAATGCATGCATATGCCTTAGTATAAGAGAACCTGGCTAGGTCACCCTTGGCATCTTTCCCTTACTTTGTTTTCTCTTGTTCTCTTGTTGGTTGCTCCATGCATGTGTACTGTATGCATGTATTGGCAAGAAAAAACCCAACTGGGTCTTCCCCATTGACATCTTTCTCTTCTTTTTCTCTTGTTTCATTGCAGTTGCTTTATTGCATGGGTAGTATATGTGTGCATTTTTCGCGATTAAACTTGACACAGTCCTCCTCTTTTTCTTATTTTCCACTTATTCTTTGTCTATTTTGGTAGGTCATGACTAACCCCTTGCCTTGTCGTGCCCTTCTTGCTCTTGAAGTATCTTCTTCGTCTTGTTAACCAAGTGTGTTTGTTGTTATGTACCAGGAAAACATCATGATCTGAGAAGGGCTTACCCACATCATAAGAGTCGGCAAGTAGGCATCCTCAAGGTTCGTTCATTGAGAAGGAATGGGTACCTATTGAAGCTTGGGATACATAGGATCTCTTAGTAGATATTATAGGTCATGCATCTTGCTAAGCTACTTTATGAGCAGTAAGCACCCATATTGTCCTTATTGTGACTTTCTTACTATTAGTATAAATCTAATTTTTGTTTTCCTTTCTTTTAGGACGATCCTATTAAGGATGCTTGTGCTCATAGAAAGCTTATTATGATTCTTAGGTATAGAGGGGCCCAGATCCAATCTCTACACAATGTTGCTGAAGTCGGGGTTTTTATGAAGTGCTAGGAGTTGTTGATTTAAAACTCGAGAAATAGTTGAGAGATTTTGAGATAGTATGAACACTTTTTATTTCTCATTCAAGGAGATGACTGCAACCCTTTTCAACTTTCCAATGCTAGCAAGTCTTGGATTTTCCATAGACCTATTAGTTTACCAAAATGACTTTTACTTACAACGTAACGAATTTTCTTCGCTTTTGGTCCCGTCGTGAATAGAATTGCTAGCTAAAATCATTTTTCTTATAGCATTCTTTTTAATGGGATAACTGATGATTACCAATGGCCTGAGTATTCAACTATCGAACAAGTCGATATCATCTTGGCTTTTCACCTTGGTACTACCATTCCTGCTAAGTTGGGCAATCATTGTTACTTTCACTATCTTGTCTACCTCGTTGACCTTGATAAAGTGAAAGACTCAAACTGGGGACCCCGACATATTCCACCTTTTTTGTGGAATGTGAATAGGGGCATGAAAAATAGAGAGAACTCATTGAAACATCACTACAATTTGCCTATTGCAACTTATAGAGGGTCATCGAGTAATATATTTTTAAAAAATTTATTTCGTACCTTCGGGTTTGCACTCCTTGTTGTTGACTCTCGTATTTATAGCCTTGGTTTTATGAGTACTTTTTTACACCGTCGCCAAGGTTAAGGGAACCTAATAATTTTTCGGGCATGATCTCAGGGACCAAGGAGACCCAAGTCTGACGATAATTTTATTCTAGAAGCCTTCAACACTTTTGAGAAACAATAAACTCTTCACATGATATCATTACCCTCGACGTTTGAAATTGTAATTAAAAAAAAACAGTTGTTTTTGTATTTTTTGGGCTATTTTGATGTTTGCATGTATCGAAGAATTTGCATCCATGGGTAAATTGTGACTCGACTCCTGGGGTGTAGGGGGCTCAATATTACAGTCAATGTCGTATTCTTATGGAAGGTTTATACTGCTTCATTTGGTATTTGGGAAAGAGGTTACCACTCAAAGTACCTCCCAATGACCTCATTTTTTCCTATAGATCTTCCTTAGTCCATGTTTTCCAAGACCCTATTTCCCGGGAATATTGTCGAATGAAAGTGGGTGCCCCTTTCTTTGATTTGGCTCAGCAACACTCATCTACGTTGAATCATAAGCCATTTGATAACGTCATGTCATTTTCTCCTTAGTTATATTAACATTTTTGTGATGTTAATCTCTATATGTCTTGATAGGGAATGCCTAGTGATGCTCCTATGCCAACCTTAAGAATTAACATGGCGGGAGAAGGAGAACACCTGGTGTATTTGAGCACTCTGTTTACTATGGAATCTGAATGGCTGGAGTTTCGATTCGCTCCAATGTTGAGAGGAGTAAGTGCATTGCTTTCTTCCTTCTTTTGAAAGAACCACACAATCGTCCATTTTTCTTCCTTTGGAATAGAATTGGGAGTATTCAGGCTTACATGCACTTCAATTTGATAAGGAAGGTGCTGACAACACTTTTTACCTATCGGCACCCTCAGACGAACGAAGTAATTTGCCGTTTCCTTTGATTTCCTAAAGCTCACTACAAAAAGGGTGCCGATCTCTGACGGAAAAAGTGACGGCGCGACTACCCGTAGAAGGCGAGTCATATTTCCTGACAGAAAAACCAACGGAGTCCGACGGAACCTTCTTCCGTCGGAAAATCCGATGGAATTCTGTCGGAATCAATAGGAAATTCTGTTGGAATTTCTTAGCACACATTTCAAAAAATGTTGGCTCGGGTTTTAAATGTTTCAGATGGATTTTGGAGGGATTTTCGAAGCATTTCAAACCGTGAAGAGAGAGAGAGGAAGCAAGGAAGAGAGAGAGAAAGAGAGAGAGAGAGAGAGAGAGAGAGAGAGAGAGAGCACGGAAGAGAGAGAAGGAGGAGAGTGTTTATGATTTCCGATTGCTGGTGACCGAAAAATTGAGTATCGTCACTTATAATTTAACGGTAAGTCACTTATTTTGAGTTAATTTGCTCTTCGAAATTGAAATATTTAACTTAATCGGTTTTTTGTGGTGGTTAATTTGATATAAATGGGTTTAAGAGTATCGCCGCCGCCCCATCACCGCTTCTACCGCCAGTGTCGCCGCCGCTGTCTCCGGTAATCCGCTTTGATTTGTGGGTATTTAAAGGTTAGTGGAATTGTTGTATATTGAAATTATATATATTAATTTTGTATGTGTTATTAACTTTCATAAAATATAATTTTGAAGCATAGTTGGATAGTTTATTTAATTTATTTTTTTCGTAAAATGTGGATATGAGTTATGTTAATTTTTTTAAAAAATTTGTGAAGTGTATTTATTTGAATAAGTGGGATAAAATATGATAAGTATGTACTTTTGTAATAATTATATAATTATTATAAAATGTTGAAGTATATGAAACATGTATAATTTGTTTTTTTAGTGAATACCTTAAATTTGCTATGTATGTTTTTTGTTTGATTTGTGATATATATTAATGTTTTGTAAGTATGTTAAGTGTATGTTTTTTTGAGGTATGTATAATTTTTTGTATGATTTGTTTGATATGTTAAAAATTTATGTTTTATTTTTGTAATATTGAGGTATGTTAAGTATATACTAATTTAAGTTTACTCATTATGTTAATAGTATTATATTTTATTATTTTTGTTTGGGTTTGTTTATTTGGATGAAGTACGAAATAAATAATTTAATTTGTGTTTGATGCTTAATTAAATTTATTTTCACAAATAATATAATTATATGAAATTTATTTTTTAGCATATATGTTTAATTACATTGTTAAATTTTAGGTGTAGCACTTATTTCTTCAAGAAATTCGGGAATATAAAATGTGAACTAAATATGAATAGAAGTTTTTTTATTTGTGTCATTAGTGAGTATAAAATCTATACTAAATAATTTAAAATTTAACTTAATTTGTAATGTATCTTGATTTGAATAAATGAAATAGTTGTGAGTAGGTAAGCATATATAATATAGGTTTTGTTTTGGGGAATAGTTTAAGTATGTTTATTTTTTGTTCGATTTGTTATGAATATTAATTGTTGGTAAGTATGTGAAGAATATTCTTGTTGGAGATATGGTTAATTTTTTGTTTGATTTTTTAAGTATTTTTATTTTATATTTTGGGCAATAGTATTTTGTTTTTTTTTGGTGTGTTTATTTGAACGAAGTGTGAAGTAAATTGTGTAATTTGTGTTTGATGCTTAATTAGGTTTATTATGATATATAAAACAGTTCTATTAAATTTATTTTTAAGTAATACATATATATATGTTTAATTACATTATTGTTGAGTTATTATATTTAAGTTTTGATGATAACAAATCCAAGTGTAAAAATGTGTCCAAGTAATGTTGCTCCAAACACGATCTCCAAACAGGCCTAACTGGTGTTTATAATCTTTATTGTATTAACTGGTTTGCTCCATGTGAGAATAAGTCTTTAAAACAGGTTTCACTTGGTGATTCTACATTAAGTCAAGAACGCCATCTCGACAGTTGATTGTAAGGCATGTTCCTGAACTCTAGCAAAGCAAAGAACAACCCCAGCAAATAAGGTGGCCTTGGTGTTCACAACAGCTCTACAAATCTTGGACAAGATGACTGATTCAAAACAAGAAGTCTTGGGTATATAGGTCTCATTTATTTAGACTCTTGTTAATACGCCAATATTGAAAATGCTTTTTAAACATCTCTTGAATCGGTAATTGCGCTAAGTGCTTTAGAACACCAGTTACGAACAACCCTGCAAACAGGGTGCCTAGAGTGTTTCTGAACTGAAGTGGCCATACCCGGTTATCTTTGAAAATTCATTTCGGTTGGCCAAGATCTCCATAACACTTTCCTTAAACTCCAAGATTGCTATTTTTCTGGAAAGGATATTTCTTGAAAATATTATGGGAGATTTGCGAAAATAGGTTTTTGAAAATTTGCCAAAACCAAAAGATTTCCTTTGCCCATATTTTCGGATAAGATAAAATTTCCAAAGCTGAAGATTTCTGGTTGCTTTTTGAATCTTCTTCACGGCTATGGGAAGATAAGGGTTATCTCTTAAGATAACAAATCCCTTATACATTGAGAAAAACTTGTCACTAGCCGTTGGGGAGTATTCTTTTGAAAAGATCATTTTCCATACTTAGCTGATTCTCTTGATTTGATCGTTGGAATTTTTTTGTTTAAATATACCATTTTACTCCCATTGAAGTACACACACAGAGAGAGAAGAGAGCAAGAGAATATCTAGAAACACAACACATGCAAAAAGCAAAATTTCAAAAGTGGTTTTTCTAGTGGAAGGAATTTTTAGAGCCACACTTGAGAAAAGAAAAACCGATACAAGTTGTGTTTAAACCAAGCTTTCAATATATTGGCATACTAGGACTTCATTGTACCTTACATCTGCTTAAGACAGAAGCACCCAGTAAGGTGTTTTGTAACCCTGATCTTGAATCATAAAAGTGAGTGAGTGGTCCTCAGTCGTGTGGACTTTGGATGTGTCCAATCTGATGAGATTTGGACGTGGTGTAATCTGCCTTAGAGAAGGAGGTTACGTGGTTGCAAGTTGTAACAAGGTGTGTTACATTTGTAACGAGTTAAGCCCGGTTTAGTGAAGTGGTTAAATCCTACACGAGGTAGGTCGTGGTTTTTCACACCTCAGTTGGGCTTAGGGATGGGAGTTGCACCCGAACCCGAAAAACTAGCCCCGAACCCGCCCCATTTATAGCGGGTATGGGTAAGAAATTTTGGGAAAAAATGGGTATGGGGTGGGTATGGGGATTGCTTTTGAAAATGCGTATGGGTATGGGTATGGGTATGGATTCTTAAAACCCATACCCGATTGTGTACCCGATTTGCTAGTAAAACGGGACCAAATTACGGTAAAATTCAAAAATAAATATTTGGCATGAAACTCTAAGTGTATATTATTTATTTATGTAGAATTGAAGAATTAAGTTTTCTTACATTTTTAACTTTTATGAGTTTATCCGACATAAACTATAGTAGCATCGCTTGAAATTGCCAATCAAACATACCGTGTATGCAAATATGGGTTGAATATGGGTGACACTTTGCGCACTCTACATATACCCGAATAAAACCCGTAAATCCGAAAAACCCAATGGGTATGGGTGTGGGTACAACCATCCAAAACCCGATGGGTATGGGTATGACTTTTGAAAATGGGTATGGGTGCGGGTATAGCTCAACCCGCCCCGAACCCGCCCCACGCCCATCCCTAGTTGGGCTAGAGATGTTTTCCACGTAAAAATTGTGTGTGCTTTATTTTCCGCATTTATCTTGGTGATTTTCGCATTTGCAATATTTGAGAACACCCTCTGCAAACAAGTCACAAGGGTGTTTGTTATTTACGACGCGAAAATCAGACACCATAATTCACCCCCCTCTTGTGGTAGAATAGTCGCGATCTTAACAATTATTGTATGTGTAATATATATATATATATATATGTTTAATTATGTTGTTAAAGTTATTTTTTTAATATATATAAGTTTATTAGTGTCATTAGTGAATATAATATCTAGAGTAAATAATTTAGTCTTTAATTTAATTTTTAATATATGTTGATTTGAATAAATTAAATAGCTATAAGTATGTAATCATGTATAATATGTTTCGTTTAGGTAACCGATTTAAGTATGTTAAGTATATTTATTTGTTGTTTGATTTGTTGTTTACATTAAATTTTGGTGTGTATGTGAAGTATATTCTTTTTTTACGTGTGGGTAATTTTCTATACGATTTATTTGATTTGTTAAATATAATTATTTATGTGCTTTAACATTGTGATAATATTCGTTTAGAAGTTCATTATTGTATTTCAAATATTGAACTGGCTAAATAGATTTCTAAAAGATATTTTTTTGCAATTAGTTGTAGTTTACATAACAATTAAGGCAATCGGATTAGCAACATATGAATGGGCTGTTGCATCATCAATAGATTTATAGGAGAAGAAATCCTTATGGTAATTGACTTAGAGATGAGTGATTGATGGGAGTGAATATGTTTGATGAATTTGCACGAATCAGGAGGAGTATAGAATTAATGGAGTTTATAGATGTACATATGTGAAGTGCAAGAATATGTAGTATTTTATACCTGACGTTTTAAAGTCTCATTTGTATAGAAAGGGGTTTGTGAAGAATTATTGGTATTGAACAAGTCATGGGGAAGAAGATAATTCAGGAGTAAGGGGTGTAAGTAGTTCACATTCTATGAATTTTGATTACTTTCACAACGATCATAATCATATAGAGAACATGCTTCATGCTGCCTTCCAAGCTAATGAAATGAACATGAGTAGCCATGATGACGTAAATCTTGAGGCATTTTACACTGTGCTTGAATCTGCCCAAAGACCGTTGTATGAAGGGTGTAACATAATTGAATTGGAAACGTCTGTGAGGCTACTTAGTATTAAATCAGGGCATAACATGTCTCAATGTTGTTTCAACGATGTTGTTGGCCTGATGAAAGATATATGCCGTCCTAAAAGTGGCATTCCAAAAAATTATCATCAACAGCTTAGAAAAGTGAGAGATTTAGGCATGGATATTTAGGAAATTGATTATTGTTTGAATGGTTGCATGCTTTATTATAAAACGGATGAGGGTTTGTCCGCAAGCAAATTTTGTGGACATGCAAGACAATTACCAAAGAAGTCCAACCAACAAGGTCATAAGGGTGTTTTATGTGCTAAAATGTACTACCTATCTTTAATCCTAAGATTGCAAAGACTCTATGCCTAAAAAAGAACTACCGTCCACATGAGATGGCATCATGAGCACCGCCAAGAGTTGGTTGTTCTCCGGCATCCGTCGGATGGATTAGCTTGGAAGCATTTCGACCAAAAGTATCCACATTTTGCAGCAGAGCCTCAGAATGTAAGGTTAGGTCTTTGTGCTAATGGTTTCACACCATTTTCCATATCTGGAAGATCGTATTCTATGTGGCCAATTGTTGTTACACCTTACATCTTGCCTCCATATATGTGTATGACCACTATATACATGTTTTTAAGTTGTATTATTCCGGGTCCAACAAATCCCAAGAACAAAATTGATGTGTACTTGCAACCCTTAATTGATGAGTTGAACATGCTGTGGGATGTTGGGGTGGATACATTTGATGTTTCATGCGGGAAAACTTTTAGATTGCATGTTGCGTTGATGTGGACAATTAATGATTTTCCCGCCGATGGTATGTTGTCCAGTTGGAGTACTCATGGGTTGTTAGCATGTCCGGTTTGTATGCACCAAAATTGTGCATTCTAGTTACAGCATGGACGAAAGCTATCTTTGTTTGATTGCCATCGTCGGTTCTTGCCTCGGAATCATTATTTTAGAGCTAATAAAATTGCTTTTCGTAAAGGGAAGAGCATACACATTGGCCCTCCCCAAAGGATTTTTGGTGAAATATTGTCTAATATAGTATCGACATTGCCTAAAGTGGCTACAGATGTACAATTTCTAATTCCCGGATTTAAGGAAAATGAACATAACTGGACAAAGCAAAGTATCTTATGGGATTTTCCTTATTGGAAGCATAAACTTCTGAGGCAAAACCTTGATGTTATGCATATTGGGAAAAACTTCAGTGAAAATATTATGAACACAGTAATGGATGTTCCGGAAAAAACAAAGGATGATATAAAAGCAAGAATGGATATCTCTATTCTGTGAAGTAGGCAAGAGTTGAACTTGACTACAAGAGGGTCCACTGATAGATTGTGTAAGCCGAAAGAAAAGTTTGTACTGTCATTAACTCAAAAAAGGGTTGTCTACCAATGGTTGTGAGAGGTTCATGTGCCTGATGGTTATTGTTCTAATGTGGAAAATTGGGTTGATCCATCAAACACAAAATTTCAAAATATGAAAAGTTATGATCATCATGTATTTTTGGAGAATCTTCTTGCAGTAGCTTTTGCTGCTCTTTCGGAAGATGTTTTTGGACCCTTGGTCGAATTGAGAGAATTTTTCAGAAATCTATGCTCCAATGAGTCACATGTTACCATGCTTGAAGAGATGAATAAGAACATTTCTATAATTCTTTGTAAATTGGAGAAAGTTTTCCCTCCTGGTTTTTGGAATGTCATGGAACATTTGTCCATTCATTTAGCAGAAGAAGCTTTGTTGGATGGTCTTGTTCAATATCGATGGATGTATCATTTTGAGAGATATTTTGGCTGGTTGAAGCCTACGGCAAAGAACAAAGCTCGTGTAGAGGCATCCATGGTTCAGGCATACTTAGCATTTGAGATTAAACATTTCGCTAAGTATTATTTTCAGTCAAGCTTGCATTGCCCAAGTATTGGGCGTAATAAGGGTATGCGACAACTCGAACCACAAATGCTAACTCTTTCGGTGTTCAACCGTAAGGGTACACCATTTGGAAATCGAGGAAGAAGATATCTTACTGAGCTGGAGTACCGTGTCACTCACCTTCACATCTTACTGAATTGTGATAAAGTGCAACCATATTTGGAGTAAGTTTATAAGTTACTGAAAGTTTCATTTGAATACTTCATAATTGTTGAGTAATTAAATAATTTCAATAGTGAATTACAGTTAGTTCAGACATCAATTTCTCGGTCACAATCTAAATGCGAGTGATGTGGAAGTTGACTTGTTTATCGAGGCAAATGTTGTACAGTGGTTTCAGTACATTGTAAGTAATTTTTTGTAACTAATCTTCAATTCCTATAAAATATTTTGTAACTCTAAAGAGAATTATCTTCTTTTTTCTTCGTAGGTCAATTCTTACTGGGTGTTTAATGATGAAAGACAAGATTTTTTGGTGAACTTATCTCATCGACCGATTATGGTAGTTGAAAGTTTTCTGAATATAAAGTTAATGGTTATCGGTTTCATACCAAGGCTAGAAATGAAGGTAAAGCCACATATAATTGTGGCGTGTGTGTCAAAGGAGTTGGCAAAGGTGATGAAGTATTAGGGGATTATTATGGCATACTTCATGAAATTATTCGTGTTAAATTTATGGGTGAACCAATTAAAAAATATGTACTTTTTAATTGTGAGTGGTTTGACCCGGATGTTCCTCGGGGGCTGCGTTATCCTAAATTTACCCCACATCCCGAGGTTAATCATACCAGACGTTACAGAAAGTTTGACCCATTCATATTTGCTGATACTGCAACCCAAGTGGTATATCTTAAGTACCCTGAGGGGATACCAGGAAAAGTGAATTGGTGGGTACCTATACTGAACCTCGTGGTGCCCCTAAAGATAAGGATAATCTAGAACTTGCCTATCAATAGTTAGGAATGACAACCATGAATGTGGAATACGTAATAGCCACAACATTAGTAGATGAAACTGCACAAGCTGATAATGTTGATGGACATGATTGGGGTGATGATCATGATGGGAATGGTGAACATGATGATGATGATGATGAAGAGGACGAAGAAGGTGAATGGGAGGATGAAGCTGAAGACACTGATGATGATGATGATGAAGAAGATATGACATTGCAAAGTGATGATGATGACGATGGCGATATGCCCCACAATGGTTGATTTAATCTTTTAGTTGTATGGATATTTATGCATGTGTATGTACTTTTTTTTAATTGCGAGCTAGGAAAAACAATTATATATATGTACTGTAATTTTTTCACTTACAATACTATGAATATTTGCGTTGTTGTATTTTGTTTCTATTTTGTTCTTATTTATTAGATGTCTGGACTAAATGGTGGACGTGGTCGAGGCCGAACGATTAGGAATGATGCGGGTAGAGGAACACCACAACCGACCCCACAGCATGATCCTGCTGATCAAAACTATGAAACAAACACCTTCAGTGGAATGTTTGGAGGTTTTTCTGATCTAACTCAACTATTCAGAAATTATTTTGATAGCATGAATGAGCAACCATATATGCAACCACCTTTTTTTACTGGGGGTATGTAATCACAATTCTAACCCAATATTCCTTACATTGATGGTACTTCAGCTACCCCATTAGTTTATCAACAGTTTGGCACTGTTAGTCCACATTACAACAGTAATCAGATTATTGGTCAGCCTAGAATGCCAAGCCGCTCAGTCCACAACGAATGGTTCCAAAATGAAGGGGTAGGAAGAGAGAGAGAAAGTCCTGCACCTGATAGTGAAACTGTATGCAGAAATAATAAGATATATTTACAACCTGATGGCAATACGTAAGTTCATTATAAATTTTCTAACTTCTTCAGTAATCATATTTTTATAATGGCTACAGTAATTACTATTAACAATTTTTTTTTTAGTTTTTAGTTTTGTTCCATATCAGGGCGTAGTTCAAAAAATTGTTGAAAGCTTTGCTGGTAAGTACCCACGTCATTGGGCAATGTGGGGGGAAGTTCCACAATCTCAGAGAGACATATGGTTTAGTGAGTTCAAGGTTAATTTTCTGTACAACGAATTTGAAAGTCGTCATTAGATTGTTTGAGATGTTTACTAATATACTTCGACTTTGTTACAGAAACACTACTCTTGGGATCTAGACAATGAAATCCAGATAGGGTGTAACTTTGAGTGTAGAGGTGCAACTTTACCTAGGGACATTCTTGGATATGCCAGGAAGTACAACAAAAAGCCGAAGTAGTTACCACCTAGTGTTTAGAATGAGATGGTCAAACATTGGAGTGAGGATGACAAGTTTAAGAAATTGAGTCAACAAAATAACAAGAATAGATTGAGTGATGCTGAAGGTTTTGGTCATCCGTTACATACATGTGGCTCAATTCCGATTAGTGAAAAGAAAAGGCACCTGGTAAGTAATGTGCTTATTAATAAGTGTATTTTTCATATATAACGTATGGTAAGGATTGAGGTTTTGGTCATTCTTTACATTTGATCACTCGTTACATTTTATTTTTTTGTAGGCCAAAGTATTAGATAGGGAACCCACATGTGAGGAACTATTTAAGGACACTCACTGCAAACTGAAAGGCAAAACTTTCATTGATAAAAAATCTGAAAAAAAATATGTAAGTTTGGCACATTTTCTTTAGAGATTATTCATATGTTATAATTACCGGTTTAGTATGTAATAGTTTTATTTTTGACAACATTCAGAAGGATCATCACAACAAATGGGAGGAGTACACTCAAGCTGCAACTCAAGGGGGGTCCTAACTGCCCCCTATGACCCCGGAAGAGTTTTGGGTTAAAGAAAATCTGAACGAAAAAGGCTGTGTATACGGTTTTGGCACGGAGGGGGTCAAGTTGAAGAAATCAACTACAATTGCAACTGCACGTCACTCATCAGCTGAGCATTTTGATCCAAGAGAGCAAGTGCAACTCCTCAATCAGAGCATTACCAAACAAGCAGAGGCTATAAGTCAAATTGCAAAGAAACTAGGGAAGAAAGAGCGTATTATGAAAAAAGTTTTAAGATTTCTTAAAGGACAAAGTGCAAGTTCCTACAACCAAATCAACTTCAACACTGATGATGAGGAGGACTCCTAAAATGACAATGATGATCCCACAAATTTATCTGATTTTGATTAATTTATATGATCTGCATATAGATCCAAAACAATTGTGGATGTCATGATTAATTTTTAATTTGGCACATTTTATTTTCAGATATAAAAATTTATATTTGGTAATTATTATATATGTTGTATGTGATGATCGTGTCGTGATATATTTAAGTTTTTTTATTTATTTTTTAGGACAAAAATTTTTTTAAAAGCGACAATTTTTTTTGAGGGGTAGAAAATTCCGTGTCGGAATTTTCTCCCTTTAAAAAGTGGGCTGCAAAATTCCCTTTACAAAAGGGATGTCCGACGGATTTTTCGATGGGGTATTTCCATCGGAAATACCATCGGAAACCGTCGGATAAGTTTATGCAACGAGCTGAATCCCCACGGGGTAATTGGCATTGTATTTTCCGTTGGAAAGCCATTTTTCCCTCGGAAAAAATAACTTTTTCTGTCGATAATTCCGTCACAGATCAGATGTATTTTTGTAGTAGAGGTGATTATTGTATATGGTTGAACTCTCTCTTTTATACAAGGGCCAAAAGAGCACGCCAAGCGAGAGAGGCCCCACGCATCTCGCTCAACAAGGCATTAATTTTCCATGTCATAGGATATTTCAGAATGCTTCTCCACCCGAGATACAAAAACTCATTCAAGGTCCCCATTAGAGGATAATCCACTCCTTGTCTATGACCCTCGTCATCCCTACGCCATAATTGCATCCTTGGGAAACCTTACGTACCTCGTATTTTGTATGGTGATCCTTTATCTATAGCAATGCATGATGATCCCCCTTGTCATTCTTAACCTCTAAGGGACTAATCCCTAGTGCAACATGGGCACATGTCATTCCTCGACTGATTCTAGATTCACTTTATGCTGTGTCGACAACCCTTCGGTGGAAGTAGTGGGTTCTCAGATGATCAGTAAGGGTAGCCTAACGGACTTATGTATGATGATATTTTGTAATGTTATGATGAAATGCAATGCTACTTTTATAACAACTCTATGCTAATAAAGACTAATGATTGTATGTTAATGCAACTATAGCCGCCACTCCGGATTTAAAAAATACAAAAAATAATAATGATGATGGTATGTATTGAGAGCCTTGTGGTCCTGATTAAGAATTTTTGGATTTTATTTAATAAATTCTTAATTGCAGCTAACAAAGATTACAATCACTAGAGAGAGGAGGAAAAAAAAAAGGCAAAACTATGATTGAGTGGGCTAAATCGCAATCTCGATTGGGCTCCTAGTCGAGTCTGCAGAGTCTAGTCCAAATTAGGCTCTATTTCCTAGTGAAACAGCAACCCCGCTAGGTTCCTTCTGGCTAAGCATTCCAAGTTCTTCTTGGTTTTTCTTAGCTTATTTCATGTAGCTATATAAATTCGAAGCGGGTGGTCTGCGATTTCATCACCTATGGAAGCAACCTTTCACAATTAATCACATCTTTAAAAAAAAAAAAGATATCCTCCTAGCTATTCAGCCTTGATGCAGCGATGAGTAGGAGCTCAAAAACATTCGATTAAGTGGTCTGCTTAGCCTTTGTTAACTTTAGATCTCATGGGAGTTTCATTGAGTTGCTTCAACTTTTTAGGATTCTGAACTTTATGTCTTTCATTTTGGAGAATAGAAGCTTTGCCCTTTGACTAAACAGTTTAGTGCTACAGTTGGCTTCTGCCTTTGCTGCCCTCCTGGCTTATCATCACATTCAAAAGACTTGTCCTGACAATATCGGTGCTCTTTAGGAATAAGTGAAGATGACATCTATTCCATAGTCATTAGAGATAAGGTCGATTTTATGTCCTTGGCTTTGTATTTTTAAAAGAATAATGAGCATGCTGAATGTGCATATAGGCATAGAGCTATTACCCTATGCCTTCTAGGGGTCTTCCTAGTTGTTGGTGGTTCTAAAAATAAGGGACTGGCTTAAGTGCTGAATGTGGTGAAGGGAATTTTGTCCTGATCAAAATCATATGCAATTGGTAATTATTGAAACAATATTGTCCTTGGATCTCATCCACCATCATCTTGATCAATTCTTCCTAGGTAGTCCACTATTGCTTCAGGTAAGATTTTTCGAGCCCAGTTTTTTCAAGCCAATTGGCCCCGAAAGCCAGCCTGGTTCGGTTGATCCTTTTCTAGGCTCTCTTCCCCTATTGTTTTCTCACTTTGTTTTATTTGCTCTGGACTGGTCTTTAGAACCTAGTTGGATATCTATTTGGGCCTACCTCAGACTTCTTCTCTTTTTTGTTTCTATTTGCATAGAGATTTGGTTGTGGAGCATTTATGGCTTATAGAAGCTCCTAAGACCGTAGACATGCACTTGCCTTGACGGTTCTGTCAGAGGGAAAGGTTGTCCAAATATCGATTCATGGTCAACTAGGTAATCTTTTTAGGGAAGAACGTTTCTATCTGCTAGCACATTCATTGGTGGTCGACCATTGGCATCATGACCTCACTATTGCAATGTTGTCTGTCCTCTACTTGACCTACACCTCACAGCACCATTTGAACTATATGAATGAATGTAATGTTGAGGAATGTTATCAGGGATAAAGAGGGTGCTATGATATCTATCAAGAAAATTAGTAAGGAGAAAAGCGACATGTCTCAAAGTGGAAGAAAAAGAGCTGAGTACCCTACTCCCCGGAAGACAGCACCTTATATTAAGAAGGCTACGAAACTGAAGAAAGACTAGGAACTAGCTTTGCCTCATATTTTTAGAATAAACTTTTATGCTTTCTCATGATGGTGTGCTATTAGGACTTTCATTGTATGGCCTTTAAGATTTTGAGTGGCAATAAAAGTGTTACAATTTTCTAGAGAATTTATTGTTCTTATAGAAATTTGCAAACTATTAGCCTACCTAATTTTTACAATCCAACCCATCCAAATGCCCGTTGGTAGAGCCTCAGGCATGGGCATCGTTCCTGCCTATCGGAGCCCGGCCCGGTTTCAACCCAGAAACCACCCCAGTCTCAGATAATTTTTCAAATTGTTTCTTTAGGATTTCGCTTGGCTGTCACGGTAGCCTATCCATTCTTCTTTTTTTTTTTTT
>JACYFF010019584.1:45033686-45058032 GCA_017589665.1 Selenicereus undatus
ATTTATAATGTTATTATTATCGGCTTTCAAAATGTTAGATGATTTCTAATAAGCGTTGATGAGGATTATTATCAGGTACTAAATTGAGTAGGAATCCAAATACGGTTAGATTGTCAAGCCTAGAATCTATTTCGTTGAATATTAGACCGAGCCTGGTTATCGCGAACCAATAAATCAACGAACATTAGTATTAACGTTTCAATTTAGGCTAAAGAGGTACAAAAATTGGGTTGAGTAATGTTAGATGATTGGAAAACCCAAAACAAAACAAAAAGAAGGAAAAAGGAATGGGGCTGAAGCCCTTTATTTTTCTGAAAAACACGAGAATGGGTGACGTTCTTCTTCTGGTTGCACCATGACCGCTCCCTGGCAACCTCCAGAAAGAGAGAGAGAGACGACGTCGTCGGGGTGTCGATGACCGATCATCTCGTCTGGGCAACCACCTAGCCCCGTGTCCCACACCGCGATAGAGAGAGGTATCAAGAGAGGGCGAGATGGGAGAAAGGATTGGGGCTATGCCCAAGCATCAGCAATGGCAAGGTTGGCGGCAACGAGGTGTCTCTATCGGTGGGCTCGAGTCCGGCGACCACCAATGGCCACGAGAATTAAGAACTAGAGGGTCAGGGTTTTGAACCCTCAACACCACCACCATGACCGTTGCCCATGAGAGTCGAACTCAGCCTAAAATTGCCCAAGTAACCTAGGAGTTGGGTCCTTTAGCATGGATTTGAGGCGGGTGTTTTTCTCCTCCTAAAATATTACTAATTTCAAACAAATTTCAACAATTATGGGTAGTTAAAGTTCAATTATGAAACTGTTACCAGTAATTAGAGGATTTGAAATTGAAATCCGGTAAAAATGGTGATGATGCTGATTTCTAGTCATGCATGTTGAATTGACGCATAGTTTGTCTAATTTGTCAATTTGGGGAATTGCAGAGTAGGCAGACTATGCTCTAATGATGTCGCCAAAATGAGTTTAAACATGTTTAAAGTTGTTTGAGTTGGAATACTATGCCTGGGGATATTGGTTTTATGAATTAATCGATTGAATTATTATAATAACTGAACCGAGCTTGGTAGTTGGATGGTTTGAGGTGAAACTATTGAGTAATTTGAGGTTCTTGTGGTCAGTGTTGTATGAGGAGGGAGTCCGGCTATGATATTAACTACAATCGTGTGGATTGCGAGGATTATGAAATACTAAAGTGGATTCTGCTGAAACTGTTCTGGCGAAGTGTTACGAATGTGCTACGTGTGAACCCTTTCCCTCTTGATGTTGTTAAGTGATGCTATGTGATTGATTTTTGTGCTTAGACAACTATAAAAATGGTCGTTAAAATCTTGCTTTCATAATTGCATATGTTTCTAAATATTTACCAGTTGTCTGCTGATTTGTTATGATGTTTGTAGCCTAAAATATCCTACATCGTCGAACTACTCAGTGCGTGACTCAACTAAATAGTCAATAGGTTTAGGAAGTAAAAAAGCAAACTAGTAGCGAGTTCGGAAATGTTTCAAGGCTTAAGTTTGTTCATAACCCCTTCTTCTGTTTAAAAGATTGAAACGAATTGAAAAATGGCAACTGAAGATGTCTATTACGAAACTAAGTTCGAAATATATGCTAGCTAAGTACTTTGAGTTTCGAATGTGTTTCGAATTGGGAGTTAGTAACTCCACTACAATTTTAAGAGGTTTTGAAGTTGAATTATGAAGTGTTTGAATGTGTTACGTGTGATCCTCTCCCCTTCATGTCATTAAGCTTTATCATGTGTGTGAGGGTCAAATTTTGAAAATGAAGGTGTTCATGGTTGAAAATAAAAGTAGCCATAACTATTAGCGAATGATGGCCTATTTTTAACTATACGACTCCCGTTTTTAAGGGCTAAAGAATTTTAAAAAGGAGTGTGTTGTATGATAAATGATTTCACTTTAAGAGACCGCAAACCTATTAGCCGTTATGGCCATTCGCTTTAAACGACAAAGATATTGTGCTTATGAATATATGTAAAATGGGAGTGAACCTGTTAGAATGGGGGAATCCCTAGCCTAGGGAGTAGTCCCAGTGGTCGGAAACCCTAGAAGAGCCTGATGAGGGTGTATGTCCAATTATGTAGTCATCCCGGGAGTAAGAGCTTATGTTTATGCGTGAGCAATAGTCTCACTAGGGGTTGAAAATAGATCTCACCCAACCAGCACATTATGATGATCCTATGCCAGGAGTATTTTCCCAATAAGTAAGAAAAGCAGTTGGCCTTTCGCCATTTTATGTATTCAGGAAAAAGGATGATTTTAAGGGCCATTAAGTGGTCAGTTCAAATCAGATTCGAAAAGCTTATAAGGGTCATTAGAGGACCAGTACGAAAGAGATTTTTTTTTAAAGAGTATACAATCCTCGAGGAGGCTAGTTTGATTTGTAAACAATTCTTTAGTAAGGTTAACTTGCTTTGTAAACTATTCTTTAAAGAAGCTAGTTTGATTGGTAAACTATCCCTTGAAGAGGCTGGTGTGATTTTTAAATTATTCTTTGAAAACAACACGAGTCACTATGTTTTCAAAATGCATATTTGAAAGCATTTTGCCCTATTCCTGTTGTTTACTTGCTTATGTGCCTAAATGCTTGTTTATTAAGGAAGTTTGGTTATTAAGGGCCTAGAAACAAGCTTGAGTGGCTCGCATGAAGTTTACAAGTGATGATTTTCCTCGGGGACTCTGATTGCCTAATATGATCTTAATGTGCAAATGTTATGTGAATCCTACTTATTATTATGATTATTGCCTGCAAATGGTTTTGGTTTTACGGATTCAGGAAATACTCACTGAGCATGTGGTTGCTCATCCCATTACTATTTCCCTTTTCCTAGGTTTTCATTGTGACAGGTAGAAGTCAATTTACTTATGTTGGGATGGATTCTACCCTTGCTTTAAAAAGGTGTCATGTATGCACATATAGAAGTAGACTCAAGAGTTAAACGATGTAATATGATGTATCCCTGGAGTTCTAAATATATGTAAACAAAGTACTCTAGTTCATGTAATGCATATTACTTAAAAGTCGCTCTATATGGCCATGTGAGCCAACCGTCTTATTAGTCAGTCACCATTTGTTTAAGTTGTTTATTTTTGGGATGTAAAACCCTAGTACTCCAGATGTATGATCCGTTGAGTTGTATCTTTTATTTCATTCTTTATAATTAAACTATGTTGTTTGGAATTTTTAGAGCGAGTGGCTCGTAGAGTTATGAACTCCGACGTGTAACCGTTGAGCTTATTTCAGTGCCCTTTTGTACTTCTATTTATTGTAGGGATTTAATATAAGGCTTTAAGCCTGGGAAATGGTAAGGTTTTAGGCGAAACTCTATCTTTTTCACCCCAAAATTTAACTAGGAATTAAGAAATAGTTAATACTTCTAAACCTAGGGGTTGGGGGTGTTGCGGATGGTATCAAAGTAAGGTCCTACGACTATAGGCCGCCACCTGAGTCTTGCATTTTACATAGTTGTTTAGGAATGTGCTCATGATGATGTGATATATGCCTACGTTTGTGTGCAAATGTGGTTTTTGTGTGAACATTGGTGCATTTAGCTAGTTATATGTGGCTTAAGTGAGCTCATTGATTGAATCAATGAACCATTTGCTAGGGTGTAGGCCGAGTGACTTGTATTCTGGTGAACAAGCTAAGTGTTAGCTCAATCGAAAGTATTTTAGCATATACTCCTTGGCAATTTAAATCAAATTTTTCAAGTGCACTTGGTTTGAACTCAAATAATTGAGAACATTTTAACTCCAAGCTCATTCTTTCCCCCTTAAGTACGATTTGCTCCTCGGGCCCCGTAATGGAGTGAGCATACACACTCAATGGTTGGTAGGGAAACAGCTATAAGCAGTTGAACTATCCTCCTTTCAAAACCTAGAGGCTTTGAAAGTTAAGATGCCTCCTAAGTAGTAAAAAGATGTTCCTAATTATATAGTTAGGCCTTACTGTTGCATCTGAAGACTTGTATTTGCTTTACAATGATGTTTGAGCATCGTTCTATGAGTATAAGTTTCTATATGTAAGTGGATGTTTCTGGTACTGTTGAGTTATTATATTTAAGTTTTGATGATAACAAATCCAAGTGTAAAACTTTGTCCAAGTAATGTTGCTCCAAACACGATCTCCAAACAGGCCTAACTGATGTTTGTAATCTTTATTGTATTAACTGGTTTGCTACATGTGAGAACAAGTCCTTAAAACAGGTTTCACGTGGTGATTCTATATTAAGTCAAGAATGCCATCTCGACAGTTGATTGTAAGGCATGTTCCTGAACTCTAGCAATGCAAAGAACAACCCCAGCAGACAAGGTGGCCTTAGTGTTCTCAGTAGCTCTACAAATCTTGGACAAGATGACTGATTCAAAACAAGAAGTCTTAGGTATATAGGTTTTATTTATTTAGACTCTTGTTAATATGCCAATATTGAAAATGCTTTTTAAACACCTTTTGAATCGGTAATTGCCCTAAGTGCTTCAGAACACCAGTTGCGAACAACCCTGGAAACAGAGTGCCTAGGGTGTTTCTGAACTGAAGTGGCCATGCCCGGTTATCTTTGAAAACTCATTTCGGTTGGCCAAGATCTCCAGAATACCTTCCTTAAACTACAAGATTGCTATTTTTCTGGAAAGGATATTTCTTGAAAATATTATGGGACATTTACGAAAATAGGTTTTTGGAAATTTGCCAAAACTAAAAGATTTCCTTTGCCCATATTTTCGGATAAGATAAAATTTCCAAAGCTGAAGATTTCTGGTTGCCTTTTGAATCCTCTTCACGGCTATGGGAAGAGAACGCTTATCTCTTAAGATAACAAAATCCCTTATACATTGGGAAAAACTTGTCACTAGCCGTTGGGGAGTATTCTTTTAAAAAGATCATTTTCCATACTTAGCTGATTCTCTTGATTTGACCGTTAGAATTTTTTCTGTTTAAATACAGCATTTTACTCCCATGGAAATACACACACGGGAGAATAGCAAGAAAAGAAAGTGAGAGAATATCTAGAAACACAACACACGCAAAAAGCAAAATTCAAAAGGTGGTTTTTCTAGTGGAAAGAATTTTTAGAGCTACACTTGAGAAAAGAAAAACCGATGCAAGTTGTGTTTAAACCAAGCTTTCAATATATTGGCATACTAGGACTTCATTGTACCTTACATCTGCTTAAGACAGAAGCACCATGTAAGGTGTTTTGTAACCCTGATCTTGAATCAAAAAAGCGAGTGAGTGGTCCTCAGTCGTGTGGACTTTGGACGTGTCCAATCTGGTGAGATTTGGACGTGGTGTAATCTGCCTTAGAGAAGGAGGTTACGTGGTTGCAAGTTGTAACAATGTGTGTTACATTTGTAACGAGTTAAGCCCGGTTTAGTGAAGTGGTTAAATCCTACACGAGGTAGGTCGTGGTTTTTCACACCTCAGTTGGGCTAGAGGTGTTTTCCACGTAAAAATTATGTGTGCTTTATTTTCCGCATTGATCTTGGTGATTTTTGCATTTGCAATATTTGAGAACACCCTCTGCAAACAAGTCACAAGGGTGTTTGTTATTTACAACGCGAAAATCAGACACCACAATTCACCCCCCTCTTGTGGTAGAATACTTACGATCTTAACAAGTGGTATCAGAGCAGGTTCTCTCACAAAAGGCTAACACCTTGAGAGATTCTGAAGATGAGTACACCACAAGGAATTCTTGAAGGGCAATCCATTACTTGTCTATCCTATTTCAACAGCCAGCATTATAGTTAGTGGAAGAATAGGATGGAAAACTATATTCAGGCAGAAGATTATGAGTTATAGATGCTCATAAAGAATGGGCCCCTTGTTCCCACCAAGGTGCTTGAAGATGGTAAGACGGTTTCCAAAGAACCTAAAGAGTTTGATACTGAAGATTATAAGAAAATGGAGAAAAATGCCAAGGCCAAGAAACTACTATATTTTGGCCTAGGACCCGATGAATACACTCGCATCTCTGAGTGTGAATCAGCCCAAGCTATCTGGAACGCCTTGCAAGTTGCTCATGAAGGTACGAGTCAAGTTAAACAATCTAGAATTGAGCTACTTATGCGGCAGTATGGGTTGTTTGATATGGGTGATCGTGAGACTGTGATGGATATGTATACACGGTTTACCCACATCACGAACGAGTTAAAATCTCTGGGAAAGTCTTTCACCACTGAAGAGTTGGTGAGGAAAATCCTCAGAATTCTACCTCGTATGTGGGAGGCCAAAGTAACAGCCATCCAAGAGGCTAAAGACATGAACAAGATCACCCTCGACGAGTTGATTGGTAATCTCCAAACCTATGAACTCCGAAAGAACTCACAACAAAAAGAGGAGCAAAAGAAGGATCGTGGGCTTGCCTTGAAAGCACATGAGGACACTGACTATGACATTGAAAATGAAGATATGGCCCTAATGACCAGGAAATTCAAGAAATTCTTCAAAAAGGTCAAGGAAAACAACAAAAGAAAAGATTTCAGTAAGTCCAGAAACACCCCCAAAGAAGAGCTCACAGGGTGTTTCAAGTGCGGCAAACCAGATCACTTAGTCAAAAATTGTCCTCTGCTTCGAGAAGATCAGATGCCTGAACATCCTCGAAAATAGGGTCGAAAACACCCTGTAAACAATCTGGGCAAGCGATTCTCGAAAGCTATGCTAGCTGCTTGGGGAGATTCCTCTGAGGATGAAGGAGAATCTGAAGCTGAAGAAGAGGTCGTAACACTGATGGCACAAAGTGATTCAGACTTAGATGATGAATCAACAATCAGCTTCTCAGATCTCAAGAACAAAGTACATGGTCTTAACAAAGCTACTTTAGAAGAACTTCTATATAATTTGATAGACACATGTGCTGATCTAAAAAGAGAAGTTCGTGACCTAGAGCTTGAAAATGAAATTCTTAAAAATGCAAAACTTGGTTTACATGAGAGTATTAACGTGCTTAGAGAAGATCTCTTTCTAAAAGAAGGCGATTATACTCAAGTAGAGGAAAAACTCTCTAAAGTGGAAGAAACAATTGAATCCCTGTTAAATGAAAAGCAGAGCTTGAATGCCACCATAGAAAAATTAGAAACTAATCTTGCCACAAACAACCGCTGGAACAAATCCTCACAAGCCCTTGATTGGTTAAACACTCACCACAATCGAAACAAAAAGGGACTTGGATATAAGCCTAAACGGACCATTTACCCAATACATAGGAAGTATGTGGGATTACCTGAAAACATCGTTTGCTTTCATTGTGGTAAAACGGGTCATTATAGATACACTTGTCCTTTAAGAAAACATGCCAATGAAAAGAATGAAAGGTATGTGAAACAAATCTGGATTAGAAAAGATGAGCTTTACATGTCTAAAAGAATGGGACCCAAGTGGATCTGGGTTCCCAAAACTAACCCGTGATTTGTTTTGCAGGCTGAAGTGAGAGAGAACAACCTTACGAACAACCCCACCAACACCCTTGAAAACAGGCAGTTGTGGTTTGTTGATAGTGGGTGTTCACGGCACATGACTAGTGAAAGATCAAATTTTCTCTCACTTACAGCTTTGAATGGTGGGAGTGTAGCATTTGGAAACGGCAAGTCTGGGACAATTGTCGGTATAGGTAATATTGGTAAAACTCTCTCCCACTCAATTAATAATGTGCACTTAGTTGATGGGTTAAAGCACAATTTGCTAAGTGTGTCCCAACTGTGTGACAAGAACAACCTAGTACTGTTTTCAAAAAACACGTTGCTTGGTTGTAAATGACGACACAGGAGATGTTGTGTTGAGGGGGAATCGATGTCAAAATGTTTATAAAGTTTGTATTTCCACTCTTCCCCAAAACAATCTGACTTGTTTAAATGCATTAAATGATGATATAATGTTATGGCACAAGAGACTAGGTCATGCAAGCCTGTCCTTGTTAAACAAACTTGTTTTCAAATATTTGGTTGTTGGACTACCTTCCATCAAGTATAATGATGACAAGGTATGTGAAACTTGTGCAAAAGGAAAACAAGTCAGATCTTCTTTAAAATCTAAAAAGTGTGTAAGCAATACCCGACCTCTTGAGTTATTGCATATTAATCTATGTGGTCCCATGAGTATAGCTAGTAGAGGAGGGAAAAGGTATATGCTTGTAATAGTGGATGATTACTCTCGATTTACTTGGACCCTGTTCTTGTCCTCCAAGGATGAAACTTTTGAGAATTTTATTGCCCTTCTAAAAAAGATTGAAAAGAGAGTAGGACACTCATTGGTTAGCTTGAGGTCTGATCATGGTACTGAATTTGAAAATTCAAGCTTTACAAAATTTTGTAATGAACATGGTGTTGATCAAAACTTCTCAGCCCCGAGAACACCCCAGCAGAATGGGGTGGTTGAACGAAAAAATCGTACCCTAGAAGACATGACTAGAACAATGCTTATTGCTAGTGGTCTTCCTAAGAACTTTTGGGCAGAAGCTTTGAACACATCATGTTACATTATAAATAGATGCATGATTAGACCCATTTTGAACAAAACTCCTTATGAACTTCTTAAAGGCGGAAAACCCAACATTATGCATCTAAGAACATTTGGTTGTAGATGTTTCGTGCATAACAACGGGAAAGATGCCTTAGGAAAGTTTGATTCAAGGAGTGATGAGGCAATATTTCTTGGTTATTCCTCTCACAGTAAGGCATACAAAGTCTTCAACAAAAGAACCTTGTGTGTTGAGGAAAGTGTGCATGTGTTTTTTGATGAACCTAACTCTTTGAATGAGATTAATGCACAGAATGAAGAGTTTGAATTAGGTCTTGTCCAAAAGGATTTGTTGAACCAAGAAAAACAAGGTGAGAACACCCTGAAGAAAACAGGTACAGAAGTTGTTCCTCAAAACGACAGGCAAGGTGAACATCAAACAGGGGGAAACACCGTTGAACCCTGTTCGGAACCATGTTCTTCAGAACCAGCTTGCAAACAGGTGCAGCAACAGGATCAGGAAGTGTTCTTGAGCCTGATCCTACACACATTTCAATTAGAACAGAACATGTGTATGTGGATCCAATTAATCCAAGACCATGGAAGCACCATAGTTCGCACCCTCTTGATCAAATCTTGTCAGATATTAATACTGGAGTGCAAACTAGATCTAAACTTAAGAATTTTTGTGCTTTCTATGCTTTTCTTTCTAACATTGAAGCCCTTGCAGATTCAGATTGGACCACGACTATGCAAGAAGAGCTTCATTAATTTCAAAGAAACAAAGTGTGGCACCTTGTACCTAAACCTGCACATAGAACAATGATTGGAACCAAGTGGGTGTTCCGAAATAAGCTAGATGAGTCAGGAACAGTCACTAGGAACAAGGCAAGGCTGGTGGTTCAAGGGTACAATCAAGAAGAAGGGATTGATTATGAAGAAACCTTTGCACCAGTTGCTAGAATTGAGGCTATTCGAATCTTAATAGCCTTTGCAGCTCATATGGAAATCAAGTTATATCAAATGGATGTGAAAAGTGCATTCGTAGACAGATACCTTAAAGAAGAGGTGTATGTCAAACAACCCCCTGGTTTTGAAAATGGTGATTTTCCAAATCATGTTTTTAAACTTGACAAAGCACTTTATGGTTTAAAACAAGCTCCAAGAGCTTGGTATGAACGGTTGTCAAGCTTTTTACTCGAACATGATTTTAGACGAGGCAAGGTAGATAATACCTTGTTTCTAAAATCTAAGGGGAAACATTTATTGATTGTCCAAATATATGTAGATGACATTATATTTGGTGCAACTCATCATGATTTATGCGATGATTTTTCAAATATGATGAGTGAGTTTAAGATGAGCATGATGGGTGAGCTTAACTTTTTCTTAGGCTTACAAATCAAGCAAACTTCAAACGGCACCATGATCCATCAACAAAAGTATATCAAGGAGCTACTTAAGCGTTTTGGGATGGAGTCGGCCAAACCCATAGACACTCCTATTTCTCCTTCAAGCAAGTTGGTTATGGATGATGGGAGTCCCTCAGTTGAGGAAAAACTCTATAGGGGCATGATTAGGTCACTCCTATACCTAACCGCTAGTAGACCGGATATTGTTTTTAGTGTTGGTTTATGTGCCCGTTTTCAGTCTAGTCCTAAAGAGACTCATCTTAAGGCTGTTAAACGGATACTAAGATATTTAAAGCATACACCTGATTTAGCTCTATGGTATCCTAGAGGTTGTAATCTTGATCTTGTTGGGTATGCTGACCCTGACTATGCAGGTTTCCTAGTTGATAGAAAGAGTACTTCAGGTATGGCTCATTTTCTTGGACCTTGTTTGGTATCTTGGGCTACCAAGAAGCGACATTTAGTTGCCATGTCCATAGCAGAAGCTGAATATGTTGCAGCAGCTTCATGTTGTGCTCAACTGTTGTGGATAAGACAACAGCTTAAGGATTTTTGTGTTGACACTGGATGCATTCCTATTTTTTGTGATAATACTAGCGTTATTAACATTGCCAAAAACCCTTGTCAACACAAAAGGACAAAACATATTGACATTCGACATCATTTCTTGAGAGATAATGTTGAAAAAGGTTTAATTTCTATGAATTTTTGCTCAACGGAAAATCAAATTGCTGATATATTCACTAAGGCACTAGCTAGAGATCAGTTTGAGAGAAACAGACTGGAATTAGGGTTGGTGAAAACACCCTGAGAACACCTGTTCTCAGAGGTAGATCAAGCTGATAAAAACACCTTATAATACCTGTTCTATTCCCTTTATTGCAATTCTTGTGGTCTATGCTTAACGAATATGTGTAGTCTATGTGCTATTATGATTATGTACTGCTGTCTTGGGAGATGGAGAAAGAGTAATCATGACAGACCTTGGAATAAGAGAAGCATGTTCAAGAACAGGCGGCTCGAACAGGTATGCCTTAATTGCTATTATTGTATGATGCCTGCTTAAATTCTAGGTGTTCCCTAGGTGGCCCTTCATAACAGGTGGGGAGTTTAAAAACCGCCTTGCGTGCGTCTGTCTTCTTCTTCTTGCTCTCTCTCTCTCTCTCCTCTATTCTTGCTTTCAAACCCTAGCAAAACCCTCAAAACCCGAAATTCTTCCTTGCGATAATGGCTTCCAAAAGCGATTTTTCATCAATCTCTGAGTATAACAACATGATTATACCCTCAATTCCGGCTCCTCCTCGCCCAATTATCCACAAAATCTTCGGGTATCTCACTCGGCTAAACCTCAAAAGTGTTGGGCTTGAGTTGAATGATATTCCCTACTCCTTTGGTTGGGAATTAATGGTGTATGTGGGAACAATCCCTTGTCCCATCTCTTCTGTAGCAAGTGCTGGTTCTTCGGGTTTCCAAGACCAATTCTTGGAGAACCTAGAAACCATCGTTGGGGATGTTGAACCCTGTTCTTCTGCACTATTCCCGGAAACAACTCAAAGAACAGGGGATGTGTTCTTCGATCTGAAGGAGGATTCTGGTGAGAAAACAGGAGAAAGTCCTGTCCAAGGGAATGACTCTGTTCCTCTAGTCTCTCAAACTGGAGAGAAGAGGAAAAGGGTAAAGATGGTGGCTAGGCGCACCTGAATGCCAGGAACATGACCACAACCAAGGTCTCGCCCCTATCTAACTCCCTTTTCTCCTCCTTCTCAACCTTCTCGCAAATCTACGAGACTTGTCCCCAGATCAACCCCCGGATCCTCTAAACCCTCTGCTCCTATCATCGAGGAGATTTCCTCTTCTACTGAAGGGTTCTCGAGTTCCGACTCTGAAGACACCGCCTTCAAACAGGGGACACCGGTGTTTTCTGAGTCCTCTGAAGATCAAGCCCCTCCAAAATCAGCCACTAAACCTGCTGTGAGGCCCTCTCCTGCAAAAACACCCCTCAAGCGAAAATCCAGAATAGCCCCCCTACCACAAGCTACCACCTCTGTTTCTGCCTCCAAACGCCCAAAGTAGTTCACTCCCTCTCCTATGTCTGACAAACATGTGCAGTTGCTTAAGCGCAATGTTGTAAGGGGGAAGGTAGTGTCTGTCAGTTTTTTTGAGGAACAGGGTCTGGCGGTGTTCTTGACCAAGCTTCGAGCCCAAGGCTGGCTTGAGTTGTTTGCAAACACCCAGTTGGGGTGTTCTGTGCCTGAGTTGGATGAGTTTTACGCCAACTGCAGAGTCACCGAAGGGGTGGTGACAAGTTTTGTGAATGGGCAAGGCATCAGGGTTGATGCGCCCAAACTTGGGAAAATTCTGGGATTGTCCGCACAAGGCTTTGCTGTGTATGTGAAGGAAGACAAAACAGCCCTGGAACCAGCCAGGCTCCTGGAGGTGTCCAAACGCCTCAGTCAGAAACAGGGTTTGAGAACACCCTCATCTGTCAAGAAAGGTGATTTGATTCCTCCCCACCAACTTCTTTTCATGTTCGTCATTAAGAACATGATTCCAAGGGGTCAAGGGAGAAACTCAGCAGACCTTTTTGATCAGTGTCTGGTCGACTTATTGGATAGGGAGGAACCGATTAATCTTCCGGCTATCATGATTCGTCACATTGGGCGAATTGCGAACACCACCCGGGCTCATGATCTCGGGTATGGGTTTCTGCTGACAAAGGTGTTTGAGCACTTTGGAATAGTGCTCACACGGCGAGTGGAGTCCCAAGTCATTGATGCAATTGGGAGTGACACTCTTCTAGGGTGTGGCTATGAGATTAGCGAAGGGTCCGTTTCCAAACAGGGTCGTCGACCACCTCGACCACCTGTTTCTGAGCAACCGTCCATCAAGGTTGAAGTTGTTCTTGAGGACAATGCTTGCCTCAAGGATGAGCTATCAGCTGTCAAGGCTTGCTCTTCTCTCCACCCTTGCCCCTAGGATTCCTCCTCTGCAATCGAAACCACCTCCTGCTCCCTGATTGTCTTGGCTGTTTTTGTTTTTTTTTTTTTTTTATGCAATTGTACTGCTTTGCTTATTAATGAAATATCTACTTGCAGTCTCTATTGCTTGTTGTTCCTTCTCCTTTATACTTCTTGTTATTGCTTTTTAATGATGCCAAAAGGGGGAAGAAGAAGGGGAACACCTACCTATTGACAATGTGACAATGTATGAATCTGAACCAAACCTTGACTTACGTGGATCCCTACCAGCATTCATTTTTGTTTGTTTTGTCAATATGGTCACTTGGTTTGTCATCATCAAAAAGGGGGAATTTGTTGAGTTATTATATTTAAGTTTTGATTATAACAAATCCAAGTGTAAAAATTTGTCCAAGTAATGTTTCTCCAAACACGATCTCCAAACAGGCCTAACTGATGTTTGTAATCTTTATTGTATTAACTGGTTTGCTACATGTGAGAACAAGTCCTTAAAACAGGTTTCACGTGGTGATTCTATATTAAGTCAAGAATGCCATCTCGATAGTTGATTGTAAGGCATGTTCCTGAACTCTAGCAATGCAAAGAACAACCCCAGCAAACAAGGTGGCCTTGGTGTTCTCAGCAGCTCTACAAATCTTGGACAAGATGACTGATTCAAAACAAGAAGTCTTGGGTATATAGGTTTTATTTATTTAGACTCTTGTTAATATGCCAATATTGAAAATGCTTTTTAAACACCTCTTGAATTGGTAATTGCGCTAAGTGGTTCAGAACACCAGTTGCGAACAACCCTGCAAACAGGGTGCCTAGGGTGTTTCTGAACTGAAGTGGCCATGCCCGGTTATCTTTGAAAACTCATTTCGGTTGGCCAAGATCTCCAGAATACCTTCCTGAAACTCCAAGATTTCTATTTTTCTGGAAAGGATATTTCTTGAAAATATAATGGGAGATTTGCGAAAATAGGTTTTTGGAAATTTGCCAAAACTAAAAAATTTCCTTTGCGCATATTTTCGGATAAGATAAAATTTCCAAAGCTGAAGATTTCTGGTTGCCTTTTGAATCCTCTTCACGGCTATGGGAAGAGAAGGGTTATCTCTTAGGATAACAAAATCCCTTATACATTGGGAAAAACTTGTCACTAGCCGTTGGGGAGTATTCTTTTAAAAAGATCATTTTCCATACTTAGCTGATTCTCTTGATTTGACAGTTGGAATTTTTTCTGTTTAAATTCAGCATTTTACTCCCATGGAAATACACACATGGGAGAATAGCAAGAAAAGAAAGCAAGAGAATATCTAGAAACACAACACACGCAAAAAGCAAAATTCAAAAGGTGGTTTTTCTAATGGAAAGAATTTTTAGAGCTACACTTGAGAAAAGAAAAACCGATACAAGTTGTGTTTAAACCAAGCTTTCAATATATTGGCATACTAGGACTTCATTGTACCTTACATCTGCTTAAGACATAAGCATCCAGTAAGGTGTTTTGTAACCCTGATCTTGAATCAGAAAAGTGAGTGAGTGGTCCTCAGTCGTGTGGACTTTGGACGTGTCCAATCTGGTGAGATTTGGACGTGGTGTAATCTGCCTTAGAGAAGGAGGTTACGTGGTTGCAAGTTGTAACAAGGTGTGTTACATTTGTAACGAGTTAAGCCCGGTTTAGTGAAGTGGTTAAATCCTACACGAGGTAGGTCGTGGTTTTTCACACCTCAGTTGGGCTAGAGGTGTTTTCCACGTAAAAATTGTGTGTGCTTTATTTTCCGCATTTATCTTGGTGATTTTCGCATTTGCAATATTTGAGAACACCCTATACAAACAAGTCACAAGGGTGTTTGTTATTTACAACGCGAAAATCAGACACCACAATTCACCCCCCTCTTGTGGTAGAATACTCACGATCTTAACAGGTACCTACATGCCAAGATGCATTGTTGCTTGATGTGTTGATAACAAGTTGTTAGTAAGTGACTAAAAGATTGTTTTTCTTGACTAAAAGTTCTTTTAGACGATACCCCATTTTTATGTGAATTCTCAATTGCTAAATGAACTAAGTGAGACCTTCGTATACGTGTATGTCAATATGGGTCATTGTGATAGAGCCTTGTTGATTGTTGCCTAAGTGTAATTCCGAGCCTTTTGTATATGCACCATTAATACTTAGATGAGGCATGAATCAGGATCGTTATTCACATAGGGAGTCGTCCTTGTTTCCCAACATGCAACTACTATTATTCATGAGTCACTTAGGCGTTAAGCTCATCATGGCATGGAGCACTATTCTTATTATACGATTGATAGTGTCATGGCCATATCAACCCCAACACACCTAGAACGGAGATAAAAGGAAGAACCTGACAGACTTTGGAATTGTTGTACCATATATATCACCTTGTTACCTCATGGGGAAACGACCCATGCTTTGCTAATGTGATTGGTAGAAATACATGAGTCTGACATCATGTTGCATAATTCCATGATCCAGAAATGACCAGTTCTAAATGAGACCTGAAGGTAAAGGCATAAGTGTTATACCCGATGCATGAACTTGGCAATAGATTTAGCATAACCAAGAAACCATGTATCTACCTCCCTTAAATGACTTATGTTTAGACCTATGCTGGACTTTTACCACCCATCGACGTACATTCTTGCCATAGCATTTTCCTTACAAATTGCTCATTTGCATGTGATTCTGTAACACCCCCAGCCCCTAGGGCCGAAAGCGTTACGTTTTCTAACTTCTTACTTAAATTCTGGGACGAAACGGACAACATTTCCCCTGAAAACTGGACGTTCCCAGGCTAAACGCCTTACAATAAGTCCCTGTAAATCAACGGAAGCGTAAACATTTAAAAACAAACTCAACGGCCACACGCCGGAGTTTATAACTCGACGAGCCACCCGCTCGAAGTACACCAAACATAATAGGTCATTAATACAGAAACAGTAAAAGATACAACTCAACGGTTCACACAACCGGAGTATGGGATTTACATCCCAAAAAATAACTAATTTCAACCGAAAGACATTTAACTAACCGGATGGTTGGCTCATATGGCCACACAGAGCGACTCATAACCAATATGCATTACATGAACTTAGAACACTGTTTACAAACGTTTGCAAACTAAAAAGGGCTTTACATAACTCCTCAAAGACATAAATAGGCACTAATGACACCTTGCAAGCAATAATCGATTCCAGCTAATTCAACTTCTTCCTGTCATAAAGAAAACCTGGGGGAAAAGGGGAAAGAGTAGTGGGATGAGCAACCACACGCTCAGTGAGTGTCCCCCAACCCCCTTAAAACCAAAACCGTTGCAGGCAAATAATATCTTTACTAGTCACATATCACGTATTCATGCTTTAATATCATATTAGGCATACATAGAATTCCTATGAAGACATTACTAAACATAACTTCATTTTTACTCTTCGAACGCATCTCTAGACTCCTGAATGATTAAGTTATTTGACTAACAAGCAGTTAAGTAATACTAACATGGTATTAGACCACATATCCTAGCTCGTAGGCTCTTGGCTACACATTTAAGCATGATAAATTCCAAGTCTCATTCATAGGTTATGCATAAAACATGCTCATAAGGCCTTCTTTTTCGTAATCGTATCTTACTTAGCATCTCATTATCATTTATAAGAAAAGCATAGAACATACAAAGAAAACTTTCTTTCCTTTCTTTGAAAACATTTCATTTAGCCTCTTGAGGCTCATAAAAATCCTTCTCTTAGCCCCTTGCGGCTCATATTCTTTCATATCGGTCGCATATTGACCCTTATAAACTTTTCACATTTCATTCAATTGGCCTCTTTGGGCCCGTAAAACATTCTTTTTCCTTAAAACATATAAAATGGCATAGGCCAATTGCTTTTCTTATCTTGGTAGGAAAATACTTTTGGCATAAGATCATTACAGGGTGCTGATCGGGTGAGAACTATTCTCGACCCCATAGTGAGACCTAACACTCACGCTTAAGCTCTTACTCCCGGGATGGCTACATATAACATATCGGACCATTACATCAACCCTCGTCAGGGCCTCTAGGGTTTATCCGGATTTATCCCTAGGTTAACATCATTCATATCATATCATATTGTCCGCAGCACATTATCTTAGCCACTTAAAGCGTATCGGCCATAACGGCTATAACTTTGCGTTACAAATCGTAAAATCATTCAACGTATAACTCACACCTTTATAAAACTCTTTAGGGATTCCCCCGTTCAAGCGAGTTCACTCCCAAAACTGTTTTCATTTAATTAAAATAGGCCATCATGCATTAATAGTTATGGCCGCTATCATTTCAAAATATGAAATCTTTCTTTGAAAACTCACTCTTATGCACATAATGCAATCTAAGCATTTAATCACATATACCACATATATCACATTTAAGCACTTCATATTAGTCACATCAATTCAACACAATAAGCCACACATGGCCTCGCAATCCACACGATTGCGGTTAATTCACAACCCAGTCTCCCTCCTCACTTTCACCGTATACACAAAACCTTAAACGCTCATAATGATATCCTCAAACCATCCAACTACTAGCTCGTTTCATCAATTTATTAATCATAATATGCTATCATAAAGATTTATTAAAGAGGGTGAGGTTTAGGCTCTTACCTGTGCAAACAGCACCTTTCAGCCACATATAACTATATTCAGTCATCACTTGACAACACTTTACTAAGTAAACCAAACATGATTCAAGTCTAACATACACGATGCATTTTAAAGGAAGCTTTCCTAAGCATGAACGTACTTTGAATGAAGCTAAGCACATCTCAATAACTTCAAGTTTCATTCAATTACAGGCATTAGTTAGTTTAACTCGAATCGAAGCTAAGCATACTAAACTAACCTCGTTTTTAACCCTTTTTATACATTAGTTAACTTTAGTCACATTCAAGCTAACCATGTTCTTATAACTTCAAAATGAATCCTTTTTCATGAATCGCTAATTACTCGAATCAAGGCTAAACATATCAAAACAACTTCGTTTTTAATTCTGTTTAAACCTTAACTTACTTTAGTCGTATCCAAGCTAATTACGCCTTTATAACCTCGAAATTAATCCTTTTTCATGAATCGCTAATTACTCGAATCAAGGCTAAACATATCAAAACAACTTCGTTTTTAATTCTTTTTAAACCTTAACTTACTTTGGTCGTATCCAAGCTAATTACGCCTTTATAACCTCCAAATTAATCCTTTTTCATGCATCGCTAATTACTCGAATCAAGGCTAAACATATCAAAACAACTTCGTTTTTAATTCTTTTTAAACCTTAACTTACTTTCGTCGTATCCAAGCTAATTACGCCTTTATAACCTCCAAATTAATCCTTTTTCATGAATCGCTAATTACTCGAATCAAGGCTAAACATATCAAAACAACTTCGTTTTTAATTCTTTTTAAACCTTAACTTACTTTAGTCGTATCCAAGCTAATTACGCCTTTATAACCTCCAAATTAATCCTTTTTCATAAATCGCTAATTACTCGAATCAAGGCTAAACATATCAAAACAACTTCGTTTTTAATTCTTTTTAAACCTGAACTTACTTTAGTCGTATCCAAGCTAATTACGCCTTTATAACCTCCAAATTAATCCTTTTTCATGCATGGTTCCATATAAACGCACATAACTCGTATCAATTTACAGTGTAAGCATAAACTAACTGAATAGCTCGAATCTAAGCATGCACAACCCATTTCTTGACATTTCTAACGAATCTAACTAACCCTAACTTGACATGCAACATCAATCTGCTGAAAATATTTTTGAAATTAATATTAATTTAGGAGGCAATGAACACCCACCTCGATTCCATGCTAGGGAGTCGAATCTAAGGCTGCTGAGTCGACTTTCGGGGCTCAAACGACGCTAAACCTTCGACTCTTGCCCACCCACGCCCGAACCAGAACCAAATCGTGCCCAATTCGTGCCAACCAAACCCTAAATTCGACCCAAACGCTCACCCATTGACTTGAACTCGTGGTTGGTGCTTGGGGTAACGAATTTACTAGCAATTTGTGGTGGATTCGAAGCAACTAGGAGCAACGTTGCTCGGCTAGGCCTCGGCTCGCGTTTGGGTGCTCGAATCACAGCCCGAATGAATCGAAACCATGTTGTGTTGTCTCCGAATTTGCCCCGATTTCGCATCATAGGGTTGGTTTGATGATGGGAAAGCGAAATCCCGGGATTTTTGAGCTGGGCTGACCGAAAATTGAGGGTTTTGGGAACTTGGTGGTTGAGCATGGTGATGGTGGAGGAACGAGAGGAAGAGCAGCGAGAGAGAGGGACAGGGGGAGGTCGGGGTCGCGCAAGGGAAGAATGAAGAAGGAAAGGGCTAGGCGCCCCTTTTTACAAAAATGCCATCCCCCATTTCTTTTGTTCTAAGCTCTTCAATAAATAGCACCGCTAGTGTAGTTCGTAACCCGAACTCTAAGCCTAAATCGATAATATAATCCTCGATCAAATATTCGATCCCAAATACGTCTAGGTTCAATTCAATAAACCACAAACTAATTATAAGGCTGAAAACCTAACCGTACTTGGGAAACGACTAAATAACTCGAATAATGACTAAATTAAACTATTGATATAATTTAAAGGTGCAAATAGCACGAATTAACTTTGAAATCAATAATAGCGATAAAAATCCCTTTTTTTTATAAAATTACAGCTCCCAAAAGCAAATCGATAATCATTTAACTCATATAGTTACTAAAAATACGATTTTATAATATAAAAAGGTAATACAAGCAACTTAATATAAAAATAACGAAAGCGGGTCTTACAGATTCTTAATCCTTAGTGTGCTCTGTTGTCCACTCTACATGACGTGAATGTGATCTTGAGTGCTACTTCAATCCCATCATTGTCAGTGTGACATAATATGATGTCTGCTACTTTAATGTGATGGGATGGCTTCCTAGTTAATTGATTTAACCTTAAGAGTGATTTGATATCTTCATGCTTCCGAATGAACCTGATTAAGTTAATCGCCTTCATACAACTTGGACATATCTTGTCGAAGTTGCCAAGAATGAAAGGCCTAAATGTTAGTTGTGATTGATGTATAAACATAGGAATGTCAGTTGCATCTGTTTTCCCCTCGTAAACTACTTGCTATATGCATATTTGACGGTTTCATGTTGCTTATGATTCTTAGGCGTGAGGATACTAAATTGCTAATTCTATGCGATACCATTGTGCTGATGTAATGCTATGTGATGCTATGTAATGCCCTTGTTACTTTAAGGCATTATAGAAGTCTCCAGGTTAACTACAATTGCCCTACCTCTAGATCCCAATTAATAATGATGCATACACATAGAGTTGTTGTTTACTATGTAGATTGAGTCTAGGTAATTGAAAGGCTGTGTTCCTTTTTAAAACAAGCTTAATATGGTTTTCCGCGCCAACTCATTTACCCCTCTTATATGCGATTGCCCTCGATACCTAAATAGAGTGAGTAGCCGCTCGAAAAGGATTGGCAAGGAGGAGACTGGACACCATAAGGCTCTTTTTCGGTCTCAATTAATTGTAAAACAAGAATCTAGATTTTAGTGCGATTGTGTAGATTGTATCAAGTCTGTGCACATCTTACGTACGACTGAAGTGAGCTTTGGAATTTCGAGGACGAAATTCTTTTAAGGGGGGAAGAGTGTAAGGCCTGCATTCCTTATTTTACTTTAAGCTACCTGTCTTGCCTTTTGATGTTATAAAATTGTATTTTAGTAACAATATGAGCTAAAATATTATTGATGTGCTTGCATGAATGATGGTTTTTATAAAAAAGAATATTATTATCACTATTAATTTTATTATTATTATTAGTTTTCAAAATTTTTAGATGATTTCTAATAAGTGTTCATAAGGATTATTATCGGGTACTAAATCGTGTAGGAACTCGAATACAATCAGATTGTTAACCTTAGAATCTATTTTATCGAATATTAGACCATGCCTCATTATCACGAACGAATAAATTGACGAACGTTAGTATTAACATTTGAATTAAGGCCAAAAAGGTACAAAAATTTGGTTCAGTAATGTTAGATGATTGGAAAAACCAAAACAAAACAAAAGAAATGAAAAGGAAAGAGGAAACAGGGCCAAAGGCCCTTATTTTTCTGAAAAACACGAGAAGGGGCGCATTGTCCTTCTGGTTGCCCATGACCCCTCCCTCACAGCCACCAGAAAGAGAGAGAGACAAAGAGAGACAGGGAGAGAGAGAGAGAGAGACAAAGAGGGACACGACGTTGCCAGTGTGCTGACGACCGCTCATCGCACCCCGAGCAACTACCTAGCATCGCGACCCACACCGCGATATAGAGAGAAAAAGAGATAGAGTTATCAACAGAGAGCGAGATGGGAGAGAGGATTGACGTATAGATGCGTGAGGTTGGCAGCGACGAGGTGTCTCCACCGGTGTGCTCGAGTCCGATGACCACCAAAGGCCACGAGAATCAAGAGCTGGAGGGTTAGGGTTTTGAACCCTCAACACCACCACCATGAATGGCGCACATGAGACTCAAACTCAGCCTGAAATTGCCCAATAAACGCAGGAGTTGGGTCCTTTAGCATGGATTCGAGGTGGGTGTTTTTCTCCTTGTAAATTATTAGTAATTTCAAATGAATTTCAATGATTATGGGTAGTTTAGGTTTACTTCTGAAACTATTATCAGTAATTGGAGGATTTAAGGTTGAAATATGGCAGAAATGGTGATGATGTTGATTTGGGTTATGCTGGGTGAATTGACGCATAGTTTTGCTAATTTCTCAGTTTGGGGAATTGCAGAGTAGGTAGACTATGCTCTAATGATGTCACCAAAACCAATTTAAACATGTTTAAAATTGTTTGAGTGATTATATATGAATACTATGCTTGTGGATATTGGTTTTGTGAATTAATCGATTGAATTATTGTGATAACTTAACCGGGCTTGGTAGTTGGATGGTTTGAGGTGAAACTATTGAGTAATTTGAGGTTCTTGTGGTTGGTGTTGTCTGAGGAGGGAGCCTGGGTTTGATATTAACCACAATCGGGTGGATTGCGTGGTTTATAAAATACTAAAGTGGATTCTGCTGAAACTGTTCCTGCAAAGTGTTATGAATGGGCTACATGTGAACCCCTTCCCTGTTGATGTTGTTAAGTGAAGCTATGTGACTGATTTTTGTACTTAGACATCTGTAACTAGGGTCGTTAAAAGCTTGTTTTCATAATTGCGTATGTTTATAAATATTTGCCAGTTGCCTGCTGATTTGTTAAGATGTTTGTAGCCTAAAAGCTTCTAAATCATTGAACTACTTGGTGAGTAAGTCAATTGAATTATCGATAGGTTTAGGAAGTTAAAAAGCAAAATAGTACTGAGTTCGAAAACGTTTTAAGGCTTAAGTTTGTTCATATCCCTTTCTTCTGTTTAAAAGGATTGAAACGAATTGAAAACTGGCAACTGAAGATGTCTATTACGAAACTAAGTTCGAAATATATTCTAGCTAAGTACTTTGAGTTTCGAATGTGTTTCGAATTGCGAGTTAGTAACTCCACTATGATTTAAAGAGGTTTTCAAGTTGAGTTATGAAGTGTTTGAGTGTGTTACGTGTGAGCCCCCCCACTTCATGTCATTAAGCTTTATCATGTGTGAGGGTGAAATTTTGAAGAAGAAGGTTGCCGTGGTTGAAAATAAAAGTGGCCATAACTGTTAGTGAATTATGGCCTTTCTTTAACTATATGAATGCCGTTTTTAAGGCATATAAAATTTAAAAATAAGTGAGTTTTATGATAAATGATTTTGATGTATGAGACAGCAAACCAATTAGCTGTTATGGCATTCGCTTTAAACGGCAAAGATATTGTGCTTATGAATATATGTAAGATGGGAGTGAACCTGCTAGAATGGGAGAATCTCTAGCCTACAGAGTAGTCCCAGTAGTGGGAAACCCTAGAAGACCCTGACGAGGGTGTATGTCCAATTATGTTGGCATCCTGGGAGTAAGAGCTTATGTTTATGCGTGTGCGATAGTCTCACGAGTGGTTGAGAATAGATCTCACCCAACCAGCACATTATGATGATCTTATGCAAAGAGTATTTTCTTAATAAGTAAGAAAAATAGTTGACATTTCGCCATTTTATGTATTCACGAAAGAGGAAGATTTTAAAGGCCATTAAGAGGCCAGTTCGAATAAGATTCGAAAAACTTACAAGGGTCATTAGAGGATCAATACAAACGAGATTTCTTTTTAAAGAGTATACGACTGTTGAGGAGGCTAGTTGATTTGTAAACAATTCTTTAATTTAGGTTAGTTTGATTTGTAAACTATTCTTTGAAGAAGCTACTTTGATTGGTAAACTACCCTTTGAAGAGGCTAACGTGATTTGTAAATTATTCTATGAAAGCAACACGAGTCACTATGTTTTCAAAATGCGTATTCGAAAGCATTTTGCCCAATTCTTGTTGCTTACTTGCTTATGTGCCTAAATGCTTGTTTATTAAGGAAGTTTGGTTATTAAGGGTGTAGAAACAAGCTTGAGTTGCTGGCGTAAAGTTTAGAGGTAATGATTTTGCTTGGGGACTATGATTGCCTAATATGATAGTAATATACAAATGTTGTGTGAATGCTTCTTACTATTATGATTATTGCCTGCAAATGGTTTTGGTTTTAAGGAGTCGGGAAATACCCACTGAGCATGTGGTTGCTTATCCCGTTACTATTTCCCTTTTTTCAGGTTTTCATTGTGACAGGTAGAAGTTAATTAACTTATGTCAGGATGAAGTCTACCCTTACTTTAAAGAGGTGTCATGTATGCACATATAGAATTAGACTCAAGACTTAAACGATATAATATGATGTATCCATAGAGTTATAAATTTACGTAAACAGAGTACTGTAGTTCATGTAATGCATATTGTTTAAAAGTCACACCGTATAGCCATGTGAGCCAACCGTCTGACTAGTCAGTCACCATTTGTTTAAGTTGTTTAATTTCAAGGTGTAAAACCGCAGTACTCCGGATACGTGATCCGTTGAGTTATATCTTTTATTTTCTTCTTTATTATCGAACTATGTTGTTTGGTATTCTTCGAGCGAGTGGCTCGAAGAGTGATCAACTCTGGCATGTAGCCGTTGGGCTTATTTTAGTGCCCTTTTATACTTCTATTCATTGTAGAGATTTAATATAAGGCTTAAGCCTTAAAAATTGTCAATTTTTATGGAAAACTCTTCCGTTTCGCCCCATAATTTAAGTAGGAATTATGAAATCATTAATACTTCTAACCCTAATAGTTGGGGGTGTTAAAATACACACACACACACACACACACACACACACACACACACACACACATATATATATATATGTATATATACATATATATATATATATATATATATATATATGTATATATATATATATGTATATATATATATATAT
>JACYFF010019584.1:45109628-45128170 GCA_017589665.1 Selenicereus undatus
TATATATATATATATATATATATATATATATATATATATGTATATATATATGTATGTATATATATATATATGTATATATATACATATATATATGTATGCGTGTGTGGGGAAGTGTACGAGAGTTTTGAGTGAGAAATAAAGTGTTGCAGGCCTACACACACAGAAACGTAATTGTATGGAATTTCAAACTGAAGCGGGACCTAGAATTCCAAATCAAAACTGAACACAAAACCATAAGTAACCAAAAAAAATACTTGAATTAAACCTTAGATTATTTAAAATTGGAATAAGGGCCAAGAAGAACCCTAAATTTTAGCCCTGATTACCTTGCTATACACGTTGTAACCCTCAATTTATACACAAACCCTTCATTGATCATGGCCCTTGATTACACCCTTGATGTCGACGATGAAGATGGGTGTGGTGCCGGCTATGGTAAGTTGGCATTGGTAGAGAGGACGGTTGGTGGATGAGGGTAGGGATGGAGATGGTGGTGTTAGGTGGTGCCATGGATGAAGGTGGCGGGATGAATGCAAAGAGAGAAAGAGAGAGAGACCGAGAGGTTAGGGAGGGGGACTTTGGAGTTTTGGGCAATCCGAGAGGAGAGAGACAGTGTGAGGGAAAGAGATGGGGCCACGTGCTGGGCAAGTGATGGGTAGCGATTAGGATTTTATTTTTCCTGGTTTTCAATACCTACAAAAATAAAACAAAATCAAATAAAAATCTAAATATAAAAATTATTTCGAGCATAAATTGTGTATAAAGGTATCATAAAAATATCATTTTTTGGCATAAACAGGAAGGGCTCAAGTGAGCACCCCTTTTAGGTAAGCTCCATTCATCAAATAAACACCCTTAATCTCAATTGTCCATTCTTAATGTAACAACTTGCATTGTAAAGAGCCTTTAAATAATTAAGAAAAAGGAAAAAAATAAATTTGATGCATTAAGGGGTTGCAAAACTCATCAACATTTTAGTACCTTTTTTCTCTCACTCTCTTCCTCTCATACTCGCATATACTCTCTTGGCCATCGATCATTGACTCTGACCCTTTGCCGCCGCTGCTGCTGCTGAGCAGTTTGTTGGTGGGACATGCTCTTCTTCTTTCTCTAACCCCCTTTTCACTCATCCTTTTCCTCTTCCTAGATCTAGGTTTTCGCAGCCATTGACACCGATGGTTCCCTTTAATCACACTGAAAATCTCCACGGATCTGGCATATTGTGGTTGCATTGGAACTCATGCCTTCATCCCATGTCATTGTTTTTTTTTTAGTTTGTCAATTTGATTGGATCGAATTTGTGAGTGTCAGTCTTAATTTGATTTTTCTAATGAGAATATTTTGTCTTGGATGTTTCTCCTCACATGTTAAATTGTTTTGTCTTCATCATGGTTTGATTCACTGGGGCCTTAAGCTAAAGAACTTATTTTGTGAAATTTGGTTAAGTTTATTAGTAAGTTCATGTCTTAATTGTGGAAATTGATAGCGGCAATTAAATAAGGATGTTCGATTGGGTTATGTTTTAAGTTGTATTTGGCAAATTGGCACTTTGCTCGGGTTGTGTAGTTGTGTTAGGGAATTGCATGAATTGACTTAACCTACAAGAAGTGGATAGAAGTATGGCTCTTTAGCTTGTATAGTTGTGTTGATCATTGCATTGTACTTTGGTGGTTCTCAAGAGTTCTGCTTTTCACATTGAGTGTACAAGGGTTAAGAATATTGTGATTGCTTTCCATGCTAAAGCCCATTAGCTCAATGATAGAGTAATGTGCAATTGCACATAGGCGTGGGTTCAAATCCCACATAGGCTAATTGAATATGAAAATGCAAAATGTATAATTCTGGATTTTTGTATCAGGTTGAAATAAAATGTGGGTTCTTTCTTCAAAGCTATTATTTTTTCTTTGCAATTACAAGCCAAGGAGTGCTAGTACTGAAATCTCAACAATTAAGCCTAATTTAAACCACCATGACTAACCCCTTGCTATTGTAGTAAGGCAAAGAGTGCTTAGTACTAAAATCTTGACAATTTATGAGCCTAATTCAAACCACCGTGACTTACCCCTTTCTATTTTAGAAAGCAACTAAAACCCTATTTCTCCCAAACACATCGTTTTGATCTGATGCTCTCCACTTTGAAGAACTTTTATTCTCTCACCACAATGCATGTACACTAGGGCCAAATCATCTCAAACAAGAGGTAAAAGAACACATATAGTTAAACTTTGAGCATGATAGACTTGGAACCTCACCTAAGCAAGAATAGAATTTAGAACTTAAATTAATTTACAATTCACTATTTAGTTCAAGGTTTATAGAACTCATATGCACTTTATATGTTCTATGGAATTCTTAGTTTGAAATAGCATACCCCAGGTCCATCTAGGCGCTGAAAAGCCTGGGGCACCAACTTTTGCGCTTAGGATGATGTCTGGAGCAGGCTACGTAGCCCATTCCAAAAGCCCACCCAGGCGCTCACGTTTTTGGGGCTTTTGCTGAGGCGTGGGGCGCTGGCATAGGGGGCCTTTTGGAACTTAATATAAAAAAAGGAAAATGTTTTTGGGGCTCAAAGAAGTGGACTTATGACAAACCTTGGGGCTTCTCCAAGGGCTTTCAATGCTGCTCTACCTCCAACTCTTCTTCTCCATGCGAAACCTTAGCCCTTCTACAGACTCCAGGTTCGTGTTCTTCACTTGTTCTTCCTAATCCTTCTTCTCCTCTTCTCCTTCCATGTTTTTGCAACCCACTGAGGCGTTTTTTTTTTTTAATTTTTCCTTCTATTTTTAGTTTCATCTTTCTTCTCCACTCCTCCCTCATTGGCTTCGAACCACGGTGAGGTTTTCTAGTTCTTCTCCTCTACTCCTTAACTGGTTTTCGAACCACTGGTCCTTCTTTGTCTACTTAGTCCTCTGCTGGCTTTTTTCAAACTAGAGGCAAATTTGTTCTTCTTCTTTTTGTCTGTCGCGCTGCTACTTGCTTGTTGCTGTCTGCCATAGCTCTTCTCTATCTCCTGTGACTCTTGTCTGCTTCCTTTTTTTTTGTTGTTGTTTTGATTTGTTCCCATTTTATTGTTGTAATTAATTATGTTGTTTTTTTTAGAAATAATTATAGTGAATTCAAGTCTTGTATTCTTATGTTGATTGTTGGTTTGAATGGAAGATGAATCTGGTAATGCATCAGGTTTGGTCTCTTCTAAATCCTTAGACCCCGAGAAGGAAGTATGACACACATGATCAAACCAATAAAAATAACTTTTATTGCAACTTTTGTGGAGTGAGGACCATGGGAAGAGTCTATCAGCTCAAACAACATCTAGCCGGTGGATAACGGAACACGGTAGGTTGTAAAAAAGTCCCGAACATGTTAGAAACGAAATTCAAGACTACATGGAGTTAAAAAAAATCCACTAAGGAGGCTTTTAGCACATTTAGACAAATGCCACAAGACTTCTATTGTGGTGATGAAGATGAAGATGATGAATGCATTAAGACAAATCCTAGAAGTGGAAAATTATCAAGTGGAACTGGTGGGTCAGAAGGAGGTAATAGCATGGCTTCTAAGAAACCTCGGCAAAAAGGTCCATTGGATATGTTTTTCACCCTTATTCTCATGGATATTGTCAAGGCTAGAAAGGATCAAGGGATGCGAAAAACAATCAATGAGCTATGTAGGAAAGAGCTAAGAGAAAAGGCTTATAGAGACATTGCTAGGTGCTTTTATGATGCCAGGATTGTTTTTCATAGGGTTACACTTGATAGTTTTGCTATTATGTGTGAATCTATTGGTCAATATGGCATGAGGTTGAAACCATCTTCCACATATGAGATAAGAGTTCCTTTCCCAAAGAAAGAAGTGGAGGACACCGAGAAGGAAATGATGGAGCATAAGAAAGAATGGGCCGACAAGGGCTGTTTAATTTTATCTGATAATTAGTGTGATACAACCATCCAAAAAGTTGTTGTCAACTTTGTTGCCAATGCTCCAAAGGGTTCGATCTTTATTAGATGAATGGATATCTCCGAAGTTATAAAAGATGCGAATCTTTTGTATAAGGTTCTTGATGATATGGTGGAGGAGGTTGGAGAGGAAAGTGTGGTCCAAGTGTTGACGGACAATGCATCCAATTATGTGAAGGCAGGTAAGAACATAAAAATGATAAGAATTCAATCTTTATCTAGATTTCTAACGTCTTAAATATTTTTTTAATTTCCAATTTTTAACTTCGTTTTTACAAAAATTTGTTTATGTAGCAAAATTGCTAATGGATAGAAGACAACATCTCTTTTGAACTCCTTGTATCGCACATTGCATTGATGGTATGTTGGAAGACATTGGAAAGAATATTCTAAAAGTCAAGATTGCTCTAAAGAAGAGTATGACTATCAATGCCTATATCCATAGCTTTGTTGCCCTTGTAAACTTGATAAGGCACTTCACTAAGCAAAGAAACTTACATAGGCCTGCCGTAACAAGATTTGCTACATCATATATCACTCTTTCCTCAATTCATAAACAAAAACACAATTTGAGGAAGATGGTTACTTCTTAAGAATGGACCAATAGCAATGGTAAAAAGATGTGGGAGGCAAAAAGATAGCGTCCTACATCTTGCAAGAGAGTTATTAGAAGAATACTCTATATGCTCTTAAATTACAAGTCCTCTTGTCAAGGTTCTTCGCATGGTGGAGGGAGATAAAAAGCCACCCATGAGTTATATTTATGAGGCTATGGATGGAGTTGAGGCAATTGCTAAGAGTTTTATAAATAAGGAGAAGAATTATGAGGAGGCACTCAAGTATATTGATACAAGATGGGAATGCCAACTTCATCAACCTTCCCATGCGGTGGGGCATTATTTGAATCTAGAAATTTATTATTCAAATCCATCTATTGAAGATTGTAGCAAAGTGATGAAAGGTTTGTTTGATTGCATTTCAAGGATGGTTCCGGATTTGGGGACTCAAGACAAGATTCTTATCGAATTAGATTTATACAAGAGTTTACGAGGTCTCTTTGGAATGCATATGGCACTAAGGCAAAGGAAGTCACTAGCTCTAGGTAAGAATATTCATGCTTATTAGGTTTATTCTGTCTTGTTTTTTTAATGTTAGATACTTATTCTAAAATCTAAACTGTGTTTTTCTAAATAGCTAAATGGTGGAGTTTATATGGATCTACTGCACCCAATTTGAGGAAGTTTGCCATAAGGATTCTTAAAGTACTTGTAGTGCAACAGGATGTGAGAGGAATTGAGGTGTGTTCCAACATGTAAGTTACAACTTACGACTTCCATAAAATTATCTCATTACATAAATGTTTAGTTTACTAGTGAATAATTGAGCTTATTTACTTCGCTAACAACTTCATACCAAGAAGAGGAACAGATTGGCAGAATCCCGAATGAATGATTTGGTTTTTGTCAAATCAAATCGTGCTTTGAAGAGCAGACATGAAGAGAGAAACTCTAGAGATCCCATCTTATTGAACGAAATTAATGATAGCAATGAGTGGTTGCTTGGGAGAGTGGAGGATGATTCAGACGATGATGATCTTGTATTTGAGGGGGATACTTTGACTTAGGCTGCTGTTGCGGAAGCTTGTAGTGCCAGTGAGTCTTACTATAGTGCTAAGCATAGAGTAAGCACTAGTACTACTAAAATTTTAGTAAGAGACAAAGGAAAGGCTCCCACCCATGGCTCCCGTTCTAAGTCTTCCCTAGCTCGTGTTCAGTTAATCGATGAAGATGAGAAAGAGGAAGAGGAAGATGATATTGGAGATGACGTTGAGATGGTGGATGATGATGATGGTGCAGAGCATGTGGTGTTAGATGAGGATGTTGATGGCAATGCTTAGACTTAGTTGACCCTTAGAGAGATTTATGAACTATTTGCTTTGTGTGATATGTGTTTTATGTTCTCCTTCTATGAATATGCTTATTTGTGTCATTCAAGACTTCTACTCTCTCATAGTGTGTGTTTAGAGACATTATGATGTTATGTTATTGTAGTTTGCTACGATTTGCGGTGTTTTCCATGGTTATCATGATGTCTAATACCTTATGTGATGCTATTATGAAACTTGTTTTCAAAAAAAATATTTTTGGACATTACTTTGTGCATTTTTTACTAAAAGTGCGCCTCCCGTCCAAAAAGTCCCGCGCCTAGGGCCCCAAAACCCTTTGTGCTTTGTTACGCCTCAGGCTTTTTCAATCTAAGGGGGAATTCTTTGGAGCTACTTGTGTCAGGGAACATGCTATCAAGTTTTTGGTTATAGTTCATAAAGGCTATGTAGGATTCAAACCCTTGTCCTTTGTACAATTGTATAAATGCTCTTCCAATTGAGCTAATGGCTCTCCCAATATTTTTTTTATTCTATATTTCTTATAACAACCGCAATAACAAGATCATTAGCACCTCAATTGTAAATCTCAAGCATCTAATTCCAGGCAAACCATTTTCATATTCAAGCTCCATCCATCTTTAGCATACATATTGCAAGCCTACACTATACACCAATAAGATCCTCAGCACTATGCAAATTATACATCTCAAGCATCTAATTCTAAGCAAACAATTTTCATATTCCAGCTCTATCCTTGTTAAACATGTAAAACCATTTGGAGGGGTTGCTTAAAAAAACATCAATTTTAATACTAGAAACTTAAAAAATTTGAAATACATAAATTGAATTGTACAACTAAATTGGATTATACAACTAAATCTCGAAAGTGGCATTAGCCAGAAAAGCTCCTTAATAGCCCAAAATTCCAACCTTAAAAACCCACTTTAGATTCTGCACCACACTAATTTAACTCCCCAAAATAAAATTAAATAAAAGCTCACAATTTTTCGATTTCAATTTCCCCAACTCAACCACTAGAACAAAATCATGAGACAAATTGAGTTCAAGAGAGAGAAAGAGTACCACTTATTCTCACCGGGGGTGATTCTAATAAGATGACAGTAAGGGAGACCGGCATGGAGGATGAACCAAAGCAAAGTGTAGGAACTCACTTATAATTTTCGACACTATTTGAGTGAGAAAGCATATGAGCCGGATGGTTTCAAGAGCGATAGTAGTGGGTGCCAAATGGTTTCGAGAGTAGATAGAAAGAGAGGGAGAGGGGTGCGGGATGAAGCTTGGCTCGATATGCAAAATGCAAAATCACGATAGAATTGCTCAACCCCCTCACTAGGTTCTTTAGATTTTATTTTTCTTTTTTTAATAGCCCAAAAAGCCTTTTATAATTGTAACTCTTCGATCAAAATGGGCAGCTGAGATTGAAGGTGCTTACTTAAATATTGGTGCTTATCTACGAGAGGATGTTCACTTGAATAGTTGAACTCTCCCCTACAGATACACCCACACACACACACACACATACACACACACACACACATATATATATAAATATATATATATATATATATATATACATATATATATGTTCTATGTATATCTATATCTATCTATCTATCTATCTATCTATCTATCTATCTATCTATATGTGTGTGTGTGTGTGTGTGTGTGTGTGTGTGTGTGTGTGTTCTACATATGTCTCTATGTGTCTATGTATATACCAACACAGGTTGGTTCAAGTGGGTTGACACCTGCTCCCCTTAAGTAAGGACTCAGGTTCGAGTCTTGTGAATGGAGAAAATCTATGATGGGAGAGCTTTAACCCTTATTGGATCAACAGTAGCTCGTCTCTAAGGAAAACGAGGATCAAAGGCCAAAAAGATATATGTATATATATATATATATATATATATATATATATATATATGTGTGTGTGTGTGTGTGTGTGTGTGTGTGTGTGTGTGTGTATGTACATGTACATACATACATATATATATATATATATGTATGTGTATGTGTATGTATGTATGTATATGTATAAGTATATGCACACACACACACGCACGCACGTATATATATATTTACGCACAAATTGTATGATTCAATGGCGTCCTAGCATAACTGGTAGGGATGATAGTTACATCTGAATTCAAAGTAGATCCGATCCAATTCATGGTAAACTTATCATATTTGAATCCGAGACAAAAAAATTTGAGTTCGAATCCAATAAAAATAATTTGAATCCGAGTCGGATTCGGAGGAAGGATAAAATCCGATATGACTTTCAATCCGATCCAACCAGTTTTTCAAATATTTCAAATTTAAAATTTATGTTTAAGTTTTAAAATTTTTAGAAATAAAATGTACCCAATATAGTCACCCTTCCCCCCGCCACACTGATGCTAGCCCAACCAGTTTTTTTTAGTAGTTTTTTTTAATATGTAAATATTAAAACGTTGAAACCCTAATACTTCCCCCAGTTACTCACTCTCCTCGCCGCATTGTGAGTTGCTCTCGCTACTCAGCTCACTAGTCGCTCTCGGCCTCTCGCTACTGGCTAGTCAGACTATTGGAGGAGTCCCTCCTCAGTCCTCGGCTCCTCACTCCAACTCTCTGCTCTCTCTCTCTCTCAGAGCCTCTATCTTCTAACTAATTTCTACAGCAACAAGGATGAGCATTTCATCGTCCCTCTTTGGTCTCTCTTGAATGCACATCTCCTCTTTCTCCTTAATTTAGTAGTTCATACAATAAAATCTAAATATATATTTTCATGAGTTGGTGTGTTGTTTAGATTTTTGGGATTAAGAACAACAGAAGTTAGACTTTGGGTTTTGTCATTTTTGGGGTTTGGGAATTTTTTGGTAGTTCATGATATTTTTTGGGTTTGATCTGAATTGATGATTCTGTTGATGTATTATGTTTTAATGAGTGTTCAGTTCCTACAAATCTCTACAATAAAGCTTTCAATCTTCACTTTTAACAACCTGAATGTGTCATTGAAAGAGGTTAATGAGCCCCAATTCGTAATATGTGGTGATATTACTATAGTTATGATGAACATGCATGCAAATATGATAGACATGATGAGATAAAAGAGACAGCTATATATGGATCAGTGGTATGATCAAAATTATATTCTAACACTTAATTCTAATAAAAATCTCAGCTCCACACAAACAATACTTATAGGTAACATTATATCTCCCTAGTCCAGGACCAGTACAGAAGAAGGGATAAATGAAGCAAGTGGAAGATTTGTAATCTTAATTTTTTTCTTTTTATGAGTTGGACATGTTATTTGTGACATTTCAGATGTATCTAGTAGTTGTTAGGACTTGTAATTGTTAGAACATGTCGTCGTTTTGTTTGGCTTGAAATATGTTCCTTCTTTTATTCTTCATTTAGCTTAAATGTTCAGGATTCAATTAATACAATATACGAATGCATATCCCATTAACAGATGGGTAGAATATAAAAAAATTGAATAAATTTATTAACTGGCAAAAGGAATTATTTCGGATCGGATTAAATTCAACTCTGATCTGATCCGACACGAATCGAATTTGGAGGTTCTCGTTTAATCCATCGAATCGGATTCAGATAGGATTTTCGGATTTGAATATAATCGGATGTGGATTTAGATGTTCCACTATCTAATCCGAATTCGATCTGTTGGCATCCCTAGTAACTATTGACCACATTGCAGACGACAACCACTAAGCAGGGGTCTAGCATTGAGTCGCACCATTGCCTCTAGCACATTCCCTGTTACTCATGGTACCCACATTTTGTATCATCCACTTCGAAACTTGGCCCAAATAATGTTTATGCACTTATGCATGATAGGTGTCTCTACATTTTGTTTTGATGTTTATTTGATGGAATATCTAAAAAGAATATAGTTGTGGGCTTCTTGATATAGAGCAAGGTGACTGAATTGTCATGGTCAGGGCCATATTGCCTTCAAGTTTAGGTTTAGAGTCTGGAAGAAGTGCTTTGACTAGAACTAGACACAATTCAAGGCACATAATTGAGGAATGATTGGGAACAAAAGACAAGGATATGGACAAATTTATGAGATATAGGAATTCTTCCAGCACTTAAAAGGGCTAAACCACCAAGGATTAAGATAAAGTTTAAACTATGAAAATGCCACCCAAAAATAGGATAAAGTTTCACGAGGTTTTTATGGGAGAAATACCAGCCAGCCATGTCATATATTATTTTTCATAATCTTTAAATCTATATACAAAAGAGAAATTAGGTGGATTTAATGGTCTACTTCCAAAGACTCATAGCTTATTCCCCAAGTACGGAATTTGTAATAGGGAAATTGCCTCAATAGAAAAAGTACAAAAAATCTCCTTTTAGGATACATAGAAAATAAAATGTAAAATTACATGGCTAGTAAGAGTGAGACAACATTTCCTCACTTCCACAAACCAATAAAAAAGCTCCAACAAATTAGCATATTCAAATTTCAAAAAATTCTACCTCGTAGCTCCCTGCTAGAATTGGAGTTCCACTTAGTTGTGCAAAGGAAGCTTCCATAAACCTTTCTTTTCAGGTGTATTTGAAGGAATTATTTAGCAGGATCTTGTTTAGATGCACCGACTTTCTTAGGGAGGTTCATGGTCCTGATCGAACTCATAAGTTTCTTGACCTCTTCTAGACTTGGACTCACCTTGCCGTCCTTTTAAGTTCATTGGTGCCTTGATCTCCCTTAGCCCCCCCCCCTCTTGTAAAGAGTTTCCCCTCAAGCTAGGTAGCTCTTCATTTTCATTATAGTGTAGCCTAAGATCAGCAACATTGAAGGTGGATGAGACACCATACTCCCCAGGAATGTCCACCTTGTAGCTATTGGGAGATCTCCTCTCTAAGACCTCAAATAGCCCGTCTAATCTTGGCATGAGCTTGGATTTCCTTTTGCGAGGAAATCCCTCTTTTCTTAGCTGAATCTGGACTAGGTCGCCAAGTTGGAAAATGGCATCCATCCTATGCGTGTTGGGTTGACTCAATGCTAGCTCATTGCTTCTTTTAATTCTTTCCCTCATCTTGGCATGAGGATCCTTGATCTCCTTTGCTTTGCTTCTGATTCCCATCTAAACTTGGTAGGGGTGGGTACTAGGACCAAGTCTATAGGAGCGAGTCGATTGTGACCATACACAACTTGGGGTTGTGACTAATGAATGTCAAATTTACATAGGATTTCATTAGCGTTTAGGGGACATTTTAGGGGATTGTTACACTTAGTTGTAGGATTTATGCCCATGTTTCTACAATTATGACTGGTTTTGCCTATTTAAGAGGTGTTTGAAGATTTTGACCTTATGAGCCCAAAGCACCAGAGTATAATGATGATTTTAAATACTTGTGGATCAAGGAAGGTAGCAAAAGAGACCCAAAAACACCTAACATGGATATACCAGGGTCAAAACCACGATCCAGAAAATTCCAAGAAGAACTAGTAAAAGGAGCAAGAGAGAACAACTGAGATAGTGGCCAGTACAACCAGGGCATGGTGAGGACCATGGCCCATGGGCTCCTCCACGGTTAGATTGTGGTGAGCCCTATTCCCTCGAATTAGCTAGTTTTCTTTACGGCTGTTCGTTTTCCAAGTGACTGTAACATTTGACAATCTTTATGTCCGCAACAAAAGCTTGCTTCCAGCTTCATTCTTTATCTATGCATTTTCCACCACCACTATCCCTCATTTAGATTAGGTTTTAGATTACATAGAGGAAGAGAAAGTGGATTGAAGTGGAGATCTTTTAAGGATTCCATGTCGGGTTTGCAATCGATGGATTCAACCGTGTTCTTTGGCCAAGCATTTCTCTGCTCTTCTCTATTCTCATTTGAGGATTTATGTTTTGTAATATGGATTAGCTTTTGTTGTTCCAATCGTGGATTTATGCAAATACCTGTTAATTTTCCCAACCTTGTGTTGATCTCCTTGGTATTGTAGAATCTATTAACTTGTTTTATTGAATCCTATTGCATGTTTTGGGTATTGGGTAAAGAACTGAATGATGAAATTTGATATTAGAACTGTAGGAAATGACTTGGTTATGCGGAGTCTTGAGAAATTCACACCAATTGAGAAGCCACTAATTTGATAATCATATGCTTAATGAACTTAAAAGAATGTAGAGGCCTTGAGATATGGTAATTGATAGATTTAGGTATTTGACTTTACCTTGAAAGAGGATTGTGATACTTCGATTGTCAGTTTTAAAACAACCAATTTAGGAAGAAGTGCTTGATTGATACATCGACTGAGAAATTGCATGTTTTGTTTAATTCCTTAATTATTTATCCATTAGATTAGATAGTAAATTAATTTAGTTACAATATAAAATTTTGTTCCGCTTAGCTTATCTTGAGGGAACAAACCATGGTAGATTGACCTATTTCTTATGGAAGATGACCTTAATTTGCTATAATGCCATTGTCCGCTTGTAGCCCTATCAGTGACATCTTTGTAGCCTTGCTTGGTGATCTATTGTATGAAAACTTAGCATTGGGAAATAGCTCATCCCAACCTTTGACATTCTTCCTTACAACTACGCTAAGCAAGATTAACCAATCGAGTCAAACCTTCACCTTCCCAAGTTATGCTAACATTCAAAGATAGATTGTGCCAAAATATGGATGAAAACTCTTTCAAGCATTTAATCGAACACTTGGTGCGTGTGAGAGAAAATTTTAAATACAAGCATAAACAAGATAGATTAAGGCTTAAACAAGATCAATTGCCCATCTCAATGGCTAACCACAACAAAAGAACATAACTTTAATTACAAATAATAAATTAAAAACAAGAGCATAACAATGAACTATTAAAATAGCAAACAAATTAAAATGCATGAAATTAAAGAGAGAAAGATAAGAGGAACTTAGTGTTGGATAGTAAAATCCACAGTCTTGTACATTGTATGCACTAATCTGGCCTAGGTTATTCTCCCCTTAATGGGGTTTTGGTGGCCAATAGAAAACCTAAAAATGGCCGAAGGAGAAGTCCCCAAGATAATTGACAAGATACCTCCAATAAATTCTGAAATCCGCTTAAATAATGTGAAAATAGGCAAAATGCACGACCATGTGTTGATGCACGGGCACCCATGCACTCTTGAAATTTGCCGACTGCACGGCTATGCACTTCTACATGGTTGCCCTTGCCAAGCTTTGGTGAACAAGACTGAAATCTACAAGTTTCTGTATTGTTGGGCCCTTCAATCTTGGTCTTTTTGTCCTCAAAACTTCATCAAACCTCCTTTCTTCCTTAAAATCATCCTCATGGCTTCCCTTGCATCAACACTTGTGAATTTCTTATTTCTTGACAACACTTCCTAAAAACAAGAAAAACACTTCTTTAAGCATAATATGAACAAAACAAAGCACATTTGAGCCTTTCTCATCATAATTCAACATAAAAATATGGGGAAAAGGGGGTCAAATAAGGGGTTAAATGAGTTCAAAATAGAGGCTTATCAGTATAGTCTTGGGTGCAGTAGATGAGTTGATTCTATTTTGTGGTGTGTAGTTTGGTCTTGGAGGGTTCTGGAAAGGACATGATTTGCTAGGTGGTTCCCTTTTATGTTCCTCTCCAATTCTACCCTGTAAGCTAATGAACCGAGCTCATCCAAAGTTGTGCATGGATGTAACTCAACTACATGAACTATTCTCTCTTCCAAACCATCCAAGTACTTGAGTAAGGTTTGAGTCCCATCTTCCCTAAGATCACATGTGAGTAACAGCTCCTCAAATTCCCTTGTATATTCCTCTACATTATTTGTACCTTGCTTTAATTTATGGAGTCTCAGATAATTACCTTGGAGGTAGTGATCTAGTAGAAACTTAGTCTTTAGCTTCTTTTTCATTATTTATCTTCTTTCTCATTTTTCTTCAGTATTTAATCATTACTTTTCTCTTTCTAACTCTCTTAGCAACCATGACGGACCACCATATAGAAGCATACTTTCTCAATTTTAGGGCAACCAACTTAACTGTCTTCTCATTAGGCACATGCTTGTATTAAAAAACCTCTCCACTGTTTAAAGCCACTCTGATAGTGTAAGGTGTATGTTTAATGAAAAAGTCATGCAAATTTTACACTCCTAAGCTTATGATTTTGGCTCAAAATAATTGTTATTTCATAATTTTATTTAGGTTTTACCTATTTTTGTAGAAAATTTTTAAAAAAAGACGGAACTAGGTTGAGAAGTTAAGTTGAAGCCACATCCCAGAAAACCTAAATCTATGACCCGATTCTTCTCTTTTCCTGCTGAAGGAAAAAAAGGAAAAAAAATAAAACTCAAATACCCACCTCCCTTTCACGTGAAACACATAAACACCCCCCAATTTATTTTCTCTTTCATCATCTCCTTTCCTGGCTTTCTACGCCCACCCTCTTTCTCCTCCTTTTTTGGCTATGTTGAATAAGACTGAAACCACGGCCATAGACTTCATCAATCCCACATTCCATGGTTAACTTTAAAAACTACAAACCCTATTTGCTCCCGACTATTCGTCCATCATTCATCATCAAAGACTAGGCCTTCAGTTTAGTAGAATCCCTCTATTCTCACATTCAATCTGCACCGTTAAGCCATAGCCCATCAAAAATTGGATCTTATCTCAAATCTCTATCTAAAAACATGAAGACCTAGTCAAGATGGTTCCATGGATCATGGCCAATGGATATTCTGTAGTAGTAGCTGAACTTTACGGGAGTGGAAGGTTGGACAGAGTTCGCAAAATTTGGGCATAAGTAAGGGTTGAAGGGGAGGAGGCGATCATCAATTAATCTAGCAACCCTAGCTTAAATTGTAGTCTAGCTCCCTATTTTACTTCCCTTCCTTCTGATTTGGTAGTTCCTAAGCTTTTCTCCATTTGTGGTTCGAGAGTTGGGAAGCCACTGTTGGGAGATTTAAGTAGTTGGTAGCAGTTTCTTTCTCTCTGTTTTGGGGTTTTTTTTTGGAGATTTTTGACTACTGAGTTGAATTAATCTATGGATCTTAATCCAATATTCAGTAGTTTGATTGCATCGTTTCTTCATTTTTTTATTATACTCTATTCTTTTCCTCACACTATTGCTCTATTCTCATGGTACTTTGCATCTTCTTATTTTTTTTGTTAATTTAACTTAATTTATTTTACTTCTTTTTGTTTGTGTTCCTAGCTCTGATCTCCTGCAGCTCCTTGTTATGTGTTCCAATTGCTTTTCCATGGCTTCACTTTAGTTGATAGCAGGTTTCATTTAGTTAGATTCCTTTTAGTATTATTATCATCATTATCATCATCATCATCTATTTCTTTAAAGGCCAAAGGGACAAAGTTAGGCAACTATTGTTTGGGGTTTGATCTCTGATGTGGCCAAAAGTGAATAGGCTTTATTTTGTAAATCCCAACATTATTGTTGTTCTTTTATTTATTAAGTCGATGTTTGTTTTCCTTGAGTACAATTTACTATTTTAGTTATTAATTTTTGTTTAGTAGAAATACTTAGCTAATTAAGTGGTTAAATTTGATGCTATCATCGTCGCAGGAATTACTTATATTTGCCATATTATACCACTGCTTGACACCGTACGCTTGCCGCTACTTTTTACAACAATAGTGTATTAAGGATGAAGATGGTAAGATCCTTACCGAGGATTCCAAAATACAGAAAAGATGGCAAGACTAGTTCTATAAGGCTTTTAATGGGGAAAGGTTTAACTTTTGCCACCAAAAGGTGCAAAGGAGTTAGGAGGCATTATAAAACTCAAGAACATGCTAGCATATCACTAAAGAGGAGATTAGAGATGCCTTAAGGAAGATGAAGGCCAGTAAGGGAATTAGCCCAAATAGTGTACTTGTGGACATGTGGAAGTGTTCGGATGAAGAGGGCCTTGATTAGCTTACAAGGCTTTTTAATGTTATATTGAGGACCACTAAGATGTTGCATGAATGAAGATTTAGTACAATTATCCCTTCATATAATGACAATGTCGATATTCAAAACTGCCATAACTATCAACGAATAAAATTGCTTAGCCACATAATGAAGCTGTGGGAGATAGAGAGAAGGTTGAGGGAGAATATAAGGACCTCAGAGAGCCTGTTTGGTTTTATTCTAAGTAGGTCCACCATCATCTCATATAAAAGCTCATGAAGCTCTACAAGGATAAGGAAAAATACATCCACATGTCACTGATTTAGAGATAACATATGATAAAGTACCTAGCAAAGTACTTTGGAAGTGTTAGGAGAAAAAACTTTGCACTAATTACTTACATTAGAGGTATTAGAGATATGTATGAGGGAGTCAGGACAAGAGTTAAGACATTAGGGGGGATACTCACTAGAGGGATGTTATGACAAGAGCTAGGAGAAAAAAGTTGCATTGATTACTTCTCTATAGACATTGAACTTTATTAAGGTTCAGTAACGAGCCCTTTTCTTTTTATTTTTGTCATAGACAACTCACTAGAGGGATTCGAGGAGAGGTACCATGGTGTATGGTATTTGCTACCGACATAGTTCTTATTGATGAGACTATGGAGGACCTCAACAACCAGTTGCCATAGTGGAGAAACACCCTAGAGCCTAAGGGTTTTAGGCTAACTACATCAAAGACTGAATGGTTAAAATGTTGATTTAGTGCTGGCGAGGGTGGTACTAAGGATGAGGTAACCATTAGGGTGTGGTTATAACAAGGGTTGAGAAGTTCAAATATTTGAGCTCGATCATTCAAGAAAAATGAAATATTGATGACGACATTAACCAACGCATTGAGGCGGGATGACAAAAATGGAAGAATGCCTTAAGGGTCTTATGCAACAAGATCCCGTGAAGATTGAAGGGAAGGTTTACCACATGGTTGTTAGACCAGCGTTACTGTAAGGAGCGGAGTATTAGCCTATCAAGAAGTACCAAGTTAAGAGAATGAAAATTGTAGAGATAAGGATGCTTCGTTGGATATGTGGCCATACGCAATTTGATAGGATTAGAAATATGGTGATTAGAGAAAAAGTAGAAATGACATCCATAGATAATAAGAAGAGAGATGTTATACTTAGATGGTTTGGTCATACAAAAAGGAGCATGGATGCAACAGTGAGGAGTTGTGAAAGGATCGTTCCTCTGGAAGGTGAAAGGGGTCAGGGTAGATCTAAGAAAAATTAGAAAGAAGTAATTAGACACTATTTGAGGACATTAGAATTAAAAGAGCACATAAATCAAGATGGGAATCTATGCAGGTATAGGATTAAGTTTAATGACTTTATATAGTTTGGTACTGACCCCTCCCTAGGCCGAGAGCATGTATAGTTAGGCATGATCCTATATATTTATATTATTCATTTTTCTTCATTTATTTATGTTAATCATTCTCCATGATGGTAGTGGTTATTATGCATTTCCATCACTTGTGTTATAACAAAGCTCCTTTGTTTTCTTGTGTGTTAGCTCGCATTTTGTTTATGTGTAATCAAGTGATCAAATGAGGTATCACTAAGCTTAGTATAAATGGCTTAGTCTAATGCTTAAGAAAACCCCTTAAAAGGCAAAAAGATGACACGTATAGCTTGATTAGATCTTATAATAATCATCTGAAGTCAACATTGAACAACATAGTTAAAAGGGTGTTTTTCTTCAAACTTTAGCTAGATAAAATTAGGCCTTGAGGTAGCTAATTTCCATCTGTTGAGGGCTCACCTAATAAATATTTTGGCATACTTTCAAGATATGAAAGCATGTGAATTGTGCATGGTTTGAAGCCTTTCAAATTTCCTTACAAACTGCGCAGTGCTGGATTCTAGTCTAAATTACACTGCTGGGGTGGATCATCTCGTTGGTGCTTCTCTTGTGCTCTTGAAATGCTACAACCTGTATGATTAGATCATAAACAAGTTAGACTAAAGGGGAGGAAGATCAAGTTAAGTCCCTCTCATCATGATAAGGCTTGATCATCCTCACAAATACTGGTAAGAAACTAGATAAAATAGGGGAAAGACTTCTCTTATGATCTCTTCTGGACTTGGACTCAAGTAGCCATCCTCTTTAAGCTCATTGGTGCCTTGATCTCCATTAGGATAGTTGCGTTAAAGATTTAGAGAATATGATGTCCTTCGGGTGATCAGTTCTTGAGCTTGAACATTCACGTCAATGACCTCATCTTATTGGGCTAACATTTGAGTCTCCATGGGATAAGGAAGATTTCATCATTAGTGATATAAATATCCATATGAGTCCTTTGTGCCTTTCTTCTTACCACACATTACAATCACCCACTATAACCACACATTATTCAGGGGATCAACAAAGAGGATCTACCCTAAAATGAAACTTACACTTTTGATCATATAAGTTATATCAACTCCTTAATGCTTAGGGCATTACAAATCCTCACTTTAGAAGGGAACACAAAACTACTATAGCCTTTTGTCATGACATTGAGTTGCAACAAGAAAGATTACTATACTTTTAGTATCTAATGCCTCATGATGTGTACTAGTCTTGATGACATTAAGGATATTGAATAATTGAACATTGGGTTACCTTGAAAAATATTAGAGACAATAGTTAACATACCTTATATTTGGATAGTCTAGGCGTGATCTATTTTTTTAACTCATTTTGTGCTATTAATATAAATATATATATATATATATATATATATATATATAACTGTGTATGGC
>JACYFF010019584.1:45128570-45151312 GCA_017589665.1 Selenicereus undatus
TATATGTATGTATGTATGTATGTATAAGCTAAAGAGCTTTAGTAAATAAATTATATATCTATTTGTATTTTCTTAGTTAGGTGACTTTTAATGGACTTGACAGCTTTATTTAATTGATTAAGCGTTTGATAAGCGATTTATATTTATTAAAAAAAGAAAATAAGAAAATGAAAAGGAAATACTAAGGGGCAAAGATCTTTGCTACTTCACACACATGGGAAGACCTTTCCAAACCTCTTTCTTTAAACTCGTATAAAGAGATGGGAGCCAAAACTGTGAGCAGCTGGTGACTAATTGCCATCTAATGGAGGGAGCAGGACGAGCCTATTCATCTTAGTTCCTTCACTTGCCACCTCCACCCTTAGTGACCGCCAATAGTGGTGATGAAGCCTAGTTAACCACAACCCATTATTGGTGGCACTCGGGTGTCTTTGGTTGGACGAGGGGGGATATTTTTCCAAAAAATCATTTTCATGAAAAATACTTTTCCAAAAAAAATGATTTTCGACTAAAATTTTATGTTGTTTGGTGGAATGGAAAGCTGTTTTCTTTCCACTCTATTTTCTATTATTTGGTGGAATGAATAATCATTTTTCGAAACGATGGTTTCCAACTGTTTGTTGCTGACAGGCTAAGCTAATGGATATCCTATCAACTTAGTCATCAAAAAGGCTTACGAAGTCATAATAATATCTTTGTTCTCTTAGCCAAAGAAAGGAAAAGAAAAAAACGGGGACATAGGATGAGGAAGATGAGAAAAATCACATCATTCTATTATTCTCCTTCAATATTTCAAGTCAAATCCTTCTCAGTTTGTCGTTCTTTGTGAGAAAGCCATTGGTTACGCTTTTACACTCTACACGGTGATTGCAAGTGCTACCTAAAAAGTCCTCTTTAAGCCCTTTGGTTTTCATCACTTCTTAATAAAGAAGATCAAAATCGAGCTTGGATTTAGATATCTTTTGTAGAACCATGGCGATTTCTACCATTTAGGTGGAGTTATTTGAAGTTCCAAATCATCATACCTAATTCTCTTTTTACTCTTTCTTGATCAAGGCACTTCAAATCAATTGCTTATCATCGTTTTTCATGAGCTCGCTATCATTGTCACCTTTTTCTTCCAAGTTTATCACAGTTCCATGGGAGAGTATCTCAACGTCATACACGAATTTGGCACCCCTTCCTCGCGCAACATCATTTCCAACCACAATTATCATTTCATCATGCATATTAATTTTCGTGTTTGGATACTTCTTATGAGTTGGATTCGCCTATTAAAAGAAACATGTTAAACAACAACCGATCGAACTATACCACAACAGAATGCATATGGCCATAGCAAAGTAAGGAGTAAAAACATAGAATTTTAGATGGCCCATTTATTCAATTATAGTATCACTATAGAATTCATAAAATCACTCGAGAACACAACCTAAATTAATCACAAAATACAGTTACATGTTATTTTAATGGCAACACAACTTGCCTTTTGTTCTAAACCAAAAAATTTGACAGCTACACATCGTTATAACTGACTCACCAAGTAAATAGAGCATTCAAACGGGACATTGTAGCCCACAATCAAAAGACTTACTTAATTAGAAATAAGACTCATAAATTTAAACCTTAGGCTACAAGAATTCTATTTATCAAGCCCATAGGTGTTGTACACATGCAATCAATATACCTCCATATAGGTGCTCTATACATTGGGAGACATGCGAATTATCCTCATATTTTCATCCCACCCATAGCTAGTTTTGTTTCAAAGTTGGGATATGATACCCTCAGCAATTTTCATGGTTCTTAGATGATTGTCATTGTTATCCGATAGACATTTGACATTGAACTTCTTTGATATTGTATTTGCTAGTGCAACAAAGGAACTACACTTGAAATTATTGTTCAGTCGATTCCCTTTTTCAACCTCATTGGCCAAAAACTTGCGTAGTTTCTTCAACATTGGCTTGGATAAATGGATTTGAGTTTTCTTTTCCTTGCTAACCTCTTTCATTTTCCCTTTTTCCATGTTGTAATAAGCAAACTGAGTAGAATATAAGCAATATGAAAGAAAGAACACATATTAATTAAGCAAAAAAACATAATAACACAAAGGACAAAGAACAGGATAGCAAAATACATAGTAACACACTCCACCCAGTAGATCTTAGGCCTCCAGAAGAAGAAATCTTAGACAATTTTCAATAGAACTAGATGACCTGGACTATAGGGCAGTATTATCAAATGTTGAAGAGTCTGCAAGATATTAAAAAATAAATGATATTGTCAATATATATGAATAAATAGATATCCAATGTGCTAGCTTCCTAAGTGTTTGCTAATACCAGCAAACCCAAGTACACCAGCTTATAATGAAATTCCAACAGTTATAGATGCAAAAAATAACCTATGAATTATATTCTTTCTCAAATATTCTCCTTTTTACCAACTATTTACACTTTGTACTAACAACAAACTAACATTAACCATAAAAACTTGAAAATGAAAATCCCATAACAGAATCATGGGAACACTAGACAGCTCTAAGAGCTTGATAATCATGCCACATTGCATCTGCTATAGCTCTTTCTTTATTTTCCATGCTGGATTTTATTTTCGGTCTTCTCTTCGGGAGAATCTTTACCTTTCAATGTCACGTGAGAACTCTCAATCCACCTCTCTAAGGATCTAGTCGTCTGGATCAATGCCTCTATAAAGTTGTGTAACACAACACGCAACACACAACACACAGAACAACTTTCACTTACATCTTAAATTCCCAAAATGGCTTCGCATCTAGCACATGAATTGCTTTTTTAACACCTCGAATGCTATTTTTGTGCTAATTCTCAAGGAAGAATGTCGTAGATTGAATAGTTCCTTACCATTCACTAGAGGGGAGCTCTCATCGAACTCTTTGAGATGACAACAAACTTTCTTATCGACAAAAGGAAGCCTTTTTGAAGAACATAGCCAAAATTGAACACAAAATGCTTTTCTACAAAAATTCAAAAGCTTCATTAAGATCCTACATACTTTGGTCAAATAAGGAAAAACTCCACAAAACTCCACAAAACTCCACAATTTTCTAAGCTATTCCTTCTGGAGCACAAAATCCTATTGACAGTGTAGAATTTAGCACTTTAGAATCATGTTTTGATCTTTCCTAACTGTTTACCACATATGTGAATTTGAGGTTGTCAAAGGGTATCGCAGTCAAACATTTTAGGATAATACACCTTTTGTATTCCTATAACTATCTTAGTCTTCAATTGGAACAGATGCCTACACATGAGTCCCATCCAATGCTCTAATACAATCCTCAAACCATGAATAAAATCTAGAATTGCTCAAGACTTTGGAAGAAGTTGAAGAGTTAGGAGGTTTCACGATCTAAAGCTCCAATACAATCCTCAAATGAAAAAGAGGGAAAAAAAGGAGTTTAGAGGTCAAGTTACCTCCTTGTTGATGCCCAGGTGCCAAAGCCTAATTTGAGTAGATAGAACTCTCCATACAAAAACTTCCCTCGTGAATTCCTCTAAAACCCCACCCAAAGACTAAGGGACATTACAAATTAGTAATTTAAAGTTAATAAATAGTGATTGACAAACCCCAAAATTCATGCTTCAACAATTCCCAAACCAAATCCTTTCAAAGAAATTGAAACCTTAAAACCCAAAACTTACCCCAAAAAAATCACAAATGGCTTGTGCTTCAACAATAGCATAAGAGAGAGGGGGAGAGAGAGAGAGAGAGACATAAAGGGCAAATCTCAATAGTGGTAGAGAGATGCTAAAAAGTCAGATATGAAATGCTAAAGACTGAGAAGTAGATGTCGAAGATAGAGAAAGAAGGTTGAGTGACATGCGAGAGTGAGAAGAAGTTGCCAAAGAGAAAGAGGGGATGAGCGAGAGGCTTGAAGAGATAGAGCCGCTGAGAAGTAAGGATGTAAAATGATTATACTGGGTTTTTTTATGCAAATTGCTTTCCTTCGCATTGGTTAAGACTTATTTTGGAAACTATTTTTCCCTCCGCCTTTTACCAAATAGCATAAAATGGGCAAATCATTTTCTGCGAAAACGATTTTCACCCTTGCCAAGCATATGAGAAGTACTAAGATTTGTAAGTTATAACTCTGTCCTCAAGCTTCATTGTGGGACCATCAATTCAAGTGAAGTTCTCTATTCCCCATCCTCCTAAAATTTATAATTTGGAATGTTTTCAAACCCCAATTGATCATTCTTGTCCGGGTCATGCTTATGATTATTTTAATCATATTATAGGCCATATGATGTAGGTTCATATATTCAACTTGAAAATTGCCTAATTTGAGTGAAAACATGGGAATCTTGAGTTGTGTATGATTTACTAGAAAATTGAGTAATTGGTGAAAACATGGGAATCTTGAGTTGTATATGTTGTTGTAATTGTAGTTGCACAGTTAGGCAAAATACACTATAAAAATGCAAGTTAGGCAAAATACATTATAAAAATGCAAGCCTATTTTTTATGTGTGCTCAAATCTAAAAGATGTTGATATCTCTCATATGGATTACCAATAAAATATGGCACTGCATACTCAATAACAAAGTAAAGGTCATAGCCGAAGTGAATCATCTAAAGTATCTCATGGGACAACACCATTCTTTAGAGGACGATTTTACATTGGATGGTGATGTTATCTAAATTCAACCTAGAGGTTTAAGCACAAAAACACATGAAAATTCATATCATTATCAAATTTCCTAGCTAACCATCCCTTTGACCACAAATAAGAAAATTATGATCTTCCTGATGAAGACATTCTCTTAGTTGACAACAAAACATGACGATGTATTTCAACTGTGTATCTAACCACAAGGATATGGGGCAGGCGACATTCTATTAATATCATGTCAAGCATCACATATCTCAATCTCCACAAAATTATACTTTGGGGTCATCAACAATGTGATTGAATGAGTTCCTATATCGTAGGAATGCAGGTCACTATTCTCTCAAAATCAAGACATTGAATGTATACGATGCTTGAGTTTAATCACAAACTAGATCGCTGGATGACTGAAGGTGAAAAGTGACAATTTGACACATTACAATTCTCACTCGAAAAAGGTAACATTCCATTTCATTGAACTTCTCGAAAAATGTGACTTGTGGAGGAAATTCACGGAGGTGATTGTAGCATATACAAGAACAGATGCATATTATCTAAGAAAATCCAATGTCAAGCTTGCTATTGGATAACAACGGACAGAAACTGCCTTTAGTTCATTTGAGAATGAGAAAAATGATAAAAGTATGCCCCCGAAGCAACATATGCCTCTTTCACTCCATGTAATAGTCCGACCCTAAATCATGTTTATTTATTTAATTAAGCCACGTTATTAATTTTTCATGTTTATTTATCTCATTTAATCATCCTGGCTGGGAGAATTCATTTTGGGCCCCACTTTGCAATTCGAGTTTCATTTACGGTAACAATTTTGGATGAATCGATATGAGACCCGGGTAAATATGATTAGGTAATAAATTATTTTTCATAGTGTCACAAAAATGTAATTTTTAACCATGCAAAAATTTGGGTCCAAATTCATTAAGTTTGGCCCAATTCATTTGGGCCCGAATTGCGACCCGATTCATTTTAGGCTCAAATTGTGTCCCGAAAATTTTATGCAATTAAATTAAGTTGATCACCATTAGTTGTGCCTAATTTTAATTAGCAAAAAGATATTTTGGATGGATAGATATTAGCCAAGCATTAAAATAGCATAAAACTCATTTTCCACCAAGATAAGACTTAGCCATCTTCTCTTCTCTATCTTCCTCCCATATGCACGGCAACCCCCCACCTTAGCTAATCTGCCACCCTTCTAGCCACCTTGCCACCACCAACCATCCACCCTCCAACCACTAGACACCACCGAAACACCCTCCCACATCAAGCACCATCTCCATCTCTCCCTTTGATCACCAAGTGAGGTAATCTCTAACCCTTACCTTGTTTAATTTTGGTTTTTGTGGATAATTTGTTCACGAATCATGGTATATTGATTAAAATAAATGTTATTATGCAAATTTTATTGTTTTTGGGGATGTTGGATATGGTGGAGTTGAGCTTGAGCTTGATCAACCAAGTATGAATCAAGAGAGTTTGGATTTGTGTTTGTTTGTTTAATTGTTGTGATCTAGTATGGGGAATAAGTTTAAAAATGGTTGGTGATCTTATTTTACTCATTTAGGGTGATTTAGATGAAAATTTGTATGTGGTATAATTTAGGATTTTCTGGCGAAGCATGATTTAGTTTCATCTTTGGCATCAAGTGAGTTTATTTGAGTTCATTGAGATGGAATTTGGGGTTTGGATATATTATAGACTTGATTAATTATGTTATTGAGTTTTTATCAAAATGGGTGGGATATGGAAATTCCAAAAAATAATTAAAGGAGGTTGCTTTATTTATTTATACAAATAGGTGAGGTTATGGAAGCATTCTAAGTGTTTTTGTGGAAAGAATGATTATAAAACATCTAAAGATGATCATGTAGTGATTTTGAGTAATATGGCTTCGTAAGGTGATGAGAAGGAACAAGGCTTTGTTAAATGATTTTAAGGAGTGATTTTATAGGGGAATTATGTGAAGAAAAGGGGGAAAACAAGAATAGTAGGGCTGTGAACATACCAGAAATAGGGGTCTCTTTGTGATTAAACTGGTACTACTTAGCCATCGAAAAATTGCAATTTTTGGTGGGTAGATAGATCCATGAGTTATATTTCAAATTCCTTTTGAATCACTTCATTCTGAATTGTGTGAAAAAAAGGTATCGTCGTTTTTCTAGGACTATATAGGATAAACCTAAGCTGTGCACAGTTGTGCTTCGGCTCAATTTTAGGGGTTGTTTGTGGTAATTGGGTTTTCCACTGTAAATGAAAGTGTTGCGGGACTTCCTAAAGTTTTCATGTTGGGGTTTTATAGCTCAATTGGAGGTCAAGGGTGAAAGATATGGATTTTCTAAAGTAGACCTTCAAATGATAATATGAGGGAAGAAAGAAATTGTAACAATTTGGAAATATTATCAGGAGTTTCTATATAATTATGGATATTGCAAATAAATTACCAAGTGTGGTGAGTTAAACAACTTTGATTGTGTATAGAAGCTTACTTAGGTTGGAAAGCTGAGTTAAATGGGCATAGGAATGAAATTTGAGAAGTGGGGAGAGTAGTGACTCAAGATCGGTGCATGTCGGGCCAAAGTAGGGTTATATGAGCTTTCATGAACCTCACAACACCCTTCTTGGCATGAAACCTTTTATTATTCATTTCAAAAATATCAAAAACCCATATTCCATTCATATCCACTAAAGTCTTTTTATTATCACCTCAATTAGTTCATTTTGTTCTATTTTGTTCCAATTTGTTTTACTTTGAGTTTAATCACCCTAACTTATTTATTTTTCAAAATCATTTAACTTATCTTATATTGAATTGTTTGAATTGTGGATACCCTTTTTGTTAATCAATTTCCATAAAGTTACAAATTATGGGAGTGAAAGTTGTTTACTAACTGTATTTACCTATAACTACATTTCTTAAGCAGAAACGGGGCCTAGTCTATCGTTTTCCATTGTGCATAAGTATTATCAAGTGAGATTGTATTTTAAAGACTTCAGGTGCGTTCATTGCCTGTATCTTTAGAAATCAGAGTGTAATGGCAAAGTTATCATGTTTTGGTAAGTACATCAATGAATCAGTTTACTCAATAATTTATCACTTAATTAGTGACCCCGCCAATTATTGGCTATAGGGCATTCGCCGTTCAGTTACCCACGCCGATTCAGGCTAGGTCCCCGATTGTCTTGGCAGGTGTACACCTATCCATAGATCGTAACAGTATCAAGGGGTTCACTATTAGATAATAACTAGCAATGCAGCTCTACATTTATCTCATTCATTGTTTTAACTTAAAATGAATTGCAAAGTGGGTGCCCAACCAATTTATGCAGAAGTCTATTAACAATATAGGAATGCATGTAATGAGCTTCGACTCACAGTTCAAAATGTTTTCCATATTTTGTTTTAGGAAAATGCTCAGGGAATTGCCCTCATGCTAGCAAACCAGCTGAAGAGAATAAGTTGAGCAAGAGAATCTGGAGGGATCAACAATGATATAATACATGCATCTTTTGGACCTGTATTTTGAAATCTTCAGTGGATGGAGGAGTAGATTATATAGTGAATTGCTTTACTGTGGTGTATAAACCATAAGTGGGTTAACAGTTGATGGTATATGGTTTGATAATGTGTGAATGTGTATGGTTGAAGTTATGCCTAACTATGTTATTTCTAGTACACATACTTCAAGCCTTGTCCTTTGGGACGGTGGTAATGCCCCTATCATCGAGTTCATTAATCCTAATTCAGGGAATTATTAAGGAGGATGCAAATAATGAAACATGTTTAATTTGAGGACATTACACTCCAATACACTCTTACATCTCCTTGGCTATTCTGGAGTTGTGAACTTGACAACATGCAATAGCTGAATGCCCAAGGTATTATTTCAACTATGTTTAAACACTTTAAAGGGGTTTTAGGCCAAAAAGCTGGTTATTACTAATTTATTACCTTAATTTGGGAACAAAACTAGCAATCTTCTAAAGAAAAATTGGCCATGACCCAACCTTATAGTTTATATTTGTACCCATAACAATTTAAAAAATGACAGATGATTTTGGAGAACCTGATAACCACATGCAAGACAAAACAACTCTCGACCACAAACCTGGGACATACTAAATGTGAAGTCATATAACCAAATGAATCAACAAAGAACTTTTACTCCAACCTATAAAAGACATACATTATTGAATTACCTAGTCAAGTAAATTATTGGCTCACATGGTCGTGGAGAGCTCTTAGAGGATAAGCATTAGCATAAGTACAACTATCAATCTTACATATGGCCAAAAGAACTTAGAAGTTAAATCCCCATCACATCACTTAGCCTAGGTTCCCAATAATACATACAGATTTTTTTTCTTTATGAGAGATTCACAAAGACAACTAAAATGGACCACTAAACCAATTATGTCTGCGTTCTTTTCTTGAAGGGTTAGACCTGGTGGAGAGGAGAAAAGAGGGGTTTGAGCAAATCACAAGCGTAGTTGACTCTTAAAACCAAAATATTTTTCATATTATCAGGTATAAGGTATACTGTTCGTATATGATGCTTAGAAATGTGGTAGTACAAGTTACAAGCAACCTAGAAACTCACTAGAACAGTAACCAGCCTACTTAGATTCCCTACTTATGGAAAAGGGTAGTTCACAGGTGATTAAGTTAGAAATATTGCTTCTATAAAGCTCGATAAACCATTTTCATTCAAACTAGGTGTTGATGTAGTTTTTTGAGGGGGGAGTAAGGGTAGAAATTTGTCGTCCTCTAGGATGATGTGGAAATCAAGTTACTAATGATTTTGACCTCAACTCTAACGTAGGAAAAGCGATAAAGGCCACTAAGCATGATTAACTAAACTAATTACTCACTAATTCTTTTTCTAATCTAAACATAATTAATTAAACTAAACTAAAACAAAGCATAATTAATAAAATCAACAAAAAAATCATATTATCTAACAATAACCTTCCACACATCTAATTAACTAAGAAAATATGAAATTTACTAACTAAAAGAAGAGAGAAAAGAGGGAGTACCTCAAAAACTTGAAAATCCCACAATAGAGATTGGCCTCGATTGTTAGAGCAAGTGGGTGATGGTTGTAGGTGGATTCTCCACTTATTCTCACTAATCTAACTTAACTACTCCTAATCTAACCCATTTAAAGCCAAAAACTTCAACTTGTAACAAGTGGGTTTTCAAACCCTGACATGGAGGAGATAGAAAGAGTTTGAAAGTTGCATTATTGAAGACGAGAATGAGAAATTAAGAATAGATAAGATAATAGAAGGATGATTAGGAAAGGGAGGCACTAATTGAACTCCATCAATAAACAAAAGCATGTAAATTGGGGCATTTAACTAGTAAATCAAACTCAATAAAGCAAGAACGTAATGAAAATGAAGATTAAAGAGAGAGAAAGAAAGCTAGCTGCATCAAAACTTCATTACTCTTGAAATATCACTACAAAATGAAACTAAATCTACACTAATTTCTCATAAACCCTAGCCTAAACCCTATTCTTAAAACCTAAAAATTAGGTCCATACACAAATGGGGGAAGGGGCTTTAAAAAGATCCCGACGCAGCAGGATTGGCCCGGTCGTGCCTAGTGGCACGGCAGACCGTGCCAAATCTCTGGAAGCCAGCAATAGAAGTAGGGCAAGACAGGGGGTAGCACAACCATGCCACGTGGCATGGGCACCTCATGCCAAACCTGTGGCCTTATCTTCTTCCTTGTTTTTCTTGGTTGTTTCTGTGCTCGCCTTTCATGGTTCGCTCCATGGTCATCCCGGGTTGTCCACTAGGGTAAACTCGGATTAACACGACCATCTCTCTGTGTATTTTGCACTCATTATCCTCCATTTGAGTAATTCTTTTTATTACCCACAAAACCAAGAAAATACTAATAAATAACTAATTTGACAATTATTATAAGCTAAATCCAAGTAGTATGAGAGCTTAAAATTCGCACATTTTGAGCCCGAACAAATACCCCCACAACAAAACTTCGTTCGTCCTCGAGCAAAACAAAAAAAAACTACTAAAACCTAACTCACTTTCCTAGGAATCACAATTGCATTAGGCATATGCAACAAGCCCTTTAAACTCTTTGGTTTCCCAAGTGGACGAGTGAGGTCGTGTGAGGGTTTTCGAGTGAAATACCCATAAAAGTCTTTTCAAAAATAAAGGAAATTTTTTTTGGGTTTTTCAAAACATGAATATATATGCAAGTAATGGGGAAATTATGTACACAACTTAGGCAATTGCATCACTTTACCAAATCACCAAATTATATACAACTAGAACGTACAATCAAGAGATGACTAAGTCATGAGATGCATTCCGATGTTCACTTTTCACCATACATACAATATGCAATGATATGTGCACCTTGGTGCATGTGCAAAAAAGTGTATCAACTCTTATAAATCAAATTGCTAACATTGACACGATTCGCGTTTCCTTGCCTAATCACCTTATTTGCTCCTTTTTTTCCCCTTGTTTGTTTTTTCAACAAGAGTAATACTCATTTAATTTACAAATATTCGGGCCTTCCCAAAAAGGGTTTTATTGGAATGTGCAAATCACTTATTTCATTGACCAAACAAATGTGTAATCAAGTAAAGTAGCACATATTCAAGCCAATTTGTAGAGTTTTTTCTTCTTTTGCTCTCTTTTTTGCCTTTTTTAAGAGCTTAGAAGGCAAATCCAGGAAACAAAAAGCTCACATGCCAACTTAACAAGACCAAAGTAATTAACAGTAAAGTGAGCATGGCAGGAGCAAAATCACACATATATGACGGGGGTATTATGAAAAATCAAATCTACATCCAAAAATAGACATATTATCATGCAAACTCTATCTACATATAACTCAATAACCTAACAACATGGGATCACAATTACCAAAGAAAGTATATAAAAACCCCAAGAAAAAGAAAAATCTTTTTGAATTTTTGAAAATTTTCGAAAAATATTTGCACTTGGGCACTTCACCCCCACACCAAAACTCCGTAATGTCCTCATTGTGGAAACTAATGTGCCAAAAAGCAAGCACATAAGCAATCTAACCACAAACCAAATACAAATTCACGAGTATATAGAAACCTATGACACCACTAATAAGCACAAAACCAACCAACACCAACAAATATTCACGAAATAAAACACACCAATAAACATGCGTAAAACAAAATACACAAATCAAATAGGGGTGATCATAGCCATCTTGGCTCAACAAATCCCAAAGTTCATCTCAAAATTGATCACCTATAGAAAATAACAATCCTAGGTATCCACAACTATGTACAAAAAAAAGAAAGAAGACAAAAAGGGGAGGAGAGAAAAGTTAGGACGAATCATACTAGGTTAGGTACTGAGTGCACCTAAACTATGCTTCACTCAGATGATGTCAAGTAGGTACATGGAGCATCAGCAACTCCATCTTATCATCATGTTGCCACGTATGTCAATCCCCATCAAAACCCAAAGCTTTATCAAATAAACTTAAACAATCCTAAAAAAAAGTTAGAACCATTAGCAACAAAGAGGATGTTCCAAAGAAGGCACATCACCAAAATAGAAGTGAGACCTCTCTTGAGCTTATCAAAGCTCTGGGCCCAATCATAAGAGCTATATGTACACATGCCCAACATCACTCAATGTAGAGGATAAGGGCCTAGATTTTTCACAAAAAACATGAACTCACAAATTAGGCATGAATCCTAAATCCTCTACCTAATCCTCAAGTCCTATAGTCACATCAAACTAATGAGTCCGGTCTAAATTAGGGGCATAAATCATGCAAGTCTCGGACTCTAGGGAGCTAGACATTGAAGGATCCATAGAAAAGTGAAACAGTGATGACGAGGGTAAAACGATAGAAGTGCGAATGGACTTAGAACGGCACTCAATAGAGACTGGATCAATAAGTTCCAAATCTTAAGGCATGACCTCAACACCCACCTCAACACTAGGCTCTTCCAAATGAGTGCCCTCAAGTGAATACTCCCCCTCCACAAAATAATACTTAGAAACCAGAATTCTGTCATGCTCAAACTCACAACTATCCTTAACCACTAGTTTCTCACTCTTATCATTCTCTCTTAAGGGGGCTGAAAGAAAAGGTGCATTATCAAAAACGATATCGCCCCTAAGAGCATCCCTAGTCTCAAGATAAGGGTTGTTCATTTGGGGATGCAATGAAGGATCACTCATGCCCTCAAAAGACATTTGATTAAAAGAGTGAGAGTATGTTGTTCAAGAGAAAATCATAAGAACAAGAGAGAGGAATGTAATCATGAGGTTGAGGAGGTTGAAAAAGAGGAATTTCAAGTCGATGCGCACAATGAAGCATAGTATCCTCCAAAGCAACGAAGTAATTAGGTGGCTTGCCCTCATTATCTATAAAAATCTTAGATGCAATACTAGGGGCTTCCCTAATTGTCTCCCACTCATATGGATTATCGCTTAAATCCTTAAGAAAGTCTCAAGCTTCATTAGCATTCTTACAAAGAAAATCTCCTCCACACATAGATTCAACCATTATCCTAGTACTCACATCTAAACCCTGTAAGCTATTTGGCATAAATTCCATCTCTCTAAACCATGGTGAGGGCATTGGGTAAGTAAATCCTTGAACCTATTCATATACTTCCAAAAAGGCTCAAGTTCAAGTTCAACAAAAGAAAATATTTATGGTCTTCCTAGTGGGAAAGTTATCTCAAGGAAGATATCAACAAAAGAATCCTAGGATTTTCTAGAACCAACCTTAAGACTATATATCTACCTCTTAGCATCATCTTTGAGAGCAAAGGGAATGAATTTTATTCTCACAACATAGTTTGGTAACCTAGGCATGTGAATCAACGAACACACCTCCTCAAACTCACGAATAAACAAATAAGGATCTTTAAAGTCCGTAAATTTGGAAGCATGCCAACATAATCCGGATTAAGCTCAAATGTCACATCCTTAGGGATTTGAGGGAGCTTAAAACATGATTTTGGGGAAGTTCGGGGAGGATCAAAGTGATCCCTCAATGAGCGTGGTGGGTCAAGTTTCACTCTTTTAAGAATGGGCTCATCAAGTTTAGTGGACTTGAGCTCAACATTAATCTCATTTGTTTCCTCAAAATTCCCAAACCCATCATTAATATTCAATGAGCCAAAACTTCTTAGGTTTTTAATTTTTAAAATTTTACCGATTTTTCACATTGTTTTTTTTTTTTTGGTATTTTTCAATGTCATCCAAATAGTTAGCTACTCTACAACTCAAGAGAAAAAAATAAAGAAACAATAAGGAAGACTACTCTAGCACATACTGAACTATAGGGGACTATATTTACAAGAAGTGACTTAATTTCGTACCACCGTCCCCAATAACTACGCCAATTTGTTGATGTAGTTTTTTGAGGGGGTAGTAAGGGTAAAAATCTGTCGTCCTCTGGGACGGTGTGGAAATCAAGTCACTAATTATTTTTGACCCAAACTCTAACCTAAGAAAAGCGATAAATGTTAATCTTCCAAGAGATCTCCTTCATTCTCTTCTAAATGAATCTCAACCATCTCTTGGTGTTTGAGAACTTCTTCCTGACTTGGGTCTACCTCCAAAAAGGTCTCTTCAATATCCCTCTTTGTATATATGAGATAATGAGTACAACCCTTAATGTATTTTTTTTATCCATGTATCTCTTTAATTTGCTCCAAGTTTTATTTTGGATCTACATTCTTCGACTCTTACTTCCATAAGGCATACATACCAAGAGTAGGTATACATTTGATCCTAGAGAGGGCTATGTTAAAGATCTCTTCATCAGAAAAACCATTTTGGTATATACACTCTTCAAGTGCGTAAACCCACTTCGAGTAAAGGATTGGACCCCATTCTCCTTTGAAATAAGGCAACCGTTGATAAGTGAAATTAGATTCAAGTTTGGGTAAGCGAACTGAAGTTGATTGGAGGTTTCTTACGTAAGGGTTCTCATATAGGAAGTCATGCGTTTGGGACAAGAGGATATTGTACCATTGTGTTTGAGGATTCAAGGAACAACCCGAATTTGCTCTGATACAAATGGGCCATGTTCATCCCTAAGCTGATTTTAAAAGGCAAAACTCCAATGTCACTGGAGTGGACTCTAGAATAGTCTGATGATTGACAGCTGTTTGGGTTGACATTGTTGTGAAAATTAAAGATTAAAGTAACAAGGATATAACTTGAGTAAACGCAAAGCCACCATCAAGCCTAAAGACCCACCAATAAGTTAATTAAAGGTTTAGTCACCGTCGACCTATCTAAAGGATCCACTGAGCTCACCACCAAGGAAACTTAGATAAAGAGATAGAGATTTTGGAGTCAAGCAAGTTGCTTTTCTTTTATTCACATCAACTTGCGATTCTATATCAAATGGATTACAAAGCTTCGTAATTTACAGGGAAACGGGGGATTAACTCTTAGTCAAATGAAGCAGATAAGGCATTAGACTAACACACTTAATTAGAAAACATTAAAACTAGGAATGCAGAGAATTAAAGAAGAAATAACAAGAGACTAGGCTTATTAATACTAATTCAACCCCTTTGATTCTTCATCTTCTACCAATTAATGCTTGTTCATACTTGGGCTTTCCAAGGGAAGAGGGCATGGAATGACTTGGATTCCTAGAATTGAAGCTTAAAAGTAGATAAATCTTGTGAAGCATTAATGCAGGAAAGTAAGCGTAAGCACTGCATTGTGGCCCTTGGACTGCCTTCAAGAGTAGTTTCGAAGTCACCACCAAAGACTTTGGTAGACTGTTGGTGTAGTCAAGCATTGATTTTGGCAGGCCCTCTGGAACTTTTTCAAAGTCTTTGGACTGGGTTTGAATGGGTGATAGGAAGCTTCGACAAGTTGACTTGGAAAGTGAAAGGAGGATAACACTTCCCAAAGCTTTGCACTGGCTTTGGAAAGCACATTGAAATAGACTTGGGATTGTTATCAAAGTTATTGGGACTGACTTTGAATTTGAAATTGCTAAACTTCCATCCCAAAACCAACTTTTGAAGCTAACATCAATATCTATAGCTTAGTCTTACTTTGACCAAGGATATAAATGTCTTCGACCCTTGGAGCTACACGTTTCACCCCCTCTTAGAAAGGATTTGTCCTCAAGTCCTTATGGTTGACATAAAAACTTTACAATCCTTGGTCTATAAACTAATATCTTCATACACATTAGAATTGAATGGGAAGGTATGGTGTCGCATGTTAATGATGGCCGCTTCAAAACACTTTGAATTCCTTGTAACTTAAGGATCTTTGTTATAGCATTAGACAGTAAAAGAAACATCATCAATCTTGAGACAAGGCATAAAGTAGCTAATCTTGCTAACGCGATCAATCATACCATCATGACCCCTTTGAGTTTTAGGGAAAAAAGCCAAAGAAATCTGTACTCTTATCTTCCCAAGATCTTTGATGTATTGGAACAGAACAAGAAAGGCCTAGATAAAATTGGCACTTTGCTTGGTGACAAGTAACACACTATAAGATGACACCATGGACATCTCTTTCCATCTTTTCCCAATAGAATTACTCTTTGAGGATGTCAATATTTTTGTCGATGCCAGAGTAGCCAGCTAGACTGCCATCGTGAACCTATTTGGTGAAAATCTTGCAGATTGAATCATTTGAAATGTACAATTGATTCCCTTTGAAAAAGGAATCCATCTTGAACACTATAAGGACTTTTAGAGTCATTCCTTCCATCTTTGAAAGAAGAAGATACGTCTTTATCCTCTTTGTAAAGTTCTTTGAGGAACTGGAAGCCAAGAATCTTGGATTCGGTAAGTGAAGGTAATGAATAACGCCCTGAAAGAGCATTCGCCCCCACATTGGAACGTCCTTTCTTGTACTTCACCATAAATAAAAAGGATTGTAGGAACTCTACCTACTTAGTGTCTCTTTGATTGAGTGTGTGTTTCTAATTGAGGTATTTTAAATCCTCAAGGTCAAAGCGGAGAACAAATTGCTATGACCTTAGATAATGAAACCAATGTTAAGAGTATGGAACTCTCTCTTATACTTGTTGTAGTTCTACCTCGAGTAGTTTGACTTCTAACTAGAGTAAGCAATGGGATGCTTCGTTTTGATGATAACCACACTTATGCCCACTCTATGAGCTTCACACTTTGCTTCAAAGACTTTGTTAAAATTTAGAAGTGGTAAAACAGGGTATTCAACAGCTTAAGCCTAGACTGTCTCAAAGGTGCTCTAGGCGGCTTTGGACCATTCAAATGTGCCTTTTTTAAGCATTTCATAATAGGAACAATAAGGTGCTAAAATGCTTGGTGAACCCTTTGTAGAATAAAGCCAAACCATGAAAACTCCTCATTTTAATGATCTTTATAGGAGTTGGCTAGGACTTTATAACATCGACTAAGGACTGGTCCATAGAAATCCCGTCTTTAGAAATAATATATCCCAAGAATTTCACATTGTAAGTGAAGACTTCACATTTCTCCATCTTAGCATTGAGTTTTGAGCCCTTAGAATAGTGAACATTGCTTCAAGGTGCTTGAGACAAAGTTATTAACGTCGTACTAGCACATGTTCCAGTTTTTTAATTGGAACGTTACGCCTCATATCAATACCATTTGTTTCATATTGGACCCTAAAAGGAGGGGTTGATTCTAAAAAACTGATAACTTTGCTATTTCTGAAAATAGCATATTTTGTGAAAATAAATAATATAATCTAATTAATTTAAAGAGAAATGCTTTAAATAATTCCTACGTCAAGTACGTTGTTGCAGAGTTATCAGAGGAACAAACAAAAAATTAAATAAAAAGGCAAACAAAAATTGCCAATGCAATGCTTGTCAAAGCCACTCAAAAGTCCCACATCGACATTTAGCTTAAAGAAGAGGACACACTTAGCTACAAAAAATCAAGATTAAATGATAAGATTAAAAGCTGAGCTAGGCTATTATAAGGAGTTTAGGTTTGTGGGCCTCTAGCCTTTTGGGCTACTCTGTGGTGTGAAGAATGTGCAGCTGATGTTTAAATTTCAGTGGTATAGTATCTCTTGGCCGTGAGAAGTAGTAAGCTCTGGTACTGTCTGATATTTTAACGGTAAGTTGTTGAAGATTATCTTGTACTGTTTCCCAGCAAATAGAAACTATTTTGCCCTATACCAAATGAAACGGTACGAAATTTATAACTTTGGTTTGAGATGTTCTTCCTTGTCTTTAGAATAGATAAGGATGTCATCAAAGCAGACCACAACAAATTTCCTAAGGAATAGCTTGACAACTTTATTCACACATCTCATGAACATGCTAGGGGCATCAAACAGTTCAAAAGACATCACTAGCCATTCACATAAACCTATTTTTGGTATGAATTCCATCTTCCATCCATCGCCTTCTTTTATTCTGATTAGGTGATAGCCCCTCCTTAAATCGAATTTGGAGAGGATTGAAGAACCATAAAACTCATCAAGCATGTCATCAAGTGTGGGAAAGGGGTAACTATACTTGATAGTAATGTTGTTAATGGCTCCACTATCCACACGCATGCAAAAAGTGTCATCCTTCTTTGGGACTAAAAGAGTTGGAACAAGGACCTATGCTTTCCCTCACAAAGTTGTTGTCTATCAATTCATCAATTGGTCATTGACATACTTTGGTCTCTTGGGGGTTGTATCTATAGAAAACTTGGTCACGTAATGGGGCACTGGGAACAAGGCTAACTAGATGATCTACTCCACAAATAGGAGGCGGCCTTGAAGGATGATCCTTTGAAAATATATCCTAAAACTTAGGAACAGGGGCTTTGATTTTCGGGTATATGGTACGCTCAAAGTCCCTTTGGTTGCTCTCTAACAAGAGTAAGGAAATGACTTCCCTCCCCCCCAACTCGTGCCATGCTTATAAGAAGGTTTCTTTCTCACTTCCCACCCTGATTTGAATATTATGGGCTTGGTTCTCAAGTGAAATACCAAGGATAGGCTTTTCTTTTTCAAGGTCAACAATATAGGTGTCATGGTTCAAATCCTTGACAACTTCATTCAAATCAAGGTCATCATGCTTTGTAAAAGGTTGTTTTTGTGTTTTAAGTGTTAACCTCCTCCTCTTCTTCAAGAGCTAAAGTCCGCTTTTTCGCTTAATCATCAATTTCAAATTCCAAGTGCTCATCTTAGGGAATAGATAGGGAACCAACTTCCATCAAATTGACCTTTAACAGGCATGTCAATCATATCTTGGACATTCTTTTGTAAGCTCTCTTCAAAGTCCAGTTGGAAGTCTTCTACATAAAGCAAAGTGGGTTTATAATCTTCCAAGAGTTCTCTTTGATCCCGCTTCTAGATGAATGTCAACCATCTCTTAGTGTTTGACAACTTCCTCCTGCTTAGATCTACCTCCAAAAATGTCTCCTCAATATCCTTCTTTCGAAAACCGAGATAATGAGTACAACCATTAAGGTATTTTTTGTCCATGTACATCTTCAATTTGCTCCAAGTTCTAATTTTGGATCTACCTTCTTCGAATTTTACTTCCATAAGGCATACATACCAAGAGTACATATACATTTTGATCTTAGTGAAGACTACCTTGAAGCTCTCTTCATCAGAAAAACCCATTTTCATCTATACACTCTTCAAGTTCATAAACTCACTCTAGATAAAAAAATTAGATCTCATTCTCCTTTGGAATAAAGCACATTCTTAATGAGTGAAACTATATTGGATTTGAATTTGGGTAAGTGAACTAAAGTTGATATGAGGTTTTTTAAGTAGCTCAGGGCTCTTATATAGAAAGCCATATGTTTCAGACAAGGGTACATTGCAGCTTTGTGTTTGAGGATTTTGGGAACAACCTGGATTTGCTTCGATAGAAAATGGACCATGTTAACACCTAGGCTAATCCAATAACATAGAATTCAAATGTCATTGAACTAGATTTTGGAATAGTGTGAACATTGACAATAGTTTGAGCTAACTATGGTGCAAAAATTAAAGATTAAAGTAACAAGGATACCACTTTGGTGAAGGCAAAGCCACCACCAAGGCTACGGACCAAGCAATAAGTTAATTAAAGGTCTTGCATCCTCTACCTATCTAAATCATCCACTAACCTCACCACTAAGGAAACTTTGATAAAGAGATAGAGATTTTGGAGTAAAAGCAAGTTACTTTTATTTCATTCACTTCAACTTGAGATTACATATCAAATGGAGTACAAAGCTTTGTAGAGGAAGCGAGGTTAACCCCTAGTCAAATGAAAATACATAAGCAATAATCTAGAACACCTAAGTAGAAACCGTTAAAACTAGGAATGCAGAAAATTATAGAAGAAATACAAAGAAATTAGGCTTATTAATACTAATTCAACCCCTTTGATGCTTCATCTTCCACGAATTAATGCTTGTTCATGCTTGGACTTCTCAAGTGGGGAGGACATTGAAAGACTTAGATGCCTTGAATTGAAGCTTAGAGCATATGTATAGCTTAGCCTTACTTTGAACAAGCATATAGATGTCTTAGACCCTTGGAGCTGCACACTCCAATGGGCCAATCCGTGCATTAAAACAAGATTAATAATGAGTCGGGTCATTTATGGGCAAACCTGTCTAGAGCATGTTAATGGGTTGGAGCGGTTTGGTCAGCTAATGACTCATTTAATAATTTGATATTTTGCTAACTAGCCTACCATTATCCGATCATGTCAACATTATTAATGGGCCTGCTGAACACGAACACGGTCAGCCTATTTCCCACCACTAGCATCATAATTAATGACCAATTAAAATGGAAATTAAACAAAATGGAATTAGAAAAGTAATAAATTTTACAATTATCTTTCATTTATAACATCAAAAATTTAGATTATTACATAGTATTATTTAAAGTATGATTAGACATATTCATTTCACTAAAAATATAATAATATAACTTCCACAATTGTTAATATTTGTCTTATTGTTAATTAATTTTCTAACCACCAGATAGTTATTTCACACTATTTCATATGCATTTTTCAAGTTGTACATTTAAGTTGTGTGATATTGTTTTATGACAATAAAGTTGGTGAAGAAATGGTATTGTTGTATAATTTGTGAAAGAATATGATACTTATATAACATATCTCCAAAAGATTTGATATACCATTATTGTTAAGAGATAAAAATTAATCAAAACATAAAAAAAAGGACATAATGTTTGGTTCGAGTGAGCGGCTTCATGCTCGGGTCATATTTGATCCACTAATTTGCGAGTTTGTGGGGTTGTGCTCAGAAACCAAAATTTTTGGCCCAGTTCAGGTCAGGTCAATTTTTGTCAGGTCTATTATAATATGTGCACGTGATATATGAGTGGGCAAAGAGTCAAGTACAATAAAGTAAGATTGGTTATGAGTTGGATCATTTATAACCAATGGTTTGGCCCACTAATAACCTATTTAATAATTTGATGTTTTTATTAACTAACCTATCATTACCTAATCAGTCACACTTTATTAGTGGGTCGATCCTAACATGAATACGGATTGGCTTATTACCCAACACTAACATCGTAATTCGAGACCAATTAGAATGGAAACCAATTGAAAGGACATTGAAGAAGTACAACATATTATAGTCATCTTTTTCATTGTAAAATCAAAATTTTAAATTATTACAGATTAATTATCTAAAATGTGATTAGACATATCATTTTACTAAAAAGATAACGGTATGGCTTGCGCACTTGAAATATTTGTCCTATTCTGAACTTATTTTCTTAAGATTAGGTGATTATTTCACATCATTTCATGTCTATTTTTTAGTTTTCTCATTTGTAAGTTAAATATGACGATGTTTTATATAATGAAGTTGGGAGAGAAAGGATATTATTGTTTAATTTGTGAAGGGATGTAATATTTATGTAAGGCCTGTCTAAATGATTTGATACAATGAACAACCACTATTATGAAGATGGACAAACTAAAGAGAAACCCAAAAATAAGGATAATATTGAAGTCGAACGGAAGGTTTTCATTTCGGGTTTGGGTTGGGTTTGATCTGCTAATTTACAGGTTTTTTGATTCGATTTATTTCATATTCACGTGAAAAAACTTGTGTTCAAAAACATATATAGTTTTTTTGATGGGCTCATATCAAGGTTTTAAGTTGGATCAGTTTTTGTCAAGTCTAAGCCCTTAGGATGTCAATTAATATCTAAAATAATAAAGTTTGCCCTACAGTAGTTTTTGATAGGCAAATTAACTCAATCTCCAAAACCCAAATTAGACTTGTGCTAATTGGATCACCTTTAAGAACGGCATGTGCCCTTGATTTCTTTCGATGGTATGATGCGCTATTATGTTAACCAACACCATAAACAAAAACGATTGTTGTAAATGATACTTTAGTTGGTGAGCCAACTCAGTTTTGAAACCAAGCAGAACTGGAAGAATTTCAGACATCAAAGTGTTTTGTTTTGGACATCTTTCAATACATTTAGCCCAAACTAAATTACATATGTATTAAATAAACATATTAAGCTTTCATGGACCCAAAATGGAACTCATTAATTCAATGAAATGAGCTAAGAAAAACTGATGAAAAATTCTAGCAGTTCAACCAAAACTTGAGCTTGAATTTTATCTATCGATTAACCTTAGTAAATGAACTTCGAACAAAAGTAAATGCAACGTTTGAAACATCTACGACTATGAATCTTCAATCAAAACAATAGATTGTCAGGCTTAATTTTGAGATGGAGTAATCAAAGAATCAAGCAAGCAAGCAAAGAAAGAAACATCACATGAGCTCTTTGCTAGATTGTTCGTTAATTACCACCATGTCTAACTCTTGATGCAATGCATCACTCAACCCTAACAAAAGACCAAGGGTGAGATGTTGTATCTCTAGTAATACAAGTTGTCATATAGCTCCTGCAGACCTTTCGTCTCACCACAGATGGGGTGCTGCCGTCATCCATTGTATGCATGCTTAATCAAGTAGTTCCTAAGAGTATCTTTTCCCTAAAATTAAAGGTTCATTTTTTATGATATCATTCATATATGTGTGTGTGTGTACATATATAT
>JACYFF010019584.1:45181312-45210404 GCA_017589665.1 Selenicereus undatus
TCAAATTTAAGTAGGAATTTTAAATTGTGTATATTTTTCTTTTCAATATGGTACCTTTCCGTTTGACCATTATAGAATAGTTTGCTATATACTTACAACACAGGCTTTGTGGTAGTTGACTAACTGAAGATTAAAACGATTCTAATTTTAGATTGTATAACATTTATTTTATTTGGTTTGAACCTATATTTTTTTTTAATACGGCCATTATTGAAAAATTCATATTAATAGAAAGATAGTATATATAATTGAACTAGAGCATTATACTTAAAAATACAGAAAATAAGCTAATTGCCAATTCTAAAATTAAAAAAACAAAAGTATCATGGAAAATGCCTTAACTAAAAGGTACGTTTTCCCCCCTTAGAGATTCCTATTGGTTTAATTGTATTCATTATGCATGCGCTTATTTCATATGTCCATTGCATATTATGTTAATAGTGTAATGGCCACATTTAATATTATTAGTTAGTTTTGATGGTTCTTCACATGTCCATTGTATATTATATCAATAATTTGATTAATTATTCTCATTATCAACAAAATATGGAAAATTTGTTGACAGTAGAAACAAAAAGGCAAATAAGTCTTTGAGCTTAATCTCAACTCTTTGATGTATAATTATTTTAAAAAAATCAACAAAATAAAAATAAAAACATATTGGAAAGGGAGATTAGTTGTAGATGAAGAAATTTTAGTAGCATTTGAATTTAGGAAAACTTTTAATGTTCTTTTTTTGGTGTGTGGGAGTAGTACTTATGAAGTCAGTTGTGGTCTATTGTGGAAATGTATACAAACTATTCTTATATATTAATTTGCCTACTAAATTTAAATTTAAATCAGCAAAAAGAACTAATTATACAATGTGATTTATGAGGGCTAAATATCATATCAAGTGAAATGTAAATTTAATAAATCACTGAAACATTTTTTGTTAATATCAATAGCATAAGTTATAAATTTGAAAAGAAACTAAATATTGTACCAACATAAGGTCGTCGTAAGCGAAACCTACAGTCACATTAAGGTGTTACTGTATTTCATATTACCTGAATCCAATTATTTGACATGCTTAAGCAATCAAGCTTTACAATAAGCAAATTAAATATAAGTAGCCCAATCAACATTCAAGTGCCAACTCATGAAATATTCACTCAAAAAAAAAATATAAAAATAAATATATTCAGAATTATATGTATAATATATATACTTACGTCAAAAAAAATGTCCAACACACTTCAATCTTTTTCTTGGGTAGCATGTAAGTCATTTCTTTGTTGTATATTTTATTTTTTAAAGACAAAGTTCAATTACAAATTAGTCAAACATATAACATCAAATTGAATTAAAATTACATTAATAACCTTCATCAATCCTAATTATTTGATAGAACACTTTTATGTTGCTATCCTACATGTCATTCTTATCCTAGGTGGCAGCTTAGATGGCATCCTATGTAGCATCCCATATGTCGATCGTACATGCATTCTATTACATTTTTAAGGTAATACAATGTGTGTTACTTATGGGTGAGAATGAATTGCGTATGTACATAACTTCATTTTTCGGTACGTAAGGCAAATATTTAGAGTCATGACCTTATCTTAATTATGTATTGTAATCTTATTTGAAGGGATCAAATTTAAGTAGCAATTTTAAATTGTGTATATTTTTCTTTTCAATATGGTACCTTTCCATTTGACCATTATAGAATAGTTTGCTATATACTTACAACACAGGCTTTGTCGTAGTTGACTAACTGATGATTAAAACGATTCTAATTTTAGGTTGTATAACGTTAATTTTAATTGGTTTGAACCTATAGTTTTTTTTTAATACGACCATTATTGAAAAATTCATAATAATAGAAAGATAGTGTATATAATTGAATTGGAGATTTATACTTAAAAATACAGAAAATAAGCTAATTGCCAATTCTAAAATTAAATAAATAAAAGTATCATAGAAAAGGCCTTAACTAAAAGGTACGTTTTTTCTTGGGATGGCAACGGGGCGGGTTGGGGATGGGGAGTATATTCCCCATCCCCGTCCCCGTCGGAATCCCCGCCCCCGTCCTCGCCCCGTTCCCCGCTGAGGGGAAAAAATTCCCCCCCGTCCCCATCCCCAGCGGGGATTTAATCCCCGTCGGGGCCCAACGGGGATTTTTCCTTACCTTCTAAACTCTTTACGGCCATGAGTACCAAATCCAGTATATACCTAGGATTTTTACAAAGAAAATTACATATATAACCTTAGTTGTTTCATTTAAAAATTTTGAAAATAAGGTTATTTTTGTAATTTTAATTAAAATTGAGGGCGGAGGCGGGGATTTTTCCCCAATCGGGGAATTGTGGACAGGGATGGGAACGGGGCAAAATCCTCGGCGGGGAAATGGGGACGGGGACGGGTTGAACTATGTCCCCGTTCCCGTCCCCATCCCCGAGCGGGGATTAATTTTCCTCCCCGTCCCCGTCCCCGTCCCCTTTGGGAACAGGGATTTCCCCCCACTTCGGGGCGGGGCCCCAGCGGGGACGGGTATTCCCTAACTTTTTGCCATCCCTAGTTTTTTCCCCATTAGAGATTCCTATTGGTTTAATTGTATCCATTATGTATGCACTTACTTCATATGTCCATTACATACTATGTTAATAGTGTAATGACCACATTTAATACTATTTATTGTTGTTGATGGTTCTTCACATGTCCATTGCATATTATGTCAATAATTTGATTAATTATTCTCGTTATCAACAAAATATGGGAAATTTGTTGACAATAGAAACAAAAAGGCAAATAAGTCTTTGACCTTAATCTCACCTCTTTGATGTATTGTTATTGAAAAATTCATAATAATGGAAAGATAGTATATATAATTGAATTGGAGCATTATACTTAAAAATACAGAAAATAAGCTAATTGCCAATTCTAAAATTAAAAAAATAAATGTATCGTAGAAAAGGCCTTAACTAAAAGGTACGTTTTTCCCCCTTAGAGATTCCTATTGGTTTAACTATATCTATTATGTATGCACTTACTTCATATGTCCATTGCATATTATGTTAATAGTGCAATGGCCACATTTAATATTATTTGTTAGTTTTGATGGTTGTTCACATGTCCATTGTATATTATGTCAATAATTTGATTAATTATTCTCACAATCAAAAAAATATGGAAAATTGTTTGACATTAGAAACAAAAAGGCAAATAAGTCTTTGACCTTAATCTCAACTCTTTGATGTATAATTATTTTAAAAAAACAAAAAAATAAAAATAAAAACACTTTAAAAAGAGGAAAGGGAGATTAGCTGTAGATGAAGAAATTTTAGTAGCATTTGAATTTAGGAAAACTTTTAATGTTCTTTTTTTGGGGTGTGGGAGTAATACTTATGAAGTCAGTTGTGGTCTATTGTGGGAATGTAGACAAACTACTCTTATATCAATTTGCCTATTAAATTTAAATTAAATCAGCTAAAAGAACTAATTATGCTATGTGATTTATGAGGGCTAAACATAATATCAAGTGAAATATAACTTGAATAAATCACTGAATTGTTTTTTGTTAATATCAATAGCATAAGTTATAAATTTGAAAAGAAAATAAATATTGTACCAACTTAAAGTTGTCGTAAGCGAAACCTACAATCACATTAAGGTCCTACTGTATTTCATATTACTTGATCCAATTAACTGACATGCTTAAGCAATCAAGCTTTACAATATGCAAATTAAATATAAGTAGCCCAATCAGCATGCAAGTGCCAACTCATGAAATATTCACCCAAAAAAATAAAAATAAAAATAAATATATTTAGAATTATATGTCTAATATATATACTTAAGTCAAAAATAATGTCCAACACACTTCAATATTTTTCTTGGGAAACATCTAAATAATTTCTTTGTTGTATATTTAATTTTTTAAAGACAAAATTCAATTACTAATTAGTCAAACATATAGCATTAAATTGAATTAAAATTACATTAATAACCTTCATCCATCTTAATTACTTGATAGAAGACTTTTATGTTGCTATCCTACATGTCATTCTTATCCTAGGTGGCACCTTAGGTGGCATCCCATGTAGCATCCTACATGTCGATCATACATGCATTCTATTCAACTTTTAAGCTAATGTGATGCGCGTTACTTACGGGTGATTATGAATCGTGGATGTACATAACTACATTTTTTTGGCACGGATGGCAAATATTTAGAGTCATGACATTATCTTAATTATATGTTGTAATCTTGTTTGAAGGGATCAAATTTAAGTAGGAATTTTAAATTGTGTATATTTTTCTTTTCAATATGGTACCTTTACATTTGACCATTATAGAATAGCTTGCTATCTACTTACAACACAGGCTTTGTGGTAATTGACTAACTGATGATTAAAACGATTCTAATTTTATATTGTATAACATTTATTTTAATTTGTTTGAACCTATAGTTTTTTTTAATACGACCATTATTGAAATATTCATAATAATAGAAAGATAGTATATATAATTGAATTGGAACATTCTACTTGAAAATGTAGAAATTAAGCTAACTGCCAATTCTAAAATTAGAAAAATAAAAGTATCATAGAAAGGGCTTTAACCAAAAGGTACATTTTTTCGCCTTAGAGATTCCTGTTGGTTTAATTTTATCCATTATGTATGCACTTTCTTCATATGTCAATTGCATATTATGTTAATAGTGTAACGACCATATTTAATATTATTTGTTAGTGTTGAGGGTTTTTCACATGTGCATTGCATATTATGTCAATAATTTGACTAATTATTCTTATTATCAACAAAATATGGAAAATTTGTTGATAGTAGAAACAAAAAGGCAAATAAGTATTTGAATTTAATCTCACCTCTTTGATGTATACTTATTTAAAAAAATCAGCAAAATAAAAATAAAAAAATTTAAAAAGAAGAAAGGGAGATTTGTTGCAGATGAAGAAATTTTAGTACGATTTGAATTTAGGAGAACTTTTAACGTTCTTTTTTTGGGGCGTGGGAGTAGTGCTTATGAAGTCAGTTGTGCTCTATTGTGGGAATGTAGACAAACTACTCTTTTAAACTAATTTGCCTATTAAATTTAAATTTAAATCAACTAAAATTACTAATTATACTATGTGATTTATGAGGGCTAAACATAATATCAAGTGAAATATAAATTGAATAAATCACTGAAACGTTTTTTGTTAATATTAATAGCATAAGTTATAAATTTCAAAAGAAACTAAATATTGTATAAAATTAAATTTGTCGTAAATGAAACTTACAATCGCATTAAGGTCCTACTATATTTCATATTATCTGAATCCAATTATCTGACATGCTTAAGCAATCAAGCTTTACAATATGCAAATTAAATATAAGTTGTCCAACTAGCATTCAAGTGCGAACTCATGAAATATTCACTCAAAAAAAATATATAAAAAAATAGTTTTTGATTTATATGTCCAATATATATATACTTACGTCAAAAATAATGTCGAGCACACTTCAATCTTTTTCTTGGGTAACATCTAAATCATTTCTTTGTTCTATATTTAATTTTTTAAAGACAAAATTCAATTACTATTTGGTCTAACATATAACATTAAATTGAATTAAAATTACATTAATAACCTTCATCAATCTTAATTACTTGATAGAACACTTTTATGTTGCTATCCTACATGTAACTCTTATCCTAGGTGGCATCTTAGATGGCATCCTATGTAGCATCCCACATGTCGATAATACATGCATTTTATTCAACTTATAACGTAATGTAATGTGTGTTACTTACGGGTGAGAATGAATTGCGGATGTACATAACTTCATTTTTTGGTACGTAAGGCAAATATTCAAAGTCATGAAATTATCTTAATTATATATTGTAATCTTATTTGAAGGGATCAAATTTAAGTAGGAATTTTAAATTGTGTATATTTTTCTTTTCAATCTGGTACCTTTCCATTTGACCGTTATAGAATAGTTTGCTATATACTTACAAAATAGGCTTTGTGGTAGTTGACTAACTGATGCAACAATTCTAATTTTAGATTGTATAACATTTATTTTAATTGGTTTGAACCTATAGTTTTTTTTTTAATATGGCCATTATTGAAAAATTTATAATAATAGAAAGATAGTATATATAATTCAATTGCAGCATTATACTTAAAAATACAGAAAATAAGCTAATTGCCAATTCTAAAATCAAAAAAATAAAAGTATCGTAGAAAAGGCCTTAACTAAAAGGTACGTTTTTCCCCCTTAGAGATTCCTATTGGTTTAATTGTATCCATTATGTTTGCACTTACTTCATATGTCCATTGCATATTATGTTAACAGTGTAATGGCCACATTTAATATTGTTTGTTAGTTTTGATGGTTCTTCACATGTCCATTGTATATTATGTCAATAATTTGATTAATTATTCTCAATATCAACAAAATATGGAAAATTTGTTGACAGTCGAAACAAAAAGGCAAAGAAGTTTTTGACCTAATCTCAACTCTTTGATGTATAATTGTTTAAAAAAAATCAATAAAATAAAATTAAAAACATTTTAAAAAGAGGAAAGGGAGATTAGTTGCAGATGAAGAAATTTTAGTAGCATTTGAATTCAGGAAAACTTTTAATGTTCTTTTCTTGGGGTGTGGGAGGAGTACTTATGAAGTTAGTTGTGGTCTATTGTGGGAATGTAGACAAACTACTCTTATATTAATTTGCATATTAAATTTAAATTAAATCAGCTAAAAGAACTAATTATACTATGTGATTTATGAGGGCTAAATATAATATCAAGTGAAGTATAAATTGAATAAATCACTGAAATGTTTTTTTTTTTAATATCAATAGCATAAGTTATAAATTTGAAATGAAACTAAATATTGTACCAACTTAAAGTTGTCGAAAGCGAAACCTAGAATCCAATTAAGGTCCTACTGTATTTCATGTTACCTGAATCCAATTATCTGACATGCTTAAGCAATTATGCTTTACAATACACAAATTACATATAAGTAGCCCAATCAGCATGCAAGTGCCAACTCATGACATATTCACTCAAAAAAAATATATAAAAATAAATATATTTGGAATTATATGTCTAATATATATACTTAAGTCAAAAATAATGTCCAACACACTTCAATCTTTTTCTTGGGTAACATCTAAATCATTTCTTTGTTGTATATTTAATTTTTTAAAGGCAAAATTCAATTACTAATTAGTCAAACGTATAACATTAAATTGAATTAAAAATACATTAATAACCTTCATCCATCTTAATTACTTGATAGAAGACTTTTATGTTGCTATCCTACATGTCATTCTTATCCTATGTGGCACCTTAGATGGCATCCCATGTAGCATCCCACATGTCGATCATACATGCATTCTATTGAACTTTTAAGCTAATGTAATGTGCGCTACTTACGGGTGAGAATGAATTGTGGATGTACATAACTTCAATTTTTGGCACGTATGGCAAAAATTTAGAGTCATGACATTATCTTTATTATATGTTGTAATCTTATTTGAAGGGATCAAATTTAAATAGGGATTTTAAATTGTGTATATTTTTCTTTTCAATATGGTACCTTTCCATTTGACCATTATAGAATTGTTTGCTATATACTTACAACATAGGCTTTGTGGTAGTTGACTAACTGAAGATTAAAACGATTCTAATTTTAGATTGTATAACATTTATTTTAAATTGTTTGAACCTATAGTTTTTTTTTAATACGACCTTTATTGAAATATTCATAATAATAGAAAGATAGTATATATAATTGAATTGAAGCATTCTACTTAAAAATGAAGAAAATAAGCTAATTGCCAATTATAAAATTAAAAAAATAAAAGTATCATAGAAAAGGCCTTCACTAAAAGGTACGTTTTTCCCCTTAGAGATTCCTGTTGGTTTAATTTTATCCATTATGCATGCACTTACTTCATATGTCAATTGCATATTATGTTAATTGCATAATGACCACATTTAATATTATTTTTTAGTGTTGAGGGTTCTTCATATGCGCATTGCATATTATGTGAATAATTTGATTAATTATTCTTATTATCAACAAAATATGGAAAATTTGTTGATAGTAGAAACAAAAAGGCAAATAAGTCTTTGACTTTAATCTCACCTCTTTGATGTATACTTATTGAAAAAAATCAACAAAATAAAAATCAAAAAATTTAAAAAAGAAGAAAGGGAGATTAGTTGCAGATGAAGAAATTTTAGTACCATTTGAATTTAGGAAAACTTTTAACGTTCTTTTTTTGGGGTGTGGGAGCAGTACTTATGAAGTCAGTTGTGCTCTATTGTGGAAATGTAGACAAACTACTCTTATAAACTAATTTTCCCATTAAATTTAAATTTAAATCAACCAAAAGAACTAATTATACTATGTGACTTATGAGGGCTAAATATAATAGCTAGTGAAATATAAATTGAATAAATCACTGAAACGTTTTTTGATGATATCAATAGCATAAGCTATAAATTTCAAAAGAAACTAAATATTGTAGCAAATTAAAGTCGTTGTAAACGAAACCTACAATCACATTAAGGTCCTGCTATATTTCATATTATCTGAATCCAATTATCTGACATGCTTAAGCAGTCAAGCTTTACAATATGCAAATTAAATACAAGTAGCCCAATTAGCATTCAAGTGCCAACTTATGAAATATTCACTCAAAAAAAATATATAAAAATAAATATATTTAGATTTATAATTCCAACATATATATACTTACGTCAAAAATAATGTTGAACACACTTTAGTCTTTTTCTTGGGTAACATCTAAATCATTTCTTTGTTCTATATTTAATTTTTTAAAGACAAAATTCAATTGCTAATTAGTCTAATATATAAGATTAAATTGAATTAAAATTACATTAATAACCTTCATCAATCTTAATTACTTGATAGAACACTTTTATGTTGCTATCCTACATGTAACTTGTATCCTAGGTGGCACCTTAGAAGGCATCCTTTGTAGCATCCCACATGTCGATAATACATGCATTTTATTCAACTTTTAAGGTAATGTAATGTGTGTTACTTACGGGAGAGAATGAATTGCGGATGTACACAACTTCATTTTTTGGGACTTAAGGCAAATATTCAAAGTCATGACATTATCTTAATTGTATATTGTAATCTTATTTGAAGGGATCAAATTTAAGTAGGAATTTTAAATTGTGTATATATTTCTTTTCAATCTGGTACCTTTCCATTTGACCATTATAGAATAGTTTGCTATATACTTACAACACAGGCCTTGTGGTAGTTAACTAACTGATGAAACAATTCTAATTTTAGATTGTATAACATTTATTTTAAATGGTTTGAACCTATAGTTTTTTTTTAATACGGCCACCATTGAAAAATTCGTAATAATAGAAAGATAGTATATATAATTGAATTGGAGCATTATACTTAAAAATAAAAAAAAAAGCTAATTGCCAATTCTAAAATTAAAAAAATAAAAGTATCGTAGAAAAGGCCTTAACTGAAAGGTACATTTCTCCCTTTTGAAATTCGTATTGGTTTAATTGTATCCATTATGTATGCACTTACTTCGTATATCCATTGCATATTATGTTGATAGTGTAATGGCCACATTTAATATTATTTGTTAGTTTTGATGGTTCTTCACATGTCCATTGTATATTATGTCAATAAGTTTTATCAACAAAATATGGAAAATTTGTTGACAGTAGAAACAAAAAGGAAAATTAAGTCTTTGACCTTAATCTCAACTCTTTGATGTGTAATTTTTTGAAAAAAATCAACAAAATAAAAATAAAAACATTTTAAAAAGAGGAAAGGGAGATTAGTTGCAGATGAAGAAATTTAGTAGCATTTGAATTTAGGAAAACTTTTAATGTTCTTTTTTTCGGGTGTGGGAGTAGTACTTATGAAGTTAGTTGTGGTCTATTGTGGGAATGTAGACAAACTACTCTTATATTAATTTGCATTTTAAATTTAAATTAAATCAGCTAAAAAAACTAATTATACTATGTGATTTATGAGGGCTACATATAATATCATGTGAAATATAAATTGAATAAATCACTAAAACATTTTTTGTTATTATCAATAGCATAAGTTATAAATTTGAAAAGAAACTAAATATTGTATAAACTTAAAGTCGTCGTAAGCCAAACCTACAATCAAATTAAGGTCTTACTGTATTTCATATTACCTGAATCCAATTATCTGACATGCTTAAGCAATCAAGCTTTACAATATGCAAATTAAATATAAGTAGCCCAATCAGCATGCAAGTGCCAACTCATGAAATATTCACTCAAAAAAATATATAAAAATAAATATACTTAGAATTATATGTCTAATATATATACTTAAGTCAAAAATAATGTCCAACACACTTCAATCTTTTTCTTGGGTAACATCTAAATCATTTCTTTGTTGTATATTTAATTTTTTAAAGATAAAATTCAATTACTAATTAGTCAAGCATATAACATTAAATTGAATTAAAATTACATTAATAACCTTCATCCATCTTAATTACTTGATAGAAGACTTTTATGTTGCTATCCTACATGTCATTCTTATCCTAGGTCGCACCTTAGATGGCATCCCATGTAGCATTTCACATGTCGATCGTACATGCATTCTATTAAACTTTTAAGCTAATGTAATGTGCGTTACTTACGAGTGAGAATGAATTGTGGATGTACATAACTTCAATTTTTGGCACGTATGGCAAATATTTAGAGTCATGACATTATCTTTATTATATGTTGTAATCTTATTTGAAGGGATCAAATTTAAATAGGAATTTTAAATTGTGTATATTTTTCTTTTCAATATGGTACCTTTCCATTTGACCATTATAGAATAGTTTGCTATATACTTACAACACAGGCTTTGTGGTAGTTGACTAGCTGATGATTAAAACGATTCTAATTTTAGATTGTATAACATTTATTTTAATTAGTTTGAACCTATAGGTTTTTTTAGTACGACCATTATTGAAATATTCATAATAATAGAAAGATAGTATATATAATTGAATTGGAGCATTATACTTAAAAATGCAGAAAATAAGCTAATTGCCAATTCTAAAATTAAAAAAAATAAAAGTATCATAGAAAAGGCCCTAACTAAAAGGTATGTTTTTTCCCCTTAGTGATTCCAATTGGTTTGATTTTATCCATTATGTATGCACTTACTTCATATGTCAATTGCACATTGTGTTAATAGTGTAATGACCACATTGAATATTATTTGTTGTTTTGATGGTTCTTCACATGTGCATTGCATATTATATCAATAATTTGATCAATTATTCTCATTATCAACAAAATATGGAAAATTTGTTGATAGTGGAAACAAAAAGGCAAATAAATCTTTGACTTTAATCTCACCTCTTTGACGTATACTTATTTACAAAAATCAACAAAATAAAAATCAAAAAATTTAAAAAAGAAGAAAGGGAGATTAGTTGCAGATGAAGAAATTTTAGTACCATTTAAATATCACTACAAGAAAAATGTCAAATAAAGACAGAATCAGCGACGGAATATGGTTAATCAGCGACGTAAATTTAAGATCAGCGACGGAATTAGCGACGGAATGCGGCTGTCGGATTTTCGCTATTCGCTGAGTAGCCGACAACGGATTCAGTGATAGAAATTGCGACATACTTTTTTTGGCGGGGTAAAGTGGCGGGACAGGGGGTGGTGACGGAATTAAGCATCCGTCGCCATCAGCAACGGAATCAGAGATGGAATTTCCGTCACTGATGGCGACGGATTATGAATTCCGTCGCCCCCTGTCCCATTTTTTCCCCCCTAATTCGTCGCCATTCCGTCGCTGGGTTCCTCTTTTTTTAAAAATAAAATCGCTTGTTTTTGATCAAATCTGTACATACAAATCATTCCCTGCGAGAAATTTACAAGATTTTCGCACTCAATCAACATCCAATGACTTCGAATAGGGCTTCATTTGAAGCGTTCTCAACAATTTCAAGCCACACGAAGGTGGAATTTCACATCCAACACAACACACCACATCCAACCAAGGGTTTTCAATTTACAAACCACAAGTTCCAAACAAACTCTCTACATATCACGCACTACAAGTTCCAAACAAAGTCTATATATATCACGAACCACAAATCCAAACAAAATAACCAGAAGTTACCAGTAATTAAGAATGAAGTTATATATATGTTTGTAGAAGAGGGTGAAGTAAGCGCCAAACAGGAGGGGAGTTAAATAAGCACCAGGGGGAGGCGAGTGAAATTAGCAGAAAGGGGAGGGGAAGCAAGCAGCAAGAGATATGATGTACTTCGTGAAAAATCAAGCAGAAGAGCCACCAGCTGAAGGAAAATTGCAACCAACTCATTCACCAAGGTCTTCCTCTTCCTCTTCACCTTCCTCTTCCTCTTCCTCTGCCTCACCATCTCCCTCATTGTGTTGCGAGTAGACCTGGCAAATAGGTCATTCGGTTCGGGTACGGGTCGGGTCAAGTTCGGGTTGGGTCATGTTCGGGTTAAGTGACATTTCGGGTCGTTTCGGTTTGGGTCGGGTATGGTTCGGGTCAGGTCGATTTTGGGTCAACCAATTTTTGGTCAAATACGCTCGTCATGCTAAGACAAACAACTTTGTAGAAAATTTCGGGTCGGGTATGGTTCGGTTCGGGTCAATTCGGGTTTCGGGTCTACTTTCGGGTGAGCATATTTTGGGTGTCGGGTCGGGTATGGGTCCAGGTCGTTCAGTTCGGGTTTCGGGTCAATTTTGCCAGGTCTAGTTGCGAGTGATGAGTAAATGGTGGATGAGATCTCGAGCCAGACGCCTGTTGCATTTGAAAGAAAGCTTGGATGCGCTGATCGATGTTCATCATTTGTTAACTCAATTGTTGGTTGCTTTGTGTGAGCAATCTGTTGGATTCCTCCAGTTGCTTACATTTCTCCATAACCAACCGGTAGCTTTCAGCTTGTGACGATAGCTCACCCCCCAAGTTGGTTACTACACCCTTTAAGTCATTGAGCTCTTGTTGCGATGGCATAGAACCGGAACTTGCTGATAGGCATTTAAGTAAATTACTATATTAGCTTTGCCATTAAGTAAATTCAATGTATAACCATGGTTGTTGGAACTTTAATATGAAAAAAATACCGGATCTTTGAGTGGGACTGAAGTAACCGGATTCCCTTATGTTGACAGCCTCGTCACCAATGCGCAAATACGACCCTTCTTGTTCTTGAACGTCTTCACCCACAACTCATTTGGGTTGGGAAATGGCTGGTTTGGATCTTGATAAGAGCCATCCCTGGTCCCTTGAAAGTTGATAACATTTTGAAAATCACGTTCAAAGGTTTCCTACAATACCGCAACATGTGCATGAAGTCATGCATAGTACAATAATTTGAAATAAAATATACGAGTTCATGTTGAACTACCAATGAAGATTGAGAATAGCTAATTGCTTATATATGTTTGTTGTGATTTCTTGTCAACCCAAGGGGCATCTTTGCCCTGGAGTTTGTGAGTGCGACTGAATAATTCAACAATGGTGGACTCCGTCCCAAGTTGTTTCCTCTATGTACGTGCCAGAAAGAATGATGTAAAGCACAACACAAAATACAGTATTGAACTTAAACGAATACATAGCAAACATTAATTCATTTAACAGACGCTGCCTATGCTCATGCATAGGGATCGAGCCATTGGTGTGGAGAGATGGGCCACCACTTTCTGGAGTCCCCAGTCGGGTCTTCTGGGCTGTCTCACGCAATTTCTTATAATGTTTATTTGCCTAGTGCTGTTGGAGTCCCTCCCATTGAGCATCACCGAGCCACACAGGCTTGTTGTTTTGCTTCCTTGCTTTGCCAAAGAAGTCTCTCAAGCGTGCATTGCCTCGGTTTTCAAAATTCCTTCTCATACGGTCCTCCTAGATCGGATCCCAAGCAAACCACTTCCGCATAATTTGAAAACAAAAAACACATCAAATAATGCAATACTAATATAGCACGTTGACAGAAACTGTTAATACGAAGTCACTGTAGTTACCTTGAACTCTCCGAACCACAAATCTCGTACTGGTTTGGGCACTTTGTTCCAAGTAGGCCAAGCTCCGTCAAACTTGCTTTGAAATATGAGCGAAATCCTACTAACAACACCATCATTGTGGAGAAACCTAATTGAACATTACACATAAAATTCATTACTTGTTATGCAAAATTCATGTAGTACTTCATAACATATAACAAATGAAGACTTACCCGTTACCGTCTGGCTCAATACAAGTCTTTGCTCGAGTGCTTCCATGACTGGATTGTGCTTCACTTTCACCACTTCTAATGTTCTCTTGGGACTGGTTTGTGTTAGGGTGAGTGGGTTGTGGAGTGGGTTGGGGAGTGGGGTGCACAGTGTGAACAACATGGGGGTTTGGAGGAATGTTGTAGGCAAATTGGCCGTATATGGTGTTTTGGTTGGGAATGTATGAGGTCTGATGATGGAAAGCCCCAAATGGGGAAGGCAGGGGTCCTGAAATACTTGGTATGTGAGCAGCCATTGTTGCTCCTTGCTGAACTGGTGTATGAGGTACCTGGGGGGAAGATGGATCAATATCCATTGCGGTCGGATCAACGACAGAGCTTCGGCGCCCGCGTCCTCTACCTCGAGGGGAGGACTTTGCTCTACGAGAACTTGAATCCATACCTGAAATAGGTGACAACAACGCCAAGTGCAAATATATAATGATTACACATGTAAACCGTTTTCGTACATCATAATAGGTACGTAGGTGACACATATTTTACAAAGCTCATTCATACAATATAAGTAAAGTCACAAACAATTGTTCGACATGCAAAGTACTCATACACATAAGAATTCATAACCACTCAATCATCTGCATCCTCATCGTCATCAATGTCATCGTCATCATCATCAAACAAATGCAAATTTTCTTCAGCTTCATCTGTTTCATCACCGTCATCCCACTCCCCCTCTTCATCATGCTCACCATTTTCTACCTCATCTATCTCGTCATTACCCTGAATGAATGAAAACCCTATTTCATCATTAGCCTCTTCCGGTGGTGCATTTTCATTCACTAATGACGTAGGGATGACATCATTTGCAGGTTTGACGATAGTCGTCATGTCCGTTTGTTGGTACGCAGTAGGTAAAGTGTACTGCTGATCCACTCTCGCCCTTGGTTTGGTTGGTATGACAACAAGCCAATTGGCCCTATCCCTTGAGGGATCTGCATGTGGCATGAAGTATACTTGTGATGCGGTGTTTGGGAAGATAAATGGGTTGTACTTTCGGTTCCTTCTTGTACGGTGGACCTCAATAAGGTTGCTTAGTTTATGAGATTATGTTCCACGATTCAATGTGGGGTCGAACCACTGACAACTAAAGAGCACACATCGTTTAAGTGGTTCGCCTACGTACTCAATTTGGACAATGTCCTCTAGTACACCATATTAATCATTCTCAATATCGCCTTCCCTAGTGCCACAAACACCAACACCACAATTATATGTTTTCTTCCCGATGCTTCGAGCTTCTATGTGGAATTTGAATCCATTTACTATATATGCCGTCCACGTCGACACACACCGTTTTGGCTTCACAGCCAATTGGCTCAGGTAGCAATGTTTGTCGACCTCGAACAATTGAATATAATGCACCTAAGGTGACATAACATGTGGTTTTAATTAATACAATGCACCTAATTAATTGTTATATTCAAATTATGAATAAATGAGTTCGAATACTTACATTCAATCTACGAAATGAGTTTCAATGATGGTGTCGACATCTGCGTCGCTGACATTGGGACGTGCAACTCTCACTTGGTCTGTGAAAATTCTATCACATTTTACGAAGTCTATTAATATAGTTGCGCTATGAATGATAAACTGAATTGGAAGTGAAAATACCACTCACCCTATATAAGGTTTAACTTCGTCACAATTTAACAGCACGTGAAGATGGCCAGCAACATATTCAGCATCTGTGAGATACCTTGATCTTTCCCTGCCAATAGCGATCCCTGCCGGTGCAAACACGGACAGAGTTGGAAAATGATTAATATGTTCATCGTCGTCCTCATTTCTCCTGCACCTACTGCGCATGGCGGGCACATTAGAGCGGAAGTAATCACTACAAAAAAAAGTAGTTTTTACTAACATGGATAGTTCTTTTGCAATAAGTACATTTTCTATTGGTAAAACCTTATACCAACAGATATTGGTCTATTGCTAGATTGTTGGTACCAAGGGTTGATGGTATTAGTTTTACCAACAGATATTGTAATCTGCCGCAATTGCTCCGTAATACCAACAGAATGAATCTGTGGTGAATGTCATCGCGTTATCAACAGAGACATAAGATGTTAGTGATGACAAATATTACCATCAGATGCTTCTGTTGGTGCTAAATCAACTAGCGACATAAATTATCTACCAATGTACTAGATCCGTTGGTAATTCTTTCTTTTCCCTGCCTTTTTAATATTCTCAAACAAGAACATCTGTTGGTACTACTGTATATCGCCAAAAAAGAATTTCCATCAAGTTGCAATATGTTGGTAATTCTATTCTTTCACACCTGATGATTCAAAACATCTACAACCAATAATCCATCCATTTAAGTGGGAAATATTTTTTTCAACGAATACATTTGCACAAAATCAAACCTGTAGTACAATAGTTATCGACAATAGAACAATCATCCCAATCAAAAGCACAATGTTATTTAAAAGTTTTCAAAAGTGCTATGCATTCACTAAAATTTCATAAGAAATAAGTACATAACTCTAACAATTGCTTCCATTGAAATTAAAGTCCAAACTATAAGTGCAAACTCAAAAACATTCCTTGGTCTACCTAAAAGATAAGTCAAGACAAAAGTTAACCACATATGAGAACTCAAACTATGACTCATCATTTTGTTCTTGATCATCAACCTCTTCGGCATTTTCTTCTTCAAATGTATGATCTTTTTCATTGTCATCATCAATATCCTCATCTTCCTCAAATGAAGAAAGAACATCCTCCGTTATTCCCTATTAAACAAGCACAAGAGCATAAATCTTAAGAAGAGGTAATGGAGAATATTTATAGTTATCTAATGGCATTCTCCCTTAATAACATGATGCCAAATGATAAAAGAACAAATTTTGCGGCAAGACAGATAAAGTTTCGTTTGAAAACTGACTATTTTCCAGGCATAAAACCTATTTTCCAGGCATAAAGCCTTACATTAATTCCCTGCATCGAGTAGAAGTATAAAAGAACATACAAATAAGCTCAACAGCTACATGTCGGAGTTCGCAACTCTGCAGGCCACTCGCCCAGAGTATACCAAACATTACAATCAGCAAATAGGCTTATTATATGACAAGAAGAGGAGATATGCACATGATAAAGATTGCTCGTTTCAACAATGGAAAAGATAACCAAATAAGGTCACAACAATTTACACCAAATGAGCTGCAAATTATACCAGGCCAAAGATCTAAATCTAAGCATACCTTTTTTCGTGTTTTTTGATAATGCCTCTCCATTGGACTTCATTCGATGGAGGCCCTGATTTGTGTGAGTTCCGGTCTTTTTGCTTGGATCCAGATCTTTGGGTGGAGTGCCTGGCTTCATACGAGTACTCCTTCTGTGACCTTCTTTGGGATGAACAAATGATTCTTCCTGGTTTTGGGAGAAGCTTCCTTCAAGACCTTGTACGTTTCGGGCAATCTGGAGGGGTTTTGGAGCTTTTGTGTGTCCAGAGTTATGGCATGATGATGATGAATGTCCTTTATCCATGTTTTCGAGCTCACTAGCGATTTGATTACGTCTTTCTTTCAAGAAGTTCAGCCGGGTTGTCAACTTGGAGAATGTGGAATTGTCATTTTTGGCCCCCTGAAATGCAAATGCAGAATTTCTCTAAGAAAAGTTCCAATGTTCAAGCATTAAAGCTCACACTGTGATTGTATATGCTTGAATTCAGCTATATTAGCGAAATGTGAAGCAAGACTATTTTACTTTAAGATAAGAATATAGAAGAATATAGGCAAAGAGGGTCGGCTAATGATCCATGGCATTAGAACAAGGTTAGAGAATAAACTGTACTGCTACGATATCCTAGTCCTACTTTAAAATATCAAGAAAAAGAAAAGAGAAGGAAGATACAGTCAGGTCATCCTTTGCAGGCTTCCTAGATGCAGAGGAACTAGCCCTCTGAATGGGAAGTTCCTTGGATGAAGAATTGTTATGAAATCATCCAAATTTGGAACTGGCACTTCGTGAAGCATCACTCTTCCCGTCATTATGATCAACGACCTCGAGGTGATAGTTCTGTTGTGCTTGAGCCAAAAGTCATTTCTTTATAAGCTAACCCAAGAATAAATGCTAGATAAATTATTCCTTTAGATACTTCCAAAAAGCCCAAATCGTTAGCTTTCTTGATGCACCAATGAATATGCATTGAGACAGTTCAGTCAGTAAAAGATGTGATGGTGAAATTCAGGTTAAAAGTGATTTACCTTATTTTTATTCGATCTTTCAACATGACATGAAGTATTGGTTGCACTTTCCTTGTTACTTAGCCTGAAATGAAAAAGCAAAACAGACAATGCAGTGTGAGAAAAGCCATTTTCGGGGAGCTTTTCCTACTCAATAGGCATGTAGATTGAGATAGTTATTTGTCAAACTTCAGAAGTTGCAAAACTAGTTAACAAGAAATGAATAAAGTTACTATCATCATACCCTTTTCTTAATTGCAATCAGATGTAACAAATTTCTATGCAAACGTACTGGAATTTTCTGTCTTTGAAATTTTTTTTAAAGAACTTCAGTCATAGAATTTTCAGGCTAATATAGACAAATACAATGCAGTCCAATGCTTCAGACCCTTTTCTGATCTAGACAACACATACCAATGGGAAACTGGTACTACACGAAGTCTGTAGAACTGTAACCCAATGAAAAGCACTAAACTTCAATCTAATTGGAAAAAAAGTCGGAAACGATGAGGATGCATGAGCAATGGAGAATATCTTACAATGTTGTCTTTTCACTTGCAGTTTCTTGCATTTTGGTGGATCTGCCTTGCATAAGAGCTGCATTTTGTTCGTGTTCATGATCGAGCTGCACTTCAAGTTCGTCGGCCCTCTGTTTCGGGTTATTATATTCCTTCTCAACTAAAGCGATTTCCTCAATCTCAGCCTTCGTCTTCAACCAGGAAGCTTGTCAGGAAGTTGAAAAGTAGAGCAAAAAGGATGAAGAAAGAAACAAGATCTTGATCAATGGTACATCTTGTATTTAAATCACTTTTTCATCAAGGTTTGTTGCAGCAGGCAAATTAGGCAAATGGGAAATCACTTGTAGTGCACACTAGGGCTGCTTGTAAATCAAAAGTCTCATCCTTTGATGCATCATAAGTTTCTACACCTGGCTCCCATAGAACCTTCACGAACAAAGTCCGTAGCAATATGATGATGTTCCAACATTTACTGTGAGTCTATGATTATTACAACGATCCTAGTGTTTGAATTTATTAACTACAACAATTTGCTCGCTTAAAACAACGATTCCTAACATCAAAACAACTTCATCCAGCAACACAACAATGTCACACCAACAAGGTAGCAACATTGAAGCAATCCATACAGAACCACAAAAAGCATCACCGTGACTAATCATGAATTAAATGGGCACAGAAAATCCCCCCAAATCTCCTTTGCTTTTGGTAGACACATTTCCAAATTTGAGTAATGCCGTTTTAGCATGGTCTCTAGTTAAGAAATTAGCATAATCTTAGCCTGTTACGAAGAATGACACTCTTAACATAATCATTGTACTAACTAAACAAAGCCCACTGTAGGGGACAACTTTCATGAGATTGGTAGCATGATAAACGCCTTCCAGAATCTCAACATTGACCTCGTTAACCAACCCCCAGACCTCATCCACCCAATCCAAATGCCTGAATCCATTATTACCCATTCTAGTCCACCAATGGCTCTTCAAAAACAAAGAGAAGGGGGGAAAATTCTAAGAATTGACCATTTGATCCTGACAGGACTGAACCACTGCTCATAATCAGCAAATTCAACAACAGCTCCACCTCTGGTCAGACATGTGACTAGTGGCAAAGCAGATCTTAGCACACTGAACTACTCAATACTTGGAATTATTGTTCCCTAACTATTATCCAACCAACATCAAGAACATCTTTGCTTTCTTGGTAGTCAAAAGAAAAAGCACAAACAAATAGGCTTGCAAATGGATGAGACAAAACAGCACCTTTGTTGTAGGGTCCTTTCGAGCAAGCCTTTTCAAGTATTCCACCATATCCCCATCAATACCTGAATAAGAAAGAGTATTAGTAAAAGGTCGGGGTCGAGCTTTATACGTTGTCGCGACTGAAGCAACATCACTGTGAGTTGTGGCCTTGTGGGCTCAAACCGAAGCAAATCGGCGAGTGGCTGGATTAGCAATCGCTAAGAATCACCGGCGTTAGCAAGCAAGAGGAGCCGCCGGGGTTAGCAGCGCAAGGAGTCGTCGGTGTCACCGTGAGTTGTGGGCTTATGGGCTCGAACCGAAGCAAAACGGCGAGTGGCCGGGTCATTAATTGTGAAGAATCGTCGGCGTTGGCAAGCAAAAGGAGTTGCCAGGGTCGTTGCCAGGGTCAACAGTGCGCAGAGTCACCGGCGTCAGCGTGAGGAGTCGCAGGCGTCCACGATGAAATAGCGAACCAAAAATGGACAGAGGAGTTGCCCGCGTTGGAGTTCCCGGCGACCGGCGTCAGCAACCAAGTCGTAGGCCTGTTTCAGCGAGAGGGAGATGAGAGAGAGGGAGACATGTATCACAGGATCAGGCTTTGAGCGAAACTAGCATACAAAACCCTAAGGCTCCCAATTTTTAGATTTTAAAAATTAGTTATCAAAATTAATAAACCAACTCAATTTAAGCTTAAGCTACTAATATCAATTTCATTTTTTATTTTATTATCAAATGTGTATTTTTCAGATAGTTATTTAATTTTTTCGCAATAATATTCTTCATTAATACCAACAAAAGCTCTTTTATAGATGAGTATACGTTGGTAATCTTGATCATAATAGCTTAATTTTAGTTTGGCACTCCTAATTTTAAAAAAAATATAATTAGGCGTGGTTTTTAAATATATATTTATTTAATCTTTTAATGAACAATACTAACAAAACTTTTTACTTTTCAAAATTTGTTGGTATAATTGTAATAATACCAACAGACTATTTGGTCATCGTAAATATTGTTGGTAATATATTAACAATACCATCAGATGCATTTCTTCTATTGTAATTTATTTGTGTTCCTTTGGTGCCAAAACTCATAGCCATTTTACCAACAAAAAAATCAATCTGATGGTAAAAATAAACTTTTACCAACAGAAAATATTATTTGTTGCTATGTTTCTGTTGCAATAAGTCCCTTTTTTTTGTGGTGAATAGGAGGCGAAGAATGTCCTCTCTGCCTCTAGGTATGCTTCTATGATTGAACCTTCAGGACACATTTGCTGCTTTATCTTTCTCTTCAATCGGCCAAAGAACCTACGCAGTTCACAATTGCAATGGATTTTAAGTGATTCCACATATAAGAATTCATAGAAGGTTTCATCAGTTATAATATAATTTACCTCTCAAATGGATACATCCATTGGTATTGTACTGGACCACCTAGTTGAGCCTTTTCTGCCAAATGCACTGGCAGGTGCTCCATGACATTGAAAAAGCCAGGAGGGAAAATGGTCTCTGACTTACAAAAAGTGATGACAATGTTGCGATGTAGTTCCTCAAGCATATCATCCGGCAATGTTGTTGAGCATAAGTTCTTGAAGAACTGGCTTATCTCAATAAGAGGTTTCAACACATCATCTAGGAGCGCACCAAATGCATTTGGTAAAAGAGTCTCCATGAAGACATGACAATCATGACTTTTCATGTTGTTGAACTTAGCCTCATTAGGGTCCACGATATTTCTCAAATTAGAGCAATATCCATCAGGCATTTGAAGCTCCTTCACCCATTCACACAACTCTCTTCGTTTATCCATAGGAAGTACGAACTTCGCTTTTGGTTTAACCAGCCTACCACTTGGGCCTGAATGTAAATGTAATTCTGACCTATCACATATTTCGGCAACATCCATTCTTGATTTGGCATTGTCCTTTGTTTTCCCACTAACATCCATCACAGTGTTGATAATGTTCTCGAAGAAGTTCTTCTCAATGTGCATCACATCCAAATTATGGCGGAGCAGTTGGTGTTGCCAATAAGGCAACTCCCATAATATGCTCTTCTTCGTCCAGTTGTGGTCATTCTCCTTAAATCCTGGTATGACAAATTCACCATTTGTGGTTACCATTGGGTAATCTTCCACTCCGACATAAAGCTCTTCCTCGAACAATTGGCGAGGAGGACCCCCTGTAACAGTTCTCCCTTTCCTAAATGCGATTCTATTTCTTCTGAACGCATGATTCCTTGGCAAAAAACACCGATGATAGTCAAACCATGAGAATTTACCTCCATTTTGCAATCTCAAAGCCTTTTGCTGTTTCATACATACGGGGCATGCCAATTGGCCATTAGTACTCCACCCAGATAACATTCCGTATGTGAAAAAATCATTAATCGTCCACATAAGTGCAGCCTTCATCTGAAATGTACGCCCCGTAGAAATATCATAAGTCTCAACTCCAACATCCCACAACTCTTTCAACTCATCGACAAGAGGTTATAAATATACATCTATGTTGTTCTTGGGATTTTTGGGCCCAGGGATTACACAAGTCAAGAACATAAGCGGTGTGGTCATACACATTTCAGGGCGAAGGTTATAAGGTGTAACGACCACTGGCCAAATGGAGTATGATCTTAAAGACAATATGTAAGGATTAAATCCATCAGCACATAAGCCAAACATCACACTTCGAGGCTTTGCAGCAAATCCAGGGTATTTGGAATCGAAATGTTTCCATGCTACCCCATCTGATGGATAACATAAAACACCGTCCTCGCGTCGATGTTCATAATGCCATCTCATGTGCTCTGCACTACTTCTTGATGTGTACAACCTCTGCAGTAGAGGTTTTAACGGCAAGTAATGGATCTTTGAGTATAGCAATGGATTCTGATTCCTTTGTTGTGACTTTTGCCTCTTCCATCTTGAATGCCCACAAAACTTGCACGCATTCAAGTTTGTGTCCTCCTTATAAAATAGCATGCAACCTTTCCGGAAACAATCAATTTGGACCACATCGTTGCCGAGATCTTTAACAGCGTTATTCGTTTGCCCGTAGTTGTTAGGCACGCGGTTGTTAGGGGGACACATCTCTTTCATTAGTTGAACAACTTCATTGAAATAGTTTTGAGGCATACTATAATTAGATTTAATACTCAACAGTCTCACCACCGTAGATAGCTCACTGTGGGAGGATCAACTATCATGTAAGGGTTGTTGAGCAGCTTGAGCCATATTATAAAATGGTTCTCGGCAAGTGCTTGACCCCTCTTCCCTTACATTTTGATTAGCTATTATAGCATCATCAACCATGTCCTCTATCCGATCTTTTGTAGGATTCAGAATAGTCATTATTAGTATGACTTGAACCTCCAACTTCGAAAATTTCACTATTTTGATACCCAGAACCATATTCCTGAGGTTCTATTTCCCCATGACTTATCCAAAACCAATACCCTTGCACAAAACCCTTATACATAAGGTGCATCTTGACCTCATCAGGTGTCAAGTACACCCTATTTCTGCATTTCGCACAAGGACATCTATACTTTCCCCCATTCAGAAACTCTGTCTGTGTATGTGCAAATTGATCGAATTCGTTTACTCCATCTAGAAATTCTTACGTATAACCACTACGATCATGCAGTAATCTATTATACATTCACCTACGATGTGGAGGACTATTCATATTCTGCTCAAATAACAATAACCACATAAGGTATTTGATAAGAATTAATTTTAATCAAAATTATAATAAGTACATAATTTACGCAATTATATATTATGTATGCTTACTTTAAAATTTCCACATGCACAAAAAAAAACTTACAACTATGTGATAAATATACTTACATTCTCACGAACATCACAAAACTAATAATTCATACATAGTTCACCACTTTATTCCACCAACATATCAAATTTAAACTTAAAATTACCAAATGTAAGTGTACATTGCGTCGGGCGAAAACTTTAAACAAATATGAGCTACAACTTCATACAAACATCACATTTGAACAAAATAATAAACTAAAGCATCTCAATCCACCAACATATCAACTTTCAAGTTCACATCACCAAACCTAAACCCTAAATTGCATTGAGCAAAATCTCCAACCAAATTTCAACAACAGTATCAATTAAAACATTTCATTCCACCAACATATGAAATTTCAATTTCAAACTACCAAACCTCAACCCTAAATTGCATTTACCAAATTCTTGTAATGAATTAGAGCAATAACCTCACACAAATTGCACATTTCAACAACATTATCAATGAAACCATTTCATTCCACCAATATATCAAACTTTAACTTCAAACTACCAAACCCAAACCCTAAATCGCGTTTACCCCCATCTTGAACCAAATTAAACCAATAACCTCACACAAATACTACACTTCAATATAAATATGAACTAACTATGAAATTCTAACAATGTAATACAAAAATTTGTAGAAATTTCAAGTTGATTAGTTGAGAAAAATACCTCAATTAACTTCAAAAAACCGGCAGGGGGGGCGGCAGACGATGGCTGGTGGCAGGGGGAGGTGACCAGCTACGGCGGGTGGGGCGGACGACCGGTGGCGGTGGCTGGGCACAGCGGGAGGCGGATGGCTGGCGCTACTCGCGGCGTCGCTCTCGCTCTCTCTCTCCCCTCGAATGTCCGTTGTTGCAGCGAAATGAAACCAGAAATCTGGTTTCACTTAACTGGGGTGGCGACGGAATGACGACGAAAATTCCGTCGCCACCCCTTTTTAAATTTTTTTTTTCTAGGCGACGGAAATTCCGTCGCCATATGCCAATTATGGTGACGGATTAGCAGTTCCATCGCCATATTTGTCGTCTAATATGAGTTTTTTGTAAAGCTATTTTTCCGTCGCCAAATCTGTCGTCAATTTTTTTCGTCACTGAGTTTCGTCGTTAATATGAACATTTTTAGTAGTGAATTTAGGAAAACTTTTAACGTTCTTTTTTTTGGGGTGTGGGAGTAGTACTTATGAAGTCAGTTGCGCTCTATTGTGGGAATGTAGACAAACTACTCTTATAAACTAATTTGGCTATTAAATTTAAATTTAAATCAACTAAAAGAGCTAATTATACTATGTGATTTATGAGGGCTAAACATAATATCAAGTTAAATATAAATTGAATAAATCACTAAAACGTTTTTTGTTAATATCAATAGCATAAGTTATAAATTTCAAAAGAAACTAAATATTGTACCAAATTAAAGTTGTCGTAAATGAAACCTACAATCACATTAAGGTCCTACTATATTTCATATTATCTGAATCCAATTATCTGACATGTTTAAGCAATCAAGCTTTACAATATGCAAATTAAATATAAGTAGCCTAATCAGCATTCAAGTGCCAACTCATAAAATATTCACTCAAAAAAATATATAAAAATAAATATATTTTGATTTGTATGTCCAATATATATATACTTACGTCAAAAATAATGTCGAGCACACTTCAATCTTTTTCTTGGGTAACATCTAAATCATGTCTTTGTTCTATATTTAATTTTTTAAAGACAAAATTCAATTATTAATTAGTCTAACATATAACATTAAATTGAATTAAAATTACATTAATAACCTTAATCAATCTTCATTACTTGATAGAACACTTTTATGTTGCTATCCTACATGTAACTCTTATCCTAGGTGGCGCCTTAGATGGCGTCCTATGTAGCATCCCACATGTCGATAATACATGCATTTTATTCAACTTTAAAGGTAATGTAATGTGTGTTACTTACGGGTGAGAATGAATTACGGATGTACATAACTTCATTTTTTGGTATGTAAGGCAAATATTCAAAGTCATGACATTATCTTAATTATATATTGTAATCTTATTTGAAGGGATCAAATTTAAGTAGGAATTTTAAATTGTGTATATTTTTCTTTTCAATCGGGCACCTTTCCATTTGACCGTTATAGAATAGTTTGCTATATACTTACAATAAAAGCTTTGTAGTAGTTGACTAACTGATGAAATGATTCTAATTTTAGATTGTATAACATTTATTTTAATTGGTTTGAACCTATAGTTTTTTTTAAATATGGCCATTATTGAAAAATTCATAATAATAGAAAGATAATATATATAATTGAATTGGAGCATTGTACTTAAAAATACAGAAAATAAGCTAATTGCCAATTCTAAAATTAAAAAAATAAAAGTATCGTAGAAAAGTCCTTAACTAAAAGGTACGTTTTCGCCCCTTAGAGATTTCTATTGGTTTAATTCTATCCATTATGTATGCACTTACTTCATATATCCATTGCATATTATGTTAATAGTGTAATGGCCACATTTAATATTGTTTGTTAGTTTTGATGGTTCTTCACATGTCCATTGTATATTATGTCAATAATTTGATTAATTATTCTCATTATCAACAAAATATGGAAAATTTGTTGACAGTAGAAACAAAAAGGCAAATAAGTCTTTGACCTTAATCTCAACTCTTTGATGTATAATTATTTAAAAAAAAATCAACAAAATAAAAATAAAAACATTTTAAAAAGAGGAAAGGGAGATTAGTTGCAGATGAAGAAGTTTTAGTAGCATTTGAATTTAGGAAAACTTTTAATGTTCTTTTTTTGGGGTGTGGGAGTAGTACTTATGAAGTCAGTTGTGGTCTATTGTGGGAATGTAGACAAACTACTCTTATACTAATTTGCCTATTAAATTTAAATTTAAATCAACTAAAAGGGCTAATTATACTATGTGATTTATGAGGGCTAAACATAATATCAAGTGAAATATAAATTGAATAAATCACTGAAACGTTTTTTGTTAATATCAATAGCATAAGTTATAAATTTGAAAAGAAACTAAATATTGTACCAACTTAAAGTCGTCGTAAGCGAAACCTACAATCACATTAAGGTCCTACTGTATTTCATATTACCTGAATCCAATTGTCTGACATGCTTAAGCAATCAAGCTTTACAATATGTAAATTAAATATAAGTAGCCCAATCAGCATGCAAGTGCCAACTCATGAAATATTCACTCAAAAAAAAATATAAAAAAAAATATATTTAGAATTATATGTCTAATATATATACTTACGTGAAAAAGTAATGGCCAACACACTTCAATCTTTTTCTTGGGTAACATCTAAATCATTTCCTTGTTCTATATTTAATTTTTTAAAGACAAAATTCAATTACTAATTAGTCAAACATATAACATTAAAATGAATTAAAATTACATTAATAACCTTCATCCATCTTAATTACTTGATCGAAAACTTTTATGTTGCTGTCCTACATGGCATTCTTATCGTTGGTGGCACCTTAGATGGCATTTTATGTAGCATCCCACATGTCGATCATACATGCATTCTATTCAACTTTTAATATATATATGATATGTATGATACATGATTCCTCGAGCCATACTTTAATGTAATGCATGACTAAATCATCATATTCTCCCATAATGCAAATATATTATAACTAAATACATTGTAAGCTATTGGATAAGAAATGTTAAGAAGTTGGTAAGATGAAGATGGATCCCCACAGATAGGATCTACATCTCTTGACCTCTACAAAAGCAGCCTTTAGTGGGATGAACATAGGTCCCCAATAAATGTACATATCGCTAATCAAAATTGTATTAACAAGCTGTACACTGTCCTGCATATCTGAGGTTTCCTGTTTTCCCAACAACATTTTTTTCCCGACAATCTTGTTACATAGGGCTGTAGTAACGCACCATTACTTTTATTCATTTTTCCAGGTTATAATATTATTATCATTGTTATATCAAATAATGGGTTATCATTTCGTCAATGTGTCCTTAGGCCATACACATGTCACTGATGTTTGATCTAAGTCATGAGGTTAACGCTGCTATTATTTTTTTTTATATCAAATAATGAATAACTTATTTTTTGAAACATAAAAACAATATTTTTATAGGATTTCTTTTCAATGGCAATGAATCTCATATATACTTGTTATTGCATAAAAAAAATTAAAATAAGATATTTGATCGTAAAAAATTGACATAAGTTTTTTACCTTTTAATTCAGTACTAGAAACAATTAAAATTTTTCAAATTTTTTGGTTGGCACTTAAGAATTAAGTATAAATTAGTATAAAAAACATAAAGAAATAATAAAAGCTACAGGCTATAAATTAATAGGAAAGAAGCAATAGGAAGTTCTACAAAATATAAGTAGTTCTAAGAAGCAATAAATTCAAAATTACATGGACACTAAATTTAAAAGAATAAGCCGTTATCATTTGCTAATTGCTACAGCATTTTGTAGTACATTTCCCTTACAAATTTTACAAAATGACTAAGAATTTTTCACATTTTCCTCAACTGCCTTCTCTCTCTGGCTACACCCTCTTCAGCTTCCAGGATATGACACATGCATTACTGTAGTCTATTGTAAGCAACATGTCAACCTCAAGACTTTTTTTTTTTTAATCACAGTCAGTGGATGAACCCATCCGCTTGCCCATTTATCCATATAATCTATTCCACTGATCTAGCCATTCACCATTGGTTTTCGCAAAGACTAACGGATATTATTATATTAGTTAAATACAATATAACTAATGCAACTAACTAATTTTCGTGCGATACGTATATGTTAGGAATTAAATCAGGATAATAAGATGTGAAAACGCAAACAGAATTCAACCAAGAACACAACACAACAATGAAAAGAATAAAGGACACAGAGAATTTTTTTTACGTGGAAACCCAATGTGGGAAAAAACCACGGACGGCGACAGCACACCGACAAATTTCACTATGAG
>JACYFF010019584.1:45210414-45321711 GCA_017589665.1 Selenicereus undatus
ATGTGTATTTTGTTATTCCTTTTTGTTGTGTTTTAAACAAGGTCCTCGACCCCCTTATATATAGGGTCTGTGGGGTAGAGTTTCCCCTTGACAACCCTAGCCGCCACCTTCCAAAAACCGACACCAGCGCGAACCCTAGCCGCCATCTCAAGGCGGCATGACTTTTTGCCCTGGCACGGTCGTGCCTCATGGCACGGGCACCCCGTGCCGATTCTCTGTCCGCTCCGTTCTTCGATCTTCTTCGACGCAGCACGCCCGTGCCCATGCAGCATGGTCACCCCGTGCCAAAACTCGAGATTTTGGGCCATAAAGCCCAACAGTATATATTAGTTTTCTCAATGTTTCCTTGTGAGTTATTGCGATTCACGTGTTCTTAGATGTCTTAACTCCTTTCACATGTACATAAGAGCATCTTTGACATTATCATAGGAAGTATAAGGAGAACAAATGGCAGAAGAACAGTTGCGCCATGGGCAAGCACTATTTTGAAAGCAATTTTGGCTTGATGCTGGCGCAAATCGAATTAGCCAATTGCTCTCGAGGGTTGCACAGCACTTTCGAATGCGTCCACTCACGGCCGAACGTTTGGAGTATGCAACACTAATGGAGGAGGAAGAGGAGGAGAGGTTATGTTTTCTAGGTGTCAAACAACTAGAGAGAGGCTCTATTTGAAGAGCAAAATCTAACAATTGAGGAAGGGAGAAAGTGGTTGAAAAAGGGGAGCGATAAGGATCAAAAATAAGGATGTTGAGTTCATCCACTCTTAAATAGTGATTACTAGAGATTGATAAGGAGAAAAATCTAAATCATTAGTTACCACAATGGAAAATAAAATTAAAAAATTAGAGGACCGCCATAGCCCACAACCCACATCTCACTGCCACAGGCGTGCTTCACCTAACTTGGATCGGACTGGGCAGCACACACACCTGTGTGGTACCCAATCCAACACCTAGCCTCACTAATAAAACCAAGCTCAAAGTAATTAAATTAAACAAGTTCAAGAAACCTCATAGAATAGGAACCTCTATAAGGGCTCTTAAACTTCCCATGTGGGACAAGTGATCAACAATAGAGAGGAGGGAAGGCATGTTTGTTACCATGACTTCCAACAATTCCACCAGTAATGACATACAAACAAGGACAACAAAGATCTGGGCAGAGGAAGGTCATTGAAAGACCTGCGTTTTTGTTTTCCGTTAAGCTAACTGTATTACCATGTTGCGTTATAAAGTCGTATTTTTAGCAACTGTATGAGTTACATGATTATCGATGTGCTTTTGGGAGCTGTAATTTTATTAAAAAGGGGTTATTATTGCTATTATTGATTTTAAAGTTAATTCGTGGTATTTGTGCTTTTAAATTATATCAATAGTTGAATTTAGTCATTATTCGATTTATTTAGTTGTTTCCCAAATATGATTAGGTTGTTTACCTTAGAAATAGTTTCAAGGTTTATTAAATTGAACCTTTATATATTTGGGAACGAATAGTCGATAGAAGACCGTATTAACGATTCGGGTTTAGAGTTCAGGATACGAACTAGACTAGCGGTACCAATTACTAAACAGCTTGAAGAAGAAGGAGAGAGGGAGGGGCATATTAGTAATATCATGAGACACCCTTTTTTTTCATTCTCCTTCATGCGTCCCCCCTCCCCACCCCGACATCTCTCTCTCTCTCCTCAGCATCTTCTTCCTCCTCCTCAATTTCCTCTGTGAATGCAACAACAGCTCCATCTTTCGATGGAATTTCGCCACAACTCGCCTACAAATTCACCCCCTCTACCTTCCCCACAAGCTAATAGACCTTGAGTGTGGAATCTGGGCAAAATCGGAAACGACCCAGCACGATTTCGGTTGAATTGGGCGGCAATTTGGGGGCATCGAACGCATACCAGACTCAGCCATGTAACCTTGCCTCTAGCTTCTTCAATTGCCACACAAATTAGGGTTGAATTCGCAGCACAAGTATCCCTCTCAATTTCAGTTTAGTGAGTGAACGTTTGGGGATGAATTTGGGGTCCGAATGGCACGGGTCAGGCACGGTTTCGGGTCTGGTTGCACGGCCAGTGAGCTAGGGTCGAGGGTTGAGGTTCTCCGGCCCTCAAAGTTGATCCAAAACTCCAAAATCGGTTCCTCTAGCTTGGAGTCCAGGTGGGTGTTCCTCGCCTCCTAAATTAGTATTAATTTGGAAATGTTTTAACCTAAAAAATGATTTATGTCAGCTTAGGTTTGGTTAATTTCATGGATTATGTGATGAGAAACTATGCATGCTTAGAATCGATTCAAATATGTTAAGTTTATACATGCCTGAAGATTTAATTCGAAGAGAATTATGCATGTTTAGCTTTGATTCGAATCTATTCAGTTAATTCATGCCTGAAGATTTAATTCGAAGTGAATTATGCGTGTTTAGCTTTGATTCGAACCTATTCAGTTAATTGATGCCTGAAGATTTAATTCGAAGTAAATTATGCATGTTTAGCTTTGATTCAAACCTGTTCAGTTAATTGATGCTTGAAGATTTAATTCGAAGTGAATTATGCATGTTTAGCTTTGATTCAAATCAATTCAGTTAATGCATGCCTGAAAAGTTGACTTGAATAGTAATTTCGATGTAATAAATGAATGCCTAAAGTCGTGTTATGTTTAAATGGCATAAATAGGTTCGAATAGTAACTTCGATATAATAAACAAATATCTTGAACACATTATGTTTAAAGAGGCTTAAATAGGTTCAAATAGTAACTTCGACGTAATAAACGAATCCCTTGAATCGTATTATGTTTAAGTGGTTTATTTAGATTCGAATAATGACTTCGATGTAATAAACGAATGTTTGGAATCGTATTATGTTTAAATGACCAAGTTAGGCTTAAATAGTGACTTCGAAGTGACTTCAATCATGAATGCAAACGCTTGCATCGTACTATATTTAAATGGCCAAATTAGCCTAAATAGTGAATCGTTTTATGTTTAAATAGAGACTCGATTCATGTTAAGCTTGTATGGCATAGATAGGTTTGCTTAGTAACCATGTTGTGATAAACGAACGCCGTGAAACGTAATATGCTTAAATGACCTAATAGGCTTAAATGCAACTTCAAATTGATACTTGATTGTTTGATTAAAATGTGCTCACGAAGTAGCTTTTGAAACAATTCCTGAATAACGAAAAGAGCTTGTTTGCCCTTAATTGCAATACATCGATGTGATTATGTTTCATGCTTAGTTAGTTCGATTCGGTTTGTAAAATGTTCTTTTCAAGTTAATGACATATGATTATATTTATGTATATACATATATGTTGTTGTGATTACATAAATATATGTATGTATGCATGCTGTAACGCACTGTTGAATGGTGCTGCTTGCCCAGGTGAGTACCTAACCCCTATCTCTTTATAAGCTGGCATGATAATATGTTATGATTAATGAAATTGAAAAACCCAGATGGTAGTTGGATGGTTCGAGGAAGAACTATGAGTGGTTCGGGGATCTTGTGGTACGGTGCTTGTGAGGAGGGAGTTCGGGTTCTAAATTGACTGCAATCGTATGGATTGCGAGACCATGTGTGACTCATTGTGTTGAATTGATTATGAAGTGCTTGAATGTGATATATGTGGACCCCCTTCCATTCGATGTCCTCAAATCGCATCATGTGCATAAGGGTGAGTTTTTCAAAGAAGGATTTCATGTTTTGAAATGATAGTAGCCATAACTATTAGTGCATGATGACCTATTTTAATTAAATGAAAACAGTTTTGGGAGTGAACTCGCTCGAATGGGGGAATCCCTAAAGAGTTTTATAAAGGCGTGAGTTGTATGAAAAAGGATTTCGCTGTGAAAAGGCAGTAAAATTATTAGCCGTTATGGCCAATACGCTTTAAAGTGACTAAGATAATGTGTTGCGGACAATATGATATGAATGATGTTAACCTAGGGGAAAGTCCGGAAACCTTAGAGGCCCTGACGAGGGTTAATGTAATGGTCCGATATGTTATATGTAGCCATCCCGGGAGTAAGAGCTTAAGCGTGAGCGTTAGGTCTCACTATGGGGTTGAGAATAGATCTCACCCAATCAGCACCCTGTAATGATCTTATACCAGATGTATTTTCCTAATAGGCAAAGAAAAGCAGTTGGCAGTACGCCATTTCAAGTATTTCAAAAAGAATGTTTTTATGGGTCGATAAAAGGCCAAATGAATGAAATGTGAAAAGTTTATAAGGGTCAGTATGCGACCGATATGAAAGAATATGAGCCTCAAAAGGCTAAGAGAAGAGTTTTTAGGAGCCTGAAGAGGCTAAATGAAGTGTTTTCAAGAAAAGAAGGAAATCTTTCTGTGCATGTTCTATGCTTTTCTTATAAATAAAATGTGAATGAGATCTAAGTAAAGTATGCTGATGAAAATAAAAAGTGTTATGTGCATATTCCAAGTATGATTTATGAATGAGATGCTAAGTAAGATATGATTACGAAAAAGAAGGCCTTATGAGCATGTTTCATGCATAACCTATGAATGGGATATGAGATTTGAATGAGACTTGAAATATATGTGTGCCTTATGCATATCATATGAATGAAACGCTAAGAAAAGTATGATTATGAAAACAAATAACCTTATGTATGTGCACATCATATGAATAAGGTTTCATGTATAGTTTAAATGGAATGCTAAGAATTTATGTTTATGAAAAAGAAAGATTCCTATGCATAGCCCTCGATGCTTGCTTATGTGCTTAACTGCTTGTTAGTAAAGGAATTTAGTCATTTGGGGACCTAGAAATATGTTTGAGTGGTTAAAATGAAGTTTATGCTTAGTAATCCTTCCATAAGGATTTTATGAATGCTTAATATGATAGTAAAGTATGAATACGTGATATGTGACTAATATGAATATTATTGCCTGCTACAGTTTTAGTTTTAAGGGGGTCGGGGGACACTCACTGAACGTGTGGTTGCTCATCCCACTACTCTTTCCTCATTTTCCCCAGGTTTTCCTTGACACAGGAAGAAGTTGAGTAAGCTATGTCAAGATGGAGTCTATTTTTGCTTGCAAGGTGTCATGTGTGTCTACTTACGTCTTAAATGAAGTCTTGTAAAGTTTGTAAATGTTTGTAAACAAGTATTCTAGTTCATGTAATGCATATTGTTTATGAGTCGCTCTGTATAGCCATATGAGCCGACCATCTAATTAGTTAGATGTCTTCTTGCTTAAAGTTAGTTATGTTTTGGGATGTAAACCCCATACTCCGGTTGTGTGAACCGTTGAGTTGTATACTTCGTTTCTTCTTTGTTCATGAACTATTCTGTTTGGTGTGCTCCGAGCAAGTGGCTCGTTGAGTTATGAACTCCAATGTATAGCCGTTGAGCTTCTTTTAAATGTTGTACGCTTCCGTTGATTTGCAGGGATTTATTGTAAGGGTTTTAGCCTGGAAATGGTCAGTTTTTAGGGGGAACTTTGTCCGTTTTGTCCCGAAATTTAAGTAAAAAGTTAAGAAAACGTAACGTTTTCAGCCGTAGGGGCTGGGGGTGTTACAGTCATGTACTTAAGCATCAACATCTTGCGATTGAAATAATATGGTGAAGTGAGGCGACAACCATGTCTACAACTTGAACTTATCTTGAACTTGGTGGACCCTAATTGAGACCCTCTCAGCACATATCGACCCTAAATGTCACTGCAAACCCCGCTATTAAAAAAAAAACCTTGCGCTCTTTAAGACCATGCATATACCTCCAGTCTCATAAGTGCTCGAGAGAGACAACCTAAATTTCTCACAAAATGGCTGCCAAGCCTTCATGCTTATGTAGGAAATTACATCAAGTCTATCTCAGACTACCATGAAAATGGCTATGGAATTATTAACAACATAGCACTACTCAACCTCACAATCATCAAGCAATGAATCCTTCAAGTGCATCTCTGAAGTACCACAAAGATGGTTAGGGAATCATTAAGAACATAAAAGCTCAACCTCGCAAAGCACTAACACACCCTAGGGATGGAAATGTATAGCTTATTAAGGTCAATATGACTTTCTTTGACTACAATTACGTATCCACCATACTGCTTTAACCAATGCACTTAAGCCCCATTCCCCCTGATGCCTTGAGAACAACTCACCTAGTCAATCTCTTAGTAAGTGGACCTGCTAAATTTCTCTTGGATCTTGCTTCAAGAAAATAATGTCATGTTTCAACCGTTCATTGACTGCACTACGTCTAGTGCAGATATATCTCTTCTTTTCGTTATAGAAACTATTGTGTACAACTCCAATTGCTGCATGCGATTCAGAATATAAAGATATAGTTGTAGCCTTCCCCTCCTACAATGGCATGTTTGAGAATTCCTGTCCTGCCAGCTCAAGAATAATAAATTCAGCTTCTATCGTAGAACGACCTATACGAGTCTGTTTTGTATGCATCCACGAAATAGTTCCTTCACCTAAAATAAACACACACTACTGGTAGTACTCTCTTCATCATTGTTAGAGATGCAGTTAGCATCATAAAAGCCTTCTAATACAACATGAAATTTAAAAAAATGCAAACACCAAACCATAGTACCTCTCAGGTATTTAAGCAAATGAAACAGTCCATACCGAGATTACGTGTGTACCAACTCAATCTACTAACTACATGGGCAATGTTCAGTCGAGTGTAGTTCATGAGAAACATCACACTTCATAGAATTTTATTATATTCAATGTGAGAGAAACTAGAACACTTATTTTTCTTTAGGTATATGATAGGATCATGGGGAGTTCTCGCAAGAACTACATCAAAGGAATTGAATTCTCAACATTTTCTCAATATAATGAGAGTAATACAAGGAAAAGCCATGCTTAGTCTTGTTAATTTTTATCCTAAAGATCACATCAGCTTCTGCAAGATCCTTCATTTCAAAAGGAGAAGACAACGATTTCTCAGTCTCATTAACTATATAAACATTAGCACCAAAGATCAACATGGCATCAACATATAGACATATTATTACACGGCATGATCCAACTAGTTTTTAATACACACAGGAATTGGAAGCATTCACAGTAAAATCATTTTGTACTATTATGCCATGAAACTTTTCATATTATTGTTTAGGAACCTGTTTTACTTCATAGAGGGATTTCCAAAGCTTACAAGCTTTGTTCTCCTATCCAAGAACAACTTATACCTTAAGTCATGACATATAAATCTCTTCCTCTTAGTCACCATTAAGAGAATCTTTGTTGATATCCATCTGATTCACAACTAGACCGTGAACAACTAAGATGATTAGAGATTTGACCAAAGCAATTTTAGTCACATCGAAATAAATGTCAAAATAGCCAATTTCTATCTTTTGGTCAAAACCTTTATTATTAGCATGGCATTGTATTTGTCTATTGAACCATTACATCTATATTTCTTTTTAAAGATCCATTTGCTACAAATAGATCTAGCACCTTTACTTAAGTAACCAAATCCAAAGTTTGATTTGACATAATTGAGTCTAATTCACTTTAATGACTTCTTTCTAAGAATTAGAATATGTGGATTTCATATATAGCCTCTTCATAAGATTTGGGATCTTTTTCAATGAAGAAAACAAATGCTAGTTCATTGGTTAAATTGAAATCCTTAATTAAAAAGGTAGTAATAATGTTGGGATGAGAACTAGTCCTAACCCTATACCTCTTATTCCTACTACGTTCATCAACTAAGTCTCTAATACCAAAACTAGAAGTTGGTTGTTTCACATTTTCATACACAACATCAAAGACATCCTTTTTCAAAGAGAAAACACACTCAAAGAATTCTACTTCTCTAGACTTACAATTAGAAAAGTCTTTTAATGTCATGAATCCACATGCAACACTATTTGGGCATATCCAATAGACACTAAATCAAAAGTCTTAGGACTAACACTTACTCATTTCGAGTAAGGTAAAGTAACTTTGGCCAAACCCTCCTACACATTAAGAAAACTTAGGTTAGAGGCATACCCTTTCCAGAATTCATATGGGACTGGTGTAACTTCTTATAAGGTACTCTATTAAGAGTATAACATGTAGATAAAACAATCTCTCCCGATAGGTTGTCAAAAAGACCGAAAGATAAAAGTATAGCATGCATCCTTTCCTTAAGAGTTTTCTATTTCCGTATGGTTATCTCATTGTAAGGGGAGTATGAGTGGCACCAGCCTCATTTGTAATACAAAATTTCTCACAGAAAGCCGCTAGAATGTTAGTTTCATTTTTTACATCCCTATCGGTTCTATGTCTCTTGATTTCATGTATAGTTGGCATTTTAACTTCTATTTTATACCTCACGAACATTTTAGAAGCCTTGTTTTTGGACATAACGAGGCATGCTTTGGTCTACCTTGAGAAGTCATCTAAAAAGGTGATGTAATACCTTTCCTACCCTTACCTAATGTATTGTTAAAGTCTGCTAGTCTAAATACACTAGTTTTAGTAGTTATATTTTTCTACTAGTGACAGGTTTAAGCATCTTTGGGCACATTTTACTTCAACACATAGGGAATTTAGAACAATTTTCAACATTTATAGTAGGAATTAAATGTTGATTTCTAAGGCCCTTAATAGATGCAAACTTAATATGACTAAGTCTACCATGCCATAATAAACTCAGCAATATAAGCCAAACTAGAAGCATTTCCATTCATAATCTTAGAAGCAGTGTTCCATCCCTCTAATTAGGTAACCCTTCCCAAAAAATACCCCATTATGAGAAATAATAACTTCGTTAGGCTCAAAAACAAGTTTAGTGTGATTTTGTTGAGAAGTGCAATGGAAATTAGATTCCTCCTAAGGGAGGGTACATAGTGAACATTGTTTAAAAGAATTTTCTAGCAGTGAATTTGAGGAGAATCTTCCCTTTTTCCACCACTCCAACAGTTGAAAAGTTCCCTATGTAGACACACTCAACATCAGGAGAATCTTTAAAGTCATACAATAACTTCATGTTCTAGTAGAGATCCCTGAAAGCTTTAGTGTCGATAATCCATTCAACAATGTTGGCCACCATAGTTGTTTCCTTGATCATAACACATATTATGTTATTGTCTTCAGCAAGCTTTGCATGAGCTGTAGTTCGCCCAGTAGTCTTCTACTTTAGTTGGGACTGACCTTTACATTGAGGGCACTGGTAGGATTTGTGTCCCAACTTCCACTAGACGTACCATAACCCTTTGCCTTCTGAATCTTTTTGCTAGACTTGTTTTGCTGCCTATAAGTGTGTAGCTTCTGGTTCTTCATTTGCCCTTGTACCTATCTCTAGTTACAGGTACATTAGATTTTACCATATTAGCTTTAGGAAATTTAAAGAAAAAAGTCCATATTGTCTTTAAGAAGATTCTTCTCTTTAATCCTCATGTGACTAATTAGCTTGTACAGGGCAAGACCTTTCTTCATGTGTTTTGCGGATTCTTACTCTGGGAAGGTGTAATTTCTTAGTTAGCACATCAGTTTGCGATTTCTCATACACCTTCATGTCCTCATTAGGAACTTTAGCACACACGTTCCCATAGACGTGAACGTCCTCCATGATAGGTTTGTCGCCAATGATCTAAAATTGCAGCACTCACCAACCATATATTTCTTTTTTCTGGTATCATCACTGCCACACATGGACTATAACTTTTCCCATATGACCCTAACAGCTTTAATAGCAGATGCTGCCTTTTTTGTTTTGTTGTCTTTCTTAAATTTCTTCTTGGTTTTGTCGTCCTTGGCTTCTTCCTGTCACCTTTAGTTTAAGCTTCATTAGCCGCTTCAGAGGCATTATTTTCTTGAGTAAGGTTAGTGAACAACGCATAATTGACCTCTAGATGTTCAAAGAAGATTAGGAGTTTCTGGGACTAGTGTTTATAGTTGGTTCCATCAAGGGATTCAAGTTTGGAGAGGTCAAGAAAGGCGTTGCTAACATAAATAGCCATTGATAAAAGTAAAATCACTATCAAATTATTAGAAATATAAAGAGAAAAATCTACATAATTGATTATGACAACAAAAAAATAAAATAAAGAAATTTTCTCCAAAACAATTATAAGACCACCACTTCCTATGCCCACGCCACACCGGGCTCAACCTGGTACAAATCTAGCGGGCGGTATGCTCGCTTGTGTGGTACCCACTCCAACAATTCACGCCACTAATAAATCCAAAGCAATTCAACAAGTTAAGAGAATACAAACCCCAGAAGGGACACTTAAACTATGTGGGACAAGTGGTAGGCAAGAGAGAGGAGGAAAGGCATGGTTGTTGCCATTACTTCCAATCATTATTTCATAATTTTACTATTATTCCATAATTATTAGACACATTTTCATTATTTTAAGCTTATCATGCCTTTCCAAGTAGTAGCAAAAACCCCCGCCCCCTTAAAATCTTGAACCATCTAACCTTTCTCTTCATCAATTAAACTAGACTAAATTTTATGCATAATTTGAAATGAATTATTTAATAGGCATAATGTAACATTAACTAGATAACGAAAAAATATACAACCTGTACTTATCTAATAATTATTTTTAGGTTAAATCGAACCTGTCCTTATTTGTTGCATAATGGAAAAATTTGCATAAGATAACATTACCTGGCTAAGTTTATTGTGTTATAGGCAAGATTTTAAAAAATGGGATTTGGGAATCCCAAAACCAACCAAATGATTTATTGTCAGTACAAGAACTATTATATAAATAGGCAATGACTAGACAACATCACTTGTTGGCTCTAACACCCCATTACCCCAAGCTCTTTATAGGTTAGAGCACACCACCACCATAGTGATATTATTGCATCCACGAAATTGACAATAGAATAGAATTTCACGACTTTTTGATTTGATAATGAGATACAACTGATGCAGGGCAACACACCATAGAAAGTTCCCATAATCCAAATCAAGACCAAGGTACTAATCAAGCCAAGGAGATTCAAAGTGATCTAGCTTTGGTTACTTAAATTGAAACTTTATTCTCCTTTTCAAGTCCAAAACTAGGCAAGGTCTTGCATGGTGTTTTCCTTTGTGTCTCCAAGACATCTTATGGGTGAGTCTTACTTTGTTGGACTCCTTATGATGTTTGTTTTTGCTAGGCTAACTCAATGTTGGCCTAAGTATTTTGTTGCATTAGGCTAAATTGACAGGTTAAGCAAGGATAACCCAGTTTTGCCCATACTGAAAGATTAGGCGGGATCACCGCACAAACCTTGATTTAGGGCCAACCTTTTTGTTTAGTATGATGGCCAACATCCTACAGTATCCATCAGTGTAGAGAAATCAAGGTCAAGTCAAGTTCTTCATGGAGGTTGAATTGCACTTAATGGACCATTGCAGTTTGAGCGCCTTTTTGACTTGTTTTGATTTTCTTGCTAATTCTCTTACCTAACCTTGGTTTAGGATTGATTTTCCTATTTGGGGTGTTTATTAACATTTTAAGAAACCTAGTGATGGATTCCTACCTAGCCATGACCTTGTCCATGATGTACCAAGTCCAAAATGTCCAAGAACAAGGTCCCAAGTTCAAAGGATGGTGCACATTTTACAAGACTCCCAAATAGCTACAACCGGGTTGCTTGGCCAGAAAATGCCTGGTTTTGTTCATCTCATTACGTAAGCTACATTGTGGCTTAAGTATAATATTTTTGCATTTTTAGAATCCTTACCATGTATACTTTCAGGTCCAAGCATTCATTTCCAATCATGCACACAAGAAGGTGGAAGATCAAGGAGTTTTGTCAAACCAACCATTTTTGCACCTACACTACACGATTGAATGTTTCAGTGGGATTAGACTACTTAAACATTGTTTAACCTTGATTTCTTTGTTGGGGAGGGGGGCAGTTTATACACATCTTAAAGTTTCCCCGCATGGCCTGAAAACAAGATCATAAACACTTTTGCTGAGGTGAAAATTGGTTGCAAAATCGGCTCAATTCTGCCTATGAACCCAATTCAGCAGTCCAGTTTTATTTTTCCTCCTCCTGTGGGTTTCCTTCATCCAATCTAGCTTGGCACACATCCCAAGGGGCCTAGAAGGCCAACAATCAGCTGAGTATATTGAGAAGAGCAACCAATAGCAAGCTTGCTGCAAAAGAACCTTGTCTCTTAAACGTGATTGGCCGACCGTAAAGGGCGAGTTGCTTTTCGACTGCACCATGTGTTCTCAGCATTGTTAGCAGCATAATTAAACTTAAGCATGATCTAATTAAGTTGTAATGTCATTTGTTTTTCTTTCCTTAAATTTTAGAATGTAATTAGGTTAAGCTTAAGGCATGGTTTGTACACGGTTAATCTTAACCGTGGGGATTAAGCTAACACCTTTCCTCCCTAGGAGGGTAAGGTGAGGTGTGTGCTTGCTTGCTAGAGCGCTAGTTAGGCTTGTATCAAAAGGAAAACACACAGCTTTGGCTGTTACATTACACTTGAATTTCAGAATACTCTTTTGAGAGCTTTTGCTTTTGGATTCCAAACACTTCACTTGCTTATCCTTAATTTGGTCGATTAAGGTGGTGATCAAGTAAGTCCTAACCTTTGTTTAAAGTGCTGTTTCTGTATCTTAATCAAAGATTAGGGACCCTAAGCTTGAGTTTGGTGCTGTTTCTCTATCCAAACTTCGAATTTAACTCTTTCATTTTCATTGTTCGTCTACACAGGTTCAAGGTATTGAACTGAAATTCAGTTTGCTTAAACGTGAGCTATTGCAATCTTGCTTTAGTTTTCCTTCTTTCCCTCAAAGGTACATCATATTTGGTATCAGAGCTTGGTTTCTCCTAGGCCTGGTACATCCCCCACCCTTCCAGAAATCCATCCCACTCAAAAATCCAAACACAAAGTCTGTTTTATAACTGGGTTGGGTGAAAGCACAAAACCGTGAAGCTTGCTGTTTTTAGCCATGCTTGGCAGAAAAGTAGCACGACCACCCCGTGCCATTAAGCACGTCCGTGCCACCCCTATTCCGTGTTGTTTCACTTGCTTAAGTGACCTTGTTCAAGCATGACTTCGATAAGCATGACCTTGGAGGAGAGGTTCGAAGCTTTGATGAAGCAGAATGAGTTCCTAGCTAGCAAAATTCGAGAGGACTCACTAAAGAATCAAGAAACTCAAGCACAAAATGAGTACTTGAGAAAGCAATTGGGTTCAGTTTTGAAGCAAAAGCAAAAACTGAATGAAGAAACTCTTCAATCTGAACCTAGAGGGCGTGAACAAGTCTTTAGCCATGAAGTTGATTCTTCCAGTGAAGAAGAACCAACCAGAATGATGAGAGGGGAGCCACGGTTTCAAGCAAATTCCAATGATTTCAGAGTAGAAGTTCCTGAATTTGAAGGTAAGCTTGATCCTAAAGAGTTCCTTGATTGGTTACATACTGTTGAGAGAGCCTTTGAATATAAAGATGTTCCTAATGATAAGAAGGTTAAATTGGTAGCTTTAAGACTCAGAAAGTATGCATCTATGTGGTGGACAAACCTAAGTGTTAAACGGCTAAGAGAAAGGAAATCAAAAATCTGTACTTAGGATAAAATGAAATCCAAACTCAAGGCACATTTTCTACCACCAACCTATGTTCAGGATTGTTATTCTGAACTTCATAACCTTACTCAAGGTAATATGAGTGTTGAAGAATATACACGTGAGTTTGAATAGATGCTTATCAAGTGTGGTATTCATGAGCCAGAAGACCAAACCATAGTTAGATACTTGGGAGGGCTTGATCCTAGGTACTCTAATGTGGTTGAATTGCAAGCATATACTTCGTTTGATGATGTTTGTGTCTTGGCACATAAAGTGGAGCAGCAAAAGAAGGCACATCCACCCTTTAAACCTCAAAACACATGGCCTTTGAACCGGAATCAACCTTTTAACAAGGGGAGTTCCAATCCTGTTCATAAGCCACAAACTCCATCCCCTTCCTTCCCACAAAGAACCCTAGCACCACAAAGAACCCAAGCACCTCAAAATAGACCTAACCCCAATCCCATGAGCAACAGAAGGTGTTTCAAATGTCAAGGGCTTGGACACATAGCTTTGGAGTGTCCAAACAGGAAGGTAATCACCTTGGCTGAATGGACAACCGTGAAGGAGAGCTTTCAGGAGGAAGAAAATGAAGTTGAAAGTGAACCAGAACTTGAGGAAACTCAAGATGAAGTTGTTGAAGAGGCTGATGAAGGTGAACTCTTAGTTTTGAGAAGAGTTCTAAGCAACCAAAAGGGAGTTAAAGATGAACAAAGGGAGAACATTTTCCATACTCTTTGTATTGTCCAAGGGAAAGTGTGCTTTTTGATCATTGATAGAGGGAGCTGTGCTAATGTAGTTTCTCTAAGCATGATTGAGAAACTAGGGCTACAAACAATGACTCATCTACATCCATACAACATCCAATGGTTAAATCAAAGCAAGAGAATTCAAGTTAACTCTCAGTGCTTGATTTCTTTTTCCATTAGAAAGAACTATCAAGATGAGTTATGGTGTGATGTGATTCCAATGGATGCATGTCATATGCTGTTAGGAAGGCCATGGTTGTATGACCGAAAGGTTATGCACAATGGTTACCTAAACAACTACTCTTTTACTAAGGATGGGAAGAAGATCACCCTAGCCCCTTTATCCCTATCCAAACTCCATGAAATTCAGCCACAAAAAAGGCCCAAACAAGTTGATTGTTTATTGTCCGTGAGTGAACCCACAATAAAGGCTTCTCAACATGAGTTTAAGACCTTTAAAGAGCGGATACTAAGCATGCAAGACGAACCGAAAAGTTTGATGCCCACTCACCCCATTGCAAGAACACTCATTGAAAACTTCTGTCATTTGTTTCCTGGGGAGATACCTACGGGTTTACCCCCAAAAGGGATATCCAACACCACATTGATCTCATTCCTAGTTCAATCCTTCCAAATAAGCCAGCTTATAGGATGAACCCAAACGAGACCATGGAAATTCAAAGGCAAGTCGAGGAGTTGATGTCAAAAGGGCTTGTACGTGAGTCCTTGAGCTCTTATGCCGTACCTGCCTTGTGGGTTCCCAAGAAGGATGGCAATTGTTAAGCCGAAAATCATGCATTGTTTTATTAAATAATTCAATTTTATTTTATATATTATTTCGTCTAATTTGCTCTATTTCATATATTTTTCAGGATTAGCATTAATTCAATAAAAAAGGAGAAGAGAGGACGTCGAAGATCGGGTTTTACATGCTTGGCTATAAAGATGGTCCAAAAATAACAATTATGGAAAATATTATTTCCATGATTATTTAATTTGGCTAGGGTTTTAAGAGTTGGAGGAAAGTTAGAAGTCTTGACGGAGAATAACTCTAAGGAAGAAAGGAGAAGAAAACCCTAATCATAAATCATAACCTTTATCACCATCTCTTGATATACCACCCACAGCAGCTCATCCTAAAAAAAAAAAGCCCAACACCCACACCTCTCCTCACCATAAAAATCTCATCATCATCACCATATTCGCCCTCACCATCTCCACCACACCTGACTGCAAAACCCACGGCTTCTCCATCCTCTCCTCACGGTACCCTCCGTCAAACTCATCTCACAGCAGCGCTCAATAGCCTTCAATCTCCTCCGTAACACACGACCAACTTTTTCCCCTTCATCATATCATAATCACCATCACCACCATCTTTGTCCAAAGCCACAACAATCCCATGCCTAACCCAACCTCACGCCCCCTTCTTCCTCATCATAAAATACTCAGCCCACACCATCACATCTTCCACCTCACGGCAACGTCACCCAAAAACGCCTCATCTCATCATCTTGCATCACGGCACCATCACATCCATCATCATTCAACACCTTCAATCTCCACACATCAAGCTTCACCCTCACGGTTGCACCATCATCTTAGTCGGGTTGCCTTGTTTTATTTTATTTTTTTGTTGTTGTTTAGATTATTGTTAAACATGAATTATTTGGGTGAAATTTGTGATTTTATTTTTAATATGAGTAAGTAATTTTATTGTGCTTAGTATAATCTATTTGAAACCATTCTAAATTAATTATTTTGGAACAAGTTTCATGCTTTATTGTCTAGTTGATTTATATTCATGATTCTATAGTGATTAATATTTATCGTTCATGATATTCATATTATATTAGTTAGAATAAATGCTAGTTAGTTTAATACGAATTCATATGATAGTTTAAAGGGCTTTAATACGTAAAAGTTATCGTCTTTTAAGCATTAGTATCACCCTAATTAATTATAGATGGCTCAGACCCATCTCTTTTAATTAGGTAATTGTTTTAGATCTTTGTTAAATCGATTTGCTGGTAAATTGGTTACAAAGCATTAGATGATATTTTTCTAATACGTAATGCTCTAGTTTGATTAAATTCTTGCGCTGGTGTAAGGGTTATAAAAACTAGTAGGGTTTATGTTAGGGTTGGACCTAATTAAACTATAATATAAGGAAAAATAGGGAAGATCCGCTGGTGGTTGTCTTCTATAGTCTAACTCATGGAAAAAATTGACTTGTGTGTTAATGATAAATATTAATTTTCATGGTGCATATAGATTATGCTAAGCATTTTTCATAAATTTGATATCTTTTGATAATTATTTGTTGCTTTTAATTAATTTGTTTAGTTTGTCAATTTTTAGTCTTCAATTATTAGCTTTAAAATAAAATTCGTTTACCCCCCAAAAAGAATAGTCTTTTAGGAGGGTCTTGGTAATTTTTGATTAGTTAGATTTTGATTTTTAGGGTGGTTATAATTTTCAGATTTGATTTATATACAGTTTTACCATTTAATTACCGGTTTGTTGGAAATTTGGCTAAAAATAGTTCCTTTCATTTTCTTTGAAGTTTGCATCCATCATAGGGTTTATATAGTGTCCTAATATGCCTCTAGTTAATTTCGGAATTTTTGGAAATTATTTGATAATTTTGCAGAATTATTTTGTGAATTGGATATGTGCAGGTTTTTATTTCAATAAATCTGAAAATTACGTTTTAATTTTTATTTCATGTTGTTTAGGTTTTATTGAGTCCAGAAAATTATATCCTTAAATTTGGGTAATTGTTTAATTAATTTTGTATTGATATTAGTGCAGTTTATTTAATTTCTAATTTCAGATTTAATTCTCTGTTTTATTATTCTGTAGTAATTTTCCGTTTTAATTTTTCTGAAATTAATTGGATACAATTCTGGAGTTATAAGCTTATAAACTTGAAGAACATTAGTTTATGTCACTGTTTCTGATTTTTTAATATTAATTTTCTGTTTATTATTTTCTGTTTTGATTTTTAGTTGAAGATTGAGTTATTATTCTGTTTTTATTTTTCTTGGTTATTTAGGATAGCTATTTACTGTTTTATTTTCAGAATTAAATCCAGAATATTTAGGAGTAATATTGGGTACTTTTCTAGATTTTTATTTATTAAATTTGATTTATTTTAGAAATACAAAGAGTAGAAACCATAAATTAGATCAGTAAAATTATTTAGAATTAAACTAGCCTTTTTGACATAATCTTTCCCTGTGGATCGATTCCTACTTTCTTATGGTATAAATATTATTTATAAATCAAAGTCGTGGTTAAATTTGTAGTTCCACGACAAGCTTCACAAATTTTGGCGCCGTTGCCGGGGAAAGAAAATAAAATTGCTAGTTACTTCTATTTAATTTTACTACTTTTATTGTTTTGTTTTAGCTCTAGTATTTTAATTTTTTTGGCACCTGTAATGTATGAGATTGAGGAGTGGTAAGGAACTTGGAGAGGACAAGGAGCAAACATTGAAAGCGAAAAAAACCAAGAGAGTCATCCTAACCCAGTAAGTCTTAAGGTTAAAGAGGTAACAATTTTAACTCTTCGAGAACTTGTTGCCCCTAACCTAGAAACCCAACATATGTCCATTACCTATGCCGTATTAGATAAGCCCCTAAAACTGAACTCTGGATTCATCAATCTATTACCCAAATTTCATAGATTAGTTAGAGAGGACCCATACCGTCGTATTATTGAATTCCTTATTACATGCTCTACTATGGTGCCTGAGGGGATTCCTGAATACCAAATTAGGTTGAGAGCTTTTCCTTTTTCTTTGCTTGGTAATACTAAAGATTGGTTGTATTACATGCCTGCTGGATCTTTCTCTACATGGACTGCATTGCATAAATCATTTTTAGATAAATTTTTTCCAGCATCCCGAATTGCATCTATTAGGAAGGATGTATGTGAAATCAAACAAATGAATGGGGAAACTTTTTTGTGAGTATTGGGAAAGATTTAATAAACTGTGTGCTAGTTGTTCCCAACATCAAATAACTGAACAGTTGTTGATTCAATATTTTTATGAGGGTTTGCTGCCTATGGATCGTAATATGGTTGATGTTGCTAGTGGGGGGGCCTCTAGTTAATAAAACTCCAGCAGATGCTAGAAATTTATTTAATCTAATGGCCCAAAATACTTAGCAGTTTGGTGCTAGGGAGTCAACGATTAAAAGGGTTAATGAGATTGGTTCTAGTTCATCTGTAGAGAGTCAGTTATCTCACATTACTGCAATGTTAAATAAGATTGTTACTGGGGGAATTCAAAAAGCAGTCATATGTGGCATTTGTTATTTAGAGGGGCATCCTACTCATGCATGTCCTACACTTTAAGAGCATAATGTTAATGATGTCTACTCTAACCAAGGTTAAAGGAGGTATGATCCCTATTCTAACACTTATAATGAAGGATGGAGAGACCACACTAACGTTAGGTATGGCCCTAAAACTAATCCACCTGGTTTTGACCAAACATCTCGTCAACCTTCTAGTCAAGATAAGACCAACTTCTTACTAGAACAAGTCCTTAAGAATATGGATGATAGGTTCCAAAGTATGGAAACAACTCTTAACCAAGTTCAAGAGAGATAAACTGTAACTAATACCATAGTTAGCAACTTGCACGCTCAATTGCAAAATAGGTTACCATCTCAACCTTACCCTAACCCTAAGGAGAATGTTAGTGCTATGAAACTTAGTAGTGGGAAAGAGTTAAAAGAACCTAAGAAGAGTAGAGAGTTAGAACTTGAGTTGGAGAACAAAGGGACTGAACCAGAGTTAGACACCGAATCTAATCAAGCTACTAAGGAAATAGGAGAGAAGAAAAGAGAACCTTATAAGCCAAGTCCATCTTTTCCTTGTAGATTTAAAAGCCTTACTTCTAAGGTAAATGACGATAACCAAGAGATCTTAGAGACATTCAAGAAGGTAGAGATCAACATACCTCTCCTTGATGCCATTAAACAGGTACCTCGTTATGCTAAGTTCTTGAAAGAATTATATACTACCAAAAGGAAGTTAATAGGGAATGAAAAGGTAAGTGTGGGGGAAAATGTGTCTGCTGTTTTTCAAAGGTAACTTCCCCCTAAGTGCAAAGACCCAGGTGTGTTTTCTGTCCCTTGTAAAATAGGAAACCTTTACTTTGATAAGGCTATGCTTGATTTTGGTGCGTCTATTAATGTTATGTCTCGGTCTGTTTATGACAAACTAAACTTAGGAGAATTAAAGAAAACTCGTATAGTGATTCTGTTAGCTAATAGGAGCAGTATTTATCCAGATGGAGTGTTAAAGGACATCTTAGTTCAAGTGAATGAACTTGTGTTTCCTGCTGATTTTTATGTGATGAACATGGGTGATGCATGTCATGACATTTCCATCTTGCTTGGCAGGCACTTTTTGAAAACAGCTAGGACTAAAATGGATGTGCATGAAGGAGCATTAACCATGGAATTTGATGGTGAGGTGATAAAGTTTAATATTTTTGATGCCATGAGATCTCCTGCTGATGTGAATTATGTATACGCACTTGATGTTTTTGATGAGTTGTCCCAAGATATGTATGACCTGTCTCATGAGGATGAGTTGTTTACTGTGCTTACTAAGTGTCTTGATCATGTTGAGTTTCAAAAAGTGCCATACCAGGTTAATGATAATCTAGTTGATGTGATAGGGTCTTTGTTTCACTTGCAAGAGCATAATGGACCTAACAAGTTTGAATTGCTTGAAAATCATGCTATGTTACTTCCCTCTAGCATTTCACCCTATAAACTGGAACTGAAACCTTTACTTGAGAATTTGAAAGACTTTGCCTGTCATCATCTGTAATGCACTTACCGTTGACCAAGAGGAAAAACTTGTTAAGGTGCTTAGAGAACATAGCCAAGCTATAGGGTGGACTTTAGCAGACCTCAAAGGACTTAGCCCTACTTTATGCTCACATAAGATCACTTTAAAAAAAGATGCTAAGCCTAAGAGGGATCCTCAGAGGAGACTTAATCCACCTACGATGGAGGTAGTCAAAAAAGAAATTCTTAAGTGGTTAGATGCTGGGGTGATCTATCCCATTGCTGATTCTAAGTGGGTTAGTCCTATCCATGTGGTTCCTAAAAAGGGGGGGACAACAGTAGTGCAGAACAGTTAAGGTGAGTTGATACCCACTAGAGTGTAGAGTGGTTGGAGAGTCTGTATTGACTATAGAAAGCTCAACAAGGCCACTAAGAAGGACCATTTCCCATTGCCTTTTATGGACTAGATGTTAGAGAGGTTAGCTGGGACGTCACATTATTGCTTTCTAGATGGCTATTCAGGTCCCTATAGCTCATACGGCTCAGGAAAAGACCACCTTTACCTGTCATTTTGGCACTTATGCTTTTAGACGTATGCCTTTTGGTTTATGTAATGCACCTGTTACATTTCAAAGATGTATGATGAGTATCTTTTCTGATTTTATCACCAAAATTATGGAAGTTTTCATGGATGATTTTACTGTACATGGTGATTCATTTGATGGGTGCTTGCATCATCTTACTCTAGTGTTTAGGCGTTGCATTGAGACCAATTTGGTTTTGAATTTTGAAAAGTGTCATTTCATGGTGGATGTTCGTGCCAAAAATGAGTTATTTTTAAGGTACTTTTACACTTGTTTTATGCTCGTTTTAATCGTGTTTTTAAGGTTTTTAACTGATTTTATTTTATTTTGCAAATTTTTAATAAATGTGAAAATATGGCGAAAAATGCGAGAAAAATAGTGAAAATGTCGGGAAATGAAGAACTGGTCCAAAATTCCACAGAACCAGTCCAAAATTTCACAGAGCCGGCCCAGAGAATAGAAAATGAACCAGTCCAACATAAAACCCAGACCGGTTCATTTAGAAACCCGGTTCACGTTTTCCCCTTCCCTTTTTTTCGTTACTCTTCTTCCTCAGTTCCCCAACCCAGAAACCTGAGACCCCTGCGTTCGCGATCTCCATCTTCACCATTTTCCTCCATCTCGCTCCACTTCCATATCGCTCCACTTCTTTTCTCTCTCCTCCAAAACTACCCTAGCCCACAGAAACTTCCAATCCTAAACCTCCTCACCCCAAAACCACAGGATTTGAAACCCATAGAAACCCACCGAAACCACCTTCGTCCATCTCCATCTCCATCCCCATCTCTTTCTCACTCGCGATTCACGCTACCAAGTGCCAACACACACCCTTTGCTGTCCCTCATTGCCATCGTCCACGACTTCCCCAATCGAATGGTTGAAACGCAAAGAGGGTCGAGTATAAATCTCAAGCTCGAGACGCCATTGAAGGTAATTAGGAAGTAGGACTAGGTAATTTAGGCTAGGTAATTTAGGGTTAGATTAGGTTCAATTTCAGCTTTAGGCTAGTTTAGTTTAATTTCGTTTATTTTCGTATTCATCATATTTAATTTTGATTTTCAGTTTAGGGTTGAATTTCGCATTTTAGGGTTTTAAATTTCAGCTTCATTTCTTAGATTTTAAGGATTAGGGTTGATGTTAGTTAGGTTTTGAGACTCGACACTTGTGTATTTGTGCTTCAATTTACGATTTTGGTGTGATTTTGCAAATCTTGGATGTTGGTTTCATTGAAGTTTAGTCGATTTCCCCCTCCCCTGATTTGTGTTCTGTTCGACGCGAACTCAATGAAGAATCGCCATCTTTGGAGAAGCTTGAGGCTTGGTTTTGATCTTCTAGGTCATGAATGTCGAATTCAGACCTGCGCCTATACTGGTTTGCCTTTGCTTTTGTTCTGTTTCCTCTTGCTCTGCTTTGGTTCGTTGAAGCTCTGTTTCGATTATGCTGATTCTTCCCCCTCCCCTGCTGCTCTTTTCTTTTTGTTCTGTTTCAAGTCGTTTACCCCAGCTGCTTAGTCTTCTCAGTTCGGCTTTGGGTTGATTAATTTCAGTGTGCTTAGTCCCCTACTGTTGCTTTTGGTTATGGTAATACCTTAATTTAGTTTTGTTTCATGCTTATGCGTCAAGTTTTGGTTAGCTCGATTTAATTGCGTGTGTCTGAGCTCTTCGTTTGTGTTGATGCTGATTGAATGAGATTTTTAGTCAAGTTTTGAAATTGTAGTTGATTTAGTAGTTTAGATGAGTTTAGTTGATTTGGGGTTTTAGTACTATTTGAATAATATCACTTAATTTAGTGTAATTAATTAGTTAAACTATTTCTTTTTAATTGACCGTAATCTCAACGTCGTCCCTGTGGATTCCACCCTTAAGTACTACGACGTCAGTCGTACGCTTGCGACTTTCCTTTTCAGTTTATTATCCCTCAATTTTCACCAACAGTGGAGCATGGGGTAGTACTTGGACATGTAGTGTCATCAAGGGGGTTAGAGGTAGATAAAGCTAAAGTTGACATCATTCAGTCCTTACCTTATCCCAGATGTGTCAAAGATGTGAGATCATTCTTAGGGCATGTAGGGTTCTATAGGAAGTTTATCAAAGAATTTTCTAAGATCGCTTCTCCTTTATATGCCTTGCTTGCAAAAGATGTGTCATTTGATCTTAATGATGATTGTATGAGGGCTTTTGATCAGTTGAAGTTAACGTTGACTTCTCCTCCTATTATGCAACCCCCAAATTGGGCCTTACCTTTTGAGTTAATGTGTGATGCTAGTGATAAGGCAGTGGGGGTAGTTTTAGGTCAAAGAGTTGGGAAAGTACCTCATGTGATTTACTATGCTTCTAGAACTCTTGATCCTGCATAGTGTAACTACACAACTGCAGAAAAGGAGATGTATGCTGTTGTTTTTGCTCTTGAAAAGTTCCGTTCTTATTTGTTGGGTGTTAAAGTCACTATTTACTCTAATCATTATGCTCTTAAACACTTGTTAGAAAAGAAAGACTCAAATCCCAGGTTGGTTAGATGGATGTTACTATTGTAAGAATTTCAACTGGAAATTAAAGATAAACCTGGAGCTAAGAATTTAGTTGCTGACCATCTGAGTAGACTAGAAACAGGGGAAAATGGTAGTCCTTTTACTGATAGTTTTCCCGATGGGACTTTGTATGGTATTGGTAGTAGGTTGCCTTGGTATGTTGATATTGTAAACTATATAGTCACCAAAACTTTTCCCATTGACTTGCCTAGAGCTGAAAAAGAAAAGATAAGAACTCAATCCAAATACTATGTTTGGGATGAGCCATATCTATGGAAATTTTGTGGTGACCAGATAATAAGGCGTTGTGTTGATGACAGTGAAATCCATTCCATTCTAACCTTCTGTCATTCTTCAGAGAGTGGGGGACATTTTGGACCCAAAAGAACATCACATAAAGTTCTTGAGTGTGGATTTTATTGGCCCACTATTTCTCGTGATGCTTATGATTTCTGTAAAAGGTGTGAAGTGTGCCAAAAGACTGGAAACTTGTCAAGAAGGCATCAAATGCCCTTATATAATGTTTATGTTTGTGAATTTTTTGATGTATGGGGCATTGATTTCATGGGACCCTTTCCCCCTTCTTTTGGGTATACTTATATTCTTGTGCTCATTGACTATGTATCCAAATGGATAGAAGCTGTAGCTACTAGAGCTGATGATGCTAAGACTGTGGTGAAACATGTTAAATATCTTATTCTACATAGATATGGAGTACCAAGAGCAATCATTAGTGATAGGGGGACTCATTTTTCCAATAGAACTTTAGGTGCCTTGTTAGCCAAAAAATCATGTGACTCATAAGGTATCTACTAGTTATCACCCCTAAACAAATGGCCAAGCTGAAATATCTAACAAAGAAATCAAGGGCATACTTGAAAAAGTCGTTAGGCTAGACAAGAAAGAATGGAGTCTTAGGCTAGATGAGGCTCTTTGGGCTTATAGGACTGCATATTAAACTCCTATTGGTATGTCACCTTATAGATTAGTCTTTGGGAAGCCATGTTATCTCCCTGTTAAGATAGAACGCAAATCATATTGGTTGTGAAGCAATGCAATCTTGACTATGAGTTAGCAGGGAAAGAGCGCAAATTGCAATTGTAGGAACTAGAAGAGATTCGCTTGGAAGCTTATGACAATTAAGTCATTTACAAAGGTAAGGTCAAAGCATTTCGTGATGCTAAACTTGTCAGGAAAGAATTTCAGGTAGGTGAGAAAGTGTTATTATTCAATTCAAAACTGAGACTTTTTCCTGGTAAGTTAAACTCTAGATGGCTAGGACCTTTTACGGTAGTAAAGACTTATCCACATGGTGCTGTTGAGATTAAATCCTTTGCTACTAACAAGATTTTCAAGGTTAATGGTCACAGGCTAAAACATTTTTATGAAGGAGATCACGTGTGCTTAGTAAACGAGATCCAACTTGAGGATCCATGAGCCCGTTGGAGTTGAGCCAACGACTGTAAATAAAGGCGCTGGTTGGGAGATAATCCAACGCTTTTAGGGAAGTACCTATTTACTTTTGTTTTTGTTTTCATTATTTCTATCTTTTTGCATGCATTGGGGACTATGCATGAATTAAGTGTTGGGGGAGGGGTGCATTCTGCATTTAATCCGTGCAGTGTTTTATTCTTGAAAAGGAAAAAAAAGCATAGAAAATCGAGAAAAAGAAATTATTTTTTTCTTATAAATAATGCATGATATGAGTTTATACTTGGCTTGCTTGGTTGCTTAATTTTTTTTTTTGTTTTCTTAGCTATTTTGTAGTTTATTCTTCTATGAATGAAGACTTCTAAGCATGCTAGCTGTCTTTCAGAGGGGTTTGAGTTGATCCTCATTTATCTCTTTAATGAGTAACTGTCATGATTATTCATCATATTTGATAATGTATTATATCCGCTTCAGAAGCAATAAACTGACCTGACCCATCTCCTAGACTATTGAATTAGTTGAATAACTCATTAAAATTGTGACTTTTTTTGTCTGTTTTTTTTTTCAAAAAAGAAGAAAAAAAGTGAAAAAAGAAAGGAAAAAAAGGTTTGATTACCAACATGGGTAGGAATAGGTGGTTCGGCACCTTTTACCCTTAAGTTTAGGTTTCAAGTGAGCCTTATGTATGGAGTAACCCATGATTGGGAGAGTCATGCCCCTTTTTGGGCCGATTAATGACTCGGCCAAACTAACAGTAAAAAATAAATAAAGATGAGAATGAATTGTTTGCTCCAGCACCTCTATTCGGGTGAGTGTGAGACATGGATTGTTTAATTTCTAAGACCTTATACGGGCCTCGAATATGTGCACAAGTGGAGCTTGAAAAAAAAAAGAAAAGAGGAAAGAGAAATAAGTACAAGGCAAGTTAGAGTCAATTCAATGAGTTATTCTACCTAGTTCAATTGTCTCCATGGCCATACCGTGCCTCAATTTTTCTATCATAAATTTTTAGACCTCTTGATCGGTGTATGCATATTTAAAAGAGATGGATAATTATTGATCATGTTAGTTCGTTGTGGAAATGTTTTGAGGTTGATGAATGAACTCTCTGATGGTAGTTGGATGTCTAGTAGCTATTCACTTGTAGGAGGAAAAACTAATTAATTTTCAATAAAACTGTTTCTTTTAAGCAAGCCAAGGCCCAGTATGAATATCATAGTATGCATGACTTTATGAGAAAGAAGGAGGGTAAGTTTTTAGGTCGAGTCTAAGATTTCTTTGCACGAGGACGTCTAAAGTCTAAGTGTGGGGGAATTTGTTATGCCAAAAATCATGCATTGTTTTATTAAATAATCCGATTTTATTTTATAGATTATTTCGTCTAATTTGCTCTATTTCATATATTTTTCCGGATTAGCATTAATTCAATAAAAAAGGAGAAGAGAGGATGTCGAAGCTTGGATTTTACATGCTTGGCTATAAAGACGGTCCAAAAATAATAATTATGGAAAACATTATTTCCATGATTTTTTAATTTGGCTAGGGTTTCAAGAGTTGGAGGAAAGCTAGAAGCTTTGAGGGAGAAGAAGTTTAAGGAAGAAAGGAGAAGAAAACCCTAGTCATAAATCATAACCTTTATCACCATCTCTTCATATACCACCCAAGGCAGCTCATCCCAAAAAAAAAGCCCAACACCCACGCCTCTCCTCACCATAAAAATCTCATCATCATCACCATAATCGCCTCACCATGTCCACCACGCCTGACCGCAAAACCCACGACTTCTCCATCCTCTCCTAACGGTACCTTCCTTCAAACCCATCATCTCACGGCAGCCCTCAATAGCCTTCAATCTCCTCCATAACACACGACCAACTTCTTCCCCTTCATCATATCATAATCACCATCACCACCATCTTCGTCCAAAGCCTTAGCAATCCCATACCTAACCAACCTCACGCCCCCTTCTTCCTCATCATAAAATACTCATCCCACACCATCACATCTTCCACCTCATGGCAACATCACCCTAAAACGCCTCATCTCATCGTCTTGCATCACGTCACCATCACGTCCGTCATCATTCATCACCTTCAATCTCCACACATCAAGCTTCACCCTCACAGCTGTACCATCATCTTAGTAGGGTTACCTTGTTTTTTTTGTTGTTGTTTAGATTATTGTTAAACATGAATTATTTGGGTGAAATTTGTGATTTTATTTTTAATATGAGTGAGTAATTTTATTGTGCTTAGTATAATATATTTGAAACCATGCTAAATTAATTGTTTTGAAACAAGTTTCATGCTTTATTGTCTAGTTGATTTATATTCATGATTCTATAGTGATTAGTATTTATCGTTCACGATATTCATATTATATTAATTGGAATGCATGCTAGTTAGTTTAATACGAATTCATATGATAGTTTAAAGGGATTTAATACATAAAAATTATCGTGTTTTAAGCATTAGTATCACCCTAATTAATCATAGATGGCTCAAACCCATCTCTTTTAATTAGGTAATCGTTTTAGATCTTTGTTAAATTAATTTGCTGGTAAATTGGTTACAAAGCGTTAGATGGTGTTTTTCTAATACGTAATGCTCTAGTTTGATTAAATTCTTGCGCTGGTGTAAGGGTTGTCAAAACTAGTAGGGTTTATATTAGGGCTGTACCTAATTAAACTGTAATATAAGAAAAAATAGGGAAGATCCGCCGGTGGGTGTCTTCTACAGTCTAACTCATGGAAAAAATTGACTTGTGTGTTAATGATAAATATTAATTTGCATGGTGGATATAGATTATGCTAAGCATTTTTCATAAATTTGATATCTTTTGATAATTATTTGTTGCTTTTAATTAATTTATTTAGTTTGTCAATTTTTAGTCTTCAATTATTAGCTTTAATATAAAATTCGTTTACCCCCCCAAAGAATAGTATTCTAGGAGCGTCTAGGTAATTTTTGATTAGTTAGATTTTGATTTTTAGGGTGGTTATAATTTTCAGATTTGATTTATATTCAGTTTTACCGTTTAATTATCGGTTTGTTAGAAATTAGGCTAAAAATAGTTCCTTTCATTTTATTTCATGTTTTAATCCATCCCAGGGTTTATATAGTATCCTAATCTGCCTCTATTTAATCCATCCCAGGCTTGTAAAGGGATGTAATGGGGTCAAAGGTGGAGGGTGAGAAGTGGAATAAATTTGGGAAGAGTGGAGCTAATAGTCAAGAGACTAGGGAGCAAAAAACACTTCCACAATTAATGTCGAAACAACAACTTCACACCACAATTGAAAATTTGAGCAACAAACCCCACAAAAACCTGAAGGGAGGAATTTAGCAATCCCATTGTCACACTCCCATGCTAAACACCTTATTCACAACTTTTCTATTTTTTCCTCTTTCTACTTTTTTCTTCTCCATTTTCTTTTCTTTTCCTTTGCTTTCTCCTTTTTCATTCATTTCTATTTCTTTTCTTTGAAAGGAGAAAGGCATGTAAATGGCATGGGAAACACAAACTTGAATCACAAATCCCCCCCAAACAAGCCACTAATAACGGACCCAAAGTGGGCTAACATTCGAAGCGAACCCAACTCAATATGGAAGTGTCGCTCTACTAGACCTTGACAAGGATGTGGAGAATATCAACAGGCCAAGTGTGTAGTGTATAAGGGGCAACAACAAAGACAAGGGGAAAGGCCCGAAGGGCTAGCAAAGAGGGTAGTACATATCAATGGGTGGCTTTTTGGCTCATGTGGCTAAATAGAACAAAATTTGCCTCAGTCATATCAACACATGCACATGCTAAATGCAATTTCAAAAAGAACAAGACCAAGTTCTAGAGATACAATCCTGGATGAGTCACACATGAAGGAAAGTACGAGACTATATGCACTGAATAGTCATCAGGCTCAAAGTCTCACAGGTAAGTCTACCACAGTCCAACAACTTACTTCAAGATATGTCCTACTTATCGAGGTCAATCAAGCCAAGTCACATGAATCTCAGCGGCAATATGACATACAACATAGGGCAGGGGAAATATAGAGGGCAATGTTAGAGCGCAATTCACAAAAGTTCACACTATAATAGGCCACACTTCAACACACAACTCAACCAGATCAACCAATCATCACCCTTTTCATTTTCATCATAAGAGGGGTTTTCGCACACATTTATTAAAAAGCAATAAATCGAACTAAGAAAGCGGTAAAGGATATAAGGGGAAACGAAGAAAAAGACAAGAAGTAGTACCTGAACATCTTAAGGAAGCCCAGCTCGATCGCTTCTCCTTTTCGAGAAGCAAAATCTAACCTGTGTGCTCTATACTACGTGGTCTAATAAACGAAAAATGCAAAAACAACCTAGTGAAACTATATGAAGTCCTACCGATATGATGTGAATGCAAGTGATGTCATACATCCCAGTCTTGGGATCCGCAATTTCACCCAAAGAGCGACAAGCTCACCTACCCATACTTGAGATTTTCATTCTCCTCAATGAAAATGATGCAGAAAAAAGGCAGGGGAGGGGGAAGGCAAGGATCGAAGAGGGAAAGGGGGAGGGGAAAGGGCGGGAGTGCACACTAAATTTTTGAAGGGTTTTTTTTGTGTGAAAGCTATAAATGCCTTGGGTTGCCTCCCAAGAAGCACTTGTTTTAGGTCATACGCTTGACCCTTACCTCAAGAGAGATACGATCGCGAGACAGTGGGAGGTAGGGTAGTTGAAACATAACATGGTTGTACATCCAACACCTCCCTAGGGCTGGACGCAGAAATCAGCGTTGCCTATGGAATGGATGTCTCCGAAGGAGGCCCTCTGAATGTAGGAGTAGTCAATGAGGGTTGAAGGGGCAAGGTTGTCGTCCTCATATGGGGTCTGCCACCCCAATCAGTAAGCTCCGTACCCGGGACAAGAGGAGGAGGAGTAGAGAGAGCAGGGGCTGCAGGAGCGGAATGGGCACTAAGGTTGGGAGGTGGTGTGGGCGAAGGAAAGCAGAAAGCAATCCGTTCTCCACACATATTGAAGGTTATGGTGTCGGTTGGTACGTCAATAACTGCCCCCACAGTTGCAGGGAATGGGCGACCTAAGATGAGGGGGGCCGGGAAGTCCTCGTCCATGTCTAGGATGACAAAATCACATGGAATGAGGAACGTGCCCACTTGAACCGGGACATCCTCCAGAATGCCTACAGGCTGCCTGATGGAGTAGTCTGCTACTTGAATAGTCATGCTTGTGGGAGTGAGGTCCCGCAGCTGCAGCTTCTTATAGAGAGCGAGTGGCATGAGGCTCATGCTAGCGCCCAAATAGCAGAGGGCTCTCTTAATCTGCGTATCCCCTGTGCAGCATGGGATAGAGAAACTGTCAGGATCCTACAGTTTCGATGGTGATCGCCTCTGGAAGAGCGAACTACAGGATCTACTAATGGGGGCCACTAAAGCGTCCCCAGGGTCTCCTTTGTTGGACATGAGCTTTCTTAAAAATTTCAAATGAGCAGGTGCTTCCTTGAGAGCTTCCAAGAAGGGGCTACTGACATAGATTCAGCGTAAGGTCGCCAGGAATCGCGTGAATCTATGTTCAAGCTAAGATAGCTTGGACCATGCCAGTCGCTGAGGGAAGGGCACTGGGGGATGGTACTTGCGAGCAGGAGGTGGTGGTTTAGTCTCCCCAGCAGAACTCAGATTCTCTTTTGTCTTCTTCCCCTCTATTTCTGCAGAATCAGGAACTTGAACTACCTCCTGGAGAACCATCATCAGCCTATCCTCTAACCCCTTTCCTATCGTGGAGATGGCATTTACGTGACCCCGTGGGTTAGTCTCGGGTTGGCCTGGCAGATGCCCCTGAGGTCGGGACAGGTGGCTCACCTGTTGGGCGATCTGGGTGTCCATCGTCTTTTGATGGGCGGCCATAGCATCGACCCTGGAGGTCAGTAGGTTGATTGACTCACTAAGAGTCTCATTGGTCTTGCTTTGAGTCACTATGAAGTGCTCCATGAGACTCTCCAGGTGAGATGTAGGTTTGGGAGGTGGAGGGGGTGGATTGTAGGGAGCTATGTTGTGGAAACTACGTGGTTGGACAAAACTCTAGGGGTAAGGGTTGGGATTTTTGTATAGAGGATTTGGATGACTTTTCCAACCCTGGCTATAGGTGGTGTAGGGGTTATTTTGTGGTTGTGGGTTGTAATTGTGGAACGCATTGATGTGTTCAATGCTAGGAGGAGCATCATAACACTCAACAGAGGTATGTCCCTATACACCACAGGTCTCACAGTATGCATAGGCCCCGATTGATGGCCCTGCAAAAGTGACTGATGGGGTTGCCATTTTATCCAGTTGCTGTGCGAGGGCGTCCACTCTGCTTGTTAGGACCGTCACAGTGCCCACCTCATGTCCGCCACCGCCCCTCCTGGGGGTGACTCTTTCACTTGACCAGTGATAATTATTGGAAGATATCTCTTCCAACAATGCCTTTGCCACTTCGATCGACTTGCCCATTAGAACGCCCCCTGCTGCGGCATCAACCGAGATCTTCACGAACCGCTCCAACCCATTGTAGAAGGTTTGGATTAGGAGCCATTCAGGAACTTCGTGGCGGGGGCATTGTCGTTGGAGGTCTTTAAACGTCTCCCAGGCCTCGTACAGGGACTCTCCATCCTGCTGGATGAAGGAGGTGATGTCCGTCCTTAGCTTGGCAGTCTTGCCAGGTGGGAAGTATTTGCTGAAGAAAGCCTTTGAGAGAGCCTCCCAGGTTGTGAACAAGTTGGGCTCCTTGTTCTGCAGCCAGTCACTGGCTCTATCCCTCAGTGAGAATGGGAAGAGCCGCAGTTGAATCGCGTTGGTGGTCACCCCGTTGAGTTTGATAGTGTCACACTTCGCGAGGAATTTGAGAAGGTGCACGTTGGGATTGTCCGAGGGGTGGCTGTCGAACTGGTCCCGCTCCACGAAGGTGATGAGCGCGAGACTGAACTCGAAGTTGTTGGCTTCGACTGTCGGGTTCACAATAGACGATGTGATACCCAACGCTTGTGGCAGGGCGTAGTCGCGCAACACCCTCTGGTCTTGCCCTGCCATCGTTGCTTCCGCTTTCTTCCTCTTTCTCACTTCTCTACTACTCCTACGTGCTGCTGCTTCTATCTCAGGATCCAATAGGATAAGGTCTTGATCCCTTTGACTCCTCCTGCGCATACACAAGCAAACAATACCACGACGTAAACAGTTTCTAGCAAGAAGAAGAAGAATTATAAACTAAAGAAAAGAAAGAAAAGAAATGCCTAGTCTAGAGTATTTGAATCAATTCTAATATTGGAAGGCGCAAGTTCCCCGACAACGATGCCAAAAACATGTTGAGTTAAAAATACCGCAAGTGCACGGTGTAGCTGTAGCTAGCACAAGACAAGTACGGGTCGTATTCTACAGGGAACTTGGTTCCAATTACTAGAACTAATTAGATTGCTCAATCTAGGTGATCACAGCTGTTGATCGAGAATTAAGCTAAGGGAGATTCTAATGACTAACTAGCGAAATAAACAGCAGAATAGAAGACACTTAGGTTGGAATCAATAGCATGACTATGCCAGTGAATCAATTATTAACCTCGCAAAACAAACCCAAGCATGCATTACGAGTGGATAGATTGTCAGTTAAGCCTATCTCCTCCCACTCTCAAGGGTTGAAGACTAATCGTACAACTATAGTCACCTATTCTCATGGGACTAAAGTCAAAGGATTACAAGATTTACAATCTCAAATCCCAATTAGAATCTTAATTATTTTCATATTAAAACTCTAATTGTCTGCTACGCCGCACGAAGTAAAAGGTTTTGTCTCTTAACGCTCCCCTAAACTCTAGTAAAAATGGATGAAAACTCTTTCAAGCATTTCATCGAGCATGTGGCGTGCATAGTAAAAATCACATACAAACAAGGGGAAAGGAAGGACTAAGGCTAATCCATGATTCAACAATACATAGACGACATTAATCCCAACCCAAGTTGGGAGATTTAGCCTACAATCATGTTTAGAACAATAATCTAATAACTCAATTCAACAATCATGGCATCCAAACTTTAGAACAATTAAGAACAAGAGAAGAGAGAATTAAGATGAAGAACCTTGAATTAATTGCATGAATTATCGGTCGAACAAACTTCAATCCAATAGCGAATTCAAAAGTATGAAAAATAAAACTCTCTAGTGAAACCTAAAAATCGCCTAAGAAAACGTCTGTGTAGAGAAAACTGAATGAAAGCTGAATGAGCCCCAAAACAACCCCGAAGGAAAATTTAAATCGCGACGCGGAATGGGGGTGGCACGGTCATGCCCCGAGGCACGATGGCACCGTGCCGAAACTATGCCAGAAACCACCCAAAATCGCATAAGTGGCATGGTGTGCCAATTGGCACGGCCAGGTCGTGCCTTCGCTGCCCCCGCCACTTGTGCCAGTTCAAGTGGCTCGGTCGTGCTCCATGGGTTTGATTCCATAGGACTTCCGTGCAATGCTTTTTCGCGGCTTTAAGTCGCCTCCTTTGCACTCCTTTCTGCTGAATGTCGTTCATCTTTCCGTTTCTTCGATAAAGTCCCTGAAAATATCGAAAGATGCTATATGACTAAAAAGTGTGCTAAAGGAGGCTAATTTTACCCTTCCTTAACACGATCAAACGTGAAAATGCGGGAGAAAACGAGTCAAATAGGGGCTAAAAATGGGACAAAATAGAGGTTCATCACTGGAATAAAAGGGTAGCTCATCCTAGATTTAAGTTGTTTCTCCACCTTAACAGCAAGCTTGCATGCATCCTCAAAAGTCCAAAAAGGTTGTAGCTCAACCTTGTCCAGAATAGCAGGGTTACGACCCTTGAGAAACCTATTAATGGTCTGCTCAGGTTCTTCCCTCAAGGTGCACATGATCTGGAGGTGCTTGAAGTCCTTTTGTATTCCTCAACTTTCATGCTTCCTTATTGAAGAGAAGTGACCTTGAGATAAACTTCCTGCTTGTACGTGGCTGGTAGAAACCTTTTATCCATGTGTTTCTTCAGCCTTACCAATGTTTTGATATTGGGTTTTCCTTTTAAGGCTCTGGTTCTTTTCAGATTATCATACTAGAGTGGGGCATATTGCTTCAACTTCAAAACAACAAGCTTAAATGCCTTTTCCCTAGAATATCCTTTGATCTCTATGATTCTGTCCATGGCTTGCACCCATTCAAGGTAATCCTCAGGTCTAAGACTACTATCAAACTTAGGTGCTTCTATTATGAGGTATTTGAGGTCATCCCTATGAACTCTTCTTTTCCTAGGTCTGACATCCCCATTAGAAGAGCTACTACCATAGTGGGAATCAAGTGAAGGATCAGAACCATCAAGAGGGTCTTGAGGTGGTTCTCCATTTCTTTCTTTTGGTTGATTCATAAGCTATTGGATTTGAGCAGTAAGTGCTCTAATATTCTCTTGCATTTCCAGAATAGCTATATCCCTTCTAAGTTCATGAGCCTGTTCTGGAGAAACGCCTCTAAGAACTCTCACAGGTTACTGAGGAGGAGGAGAAGTTTTCCCTCTTAGCCATGCTGTTTAGGGTAAGAAATGGGTTTGTTGTGGCTGTTTGTGGAGCTAGGTGCTTTATAGTTGGTCTGTGTTTGGGTTTTCAAGGTCCTTTTATAGCTAAACAACAAGTTCCAAGTGGTAGGCAAGAGAACTGAACTTAAAATGAAGCAATAAGAGCAGTAAATAGAAGTAGATTCACCAAGAATCAAGGCTGGGCTCAAATATAAGATGATGTCTGTCGAAATTGCAAGCTTGGCATGAACCAAACCTAGCAACTCCATGTGGAAGGATATGTTCTAGAATAAAGGTGGATTCCAACAACCAAGACTGAAACGATTCACCTCCAATCCTCCTAAAGGAATGAAACCAGAAGATCAGATAAAGAATCACTCACTAAACACCACCAGCATGCTAAAGTTTAGGGAGATGTGAGAGAGTTTTGCTTAAAACAAGCAAACGGGCTTTCATATATCAATAATCTGATGCTTATAAGTCTGAACAAGGCTTTTATACTCATCTTTAAAGAAAGGAGCAACGACTATAACTAAAACTAACTTAGAACCAAAAAAAAATTCAATTTGAACCTAAAATAGCCTAAAATAGCAGCTAGGCTGATCTATGACACCGAAACTCCTTGCTAATCTCCGTTAGTGAGATGGCAAATCCTTTTAGACTTCAAGTACTTGTAATGATGGTCTTTAGGAGTGGTTTGCGGCTGCTTACTTCAAAATTAAGTCGGGCAGACAACAAGTACAACACCCTAAAATCCATTGGATCTAAAAGGGTATTTCGTCCATGTTTGTGTTGGTTAAAGGCTGATGCTAGTTGACCTGAATATGCAACTTTACGGCCTCATTTCATAAATATTAAGACACATTTTCATTCCGTTAAACATACCAAAATGAGCTACTAAGTTGAGGGCAAGAATAACCACTTGAACTGATGCTGCTGCTACTGACCTACTACTAGAGCTGATTGATTCCGGTGGAAAAATCTAGCAACCTTTATCATTTGGGAGCTAATCATGAGCTAATAAATGAGCTAGGTTACTGACCAAAATGGAACTGAAATCCTTTGATAAAAATTGAATCACTGAAAGCTGGTGAATTAGCTAAGAATGCACTGAACTTCAGATTGACCCTTATTAACTGAGTTGAACTAAGGCTACTGTTGAGCCTCAAAATGACTTGATCATGCTGGTTAGAGTGCTAGGGTGTCCAACAAAGTAAGGATCTCCCTAATGCAGCCTCCAAATTGAACTGCAAGCCCTCACACACCTGATCCTTGTGGTGATCACTGAGCAATGCCTTTTCTTGTCCTGGGTGAAGTTCCTAGATTGAGCTTGAATCTGCATCACAAGCTCTAGTACTTGAGGGTCATTTCCTCAAAGACGAGGATCGGATTAAGGTCAAAACATTAGGTTAAACTAATTGTTTGTGATAAAGATATGATCTTTTTACAATACCTTTATACCTGACTTGTGCTCTTAATAATTGTTATTTTTAGATTTTTATTTGGTTTTATTTTCTTTGTAGCTGTTGAATAAATTTGGAAAAAAGCATGAAAAAAATGAAGAAATTGGCCTACTCTCTCATGACTACAAAATTGGAAGAAACAAGGCAGAAAAAAGCCTAAATCTACCCCCCCATGCGCACATCACATGACTAACTTCCCCCCTAACTGTCACTCTTTGTCCACTCAACCCACTAGAAACCATGACCCCCCTTCGTCTCTCTAATTCATCTCTCTCTCTCTCTTTCTCTCTCTCTCTCTCTCTCTCTCTCTCTCTCTCTCTCTCACTCACTCACAGGCAGGAATTATCTTCATCTTGTTCTCAACGCGCACCACTATCTCCATTATCATCAACCATCTTCACTGGTGTGCCTACCAGCACCGAATCTCACTCTACCACTGCCAGCTTGCAACATCTCCACCATCCACATTAGCACATGCACCAAGGTGTAATATCATTGCATATTGTGTATGGGAGGAAAAATGAGTGTCGGGATGCTTTTTTTGACTTAGATGTCTTCTAATTGTACATTCTATATGTATATAATTTTGTAACTTGGTTGCTAGGGTGATGCAATTGCCTGGTCATGCACATAAATTCCCAATTATTTGTATACATGTTTATGTTTTGAAAAAAACCAAAAAGATTTTTCTTTGTTTTTAAAATAATTTTTGTCAGTATTTCACTTGAAAACCCTCACGAGACTTCACTTGTCCACTTGGAAAACCGAGGGGTTTATAGGGCTTGTTACATATGCTAAATGCAATCATGATTCCTACGAAAGTGAGTTAGGATTTTCTCTTTCTTATTTTTCATTTTTTTAGATAGTTTAGTTGTTTTACTCGAGGAGGAGAGAAATCTTGGTGTGGGGGTATTTATTTGTGCTAAAAATATGATCTTTTCACAATACCTATATACTCGGTTTGTGCTCATAATATTTGTTATTTTTAGATTTTTATTTAATTTTATTCTCTTTGCAGGTGTTGAATAAATTTGGAAGGAAGCATTAAAAAAAATACAGAAATTGGCCTACTCTCTCATGACCGTAAAATTAGAAGAAACAAGGTAGGAAAAATTAAATGAAACCTAAATCTACCCGCCCACGTGCAGATCTGACTCACTCCCCCCCCAACTCTCACTTTCTCTCCACTCAACCCACCAGAGACCATGACCCCCCCTTCATCTCACTTCATCTCTCTCTCTCTCTCTCTCTCTCACTCACTCACTCACTCACAGGCAGCAATCATCTGCATCTAACTCACTATCACGCACCACCATCTCCATCATCATTGACCACCTTCACTTGATGTGCCTACCAACACCGAATCCCACTCCACCATCGCCAACTTGCAACATCTCCATGGTCCGTGTTGGGGGCGAAATCGACGGCTTAGACGAAGTCGATTTGAGTATAAATTGAAGATGCGGCTTCACAGCTAGGAATCAAATTAGGTTTAGTTTAAGTTTCTCAAGTTTTAATTAGGGTTTTTAGTTGTTTTAATTCGAGTTTCACAAATTAGGTTAGATTTTGAGGGTTTAATTTCAAGTTCGTCCTATATTTGTTTGGTTCTATTTCGTTTGAAATTGTTCTGGCTTTCTTTATTCGCAATCTACATTGTTAGCCGAAATTGGTGAAATCAATTTTAGTTTTGTTGATTTTTTGAGCAAGGATTGTGATTTTTGGCTTCGAATTTCATATGTTTGGTTCAAGTTGGAAGCTACTGATGGTTCAATTTTTCTGGGTTTTTATTGGATTATGTTGAAGCTGGGATTGTCCTCTTCATGAACTTTTTTGGGTTTTCTGTTGTCGCTCAATCTGGCAGTCATGGAGGTCACCATTAATGGAGCTGAATGCCATTACTTTCTCATTCTCTTGGTTTGGAGTCTTTTAATATGCTCAGCTTGTATTGGTTGGGTTGATTGTTAATGGCAGCTTTGATTTCCTTATATGTTGCTCTGTTTCGGTTCTGTTGCTCCCCCTCCCCTGCTTCTTTGGTTCATGTTTGCTAGTCCTGCTTGTTCTGTTTTTCTGTTGATTTTAGTAAGTATTTGAAGACATTAGTTAGTAATTGTCGTTTTGATTTCAAGCTTGCTTATCTCCCTTATTGAATTTGGTTCAATTCCTTAAAACTCTAGCCGTGAATAATTTAAATTTGCACTAATGTCATGACTCTCACATTCAAATACAATTAGTTTTGGCTATTTCATTGTTTAGGATAATTTAATTTTTTTAAGGATAATTTAGTTAAACATAACCTTAATCTCATCCTCATCCTAGGAGGACGACCCGCAAGTACTACAACGATAGTCGTATACTTGTGGCCTTTTGTTTTCCAGTCAAAATTATCGTACACTAATTAATCTAATATTAACTACATGAAACCAAATTATGTAACTCAAAGAGAACTAATACTCTCAAACTAAGAATCTAATACTAGCGTCATCATTCAACTAAGCATAAGATAAAGCTAAACATAACTAAGTAGAAACTAAAGCTAATCTTATTAAGGAAACCACACACAAAGATGAGAAAAATCACCATCATCTGACTAGCTCCCTAATTGGACAATGACCCATACCATCTTTCAATCAAAGTAAGAGCAAGCAATCAAGTGTTAGGTCAAGCCAGCACTCAAAATAACCCACAATAACCAGAAATCAACCATGGAAGAGAACAAAGGGGGCAACTGGGAATCGAAACACAGGGCTTCCTCACAAAAAGTTCTTCCACGCCATTAGAGCTAGACCCAAAAAAACCAAAAAACACCAATAGAGACCAAAACAGAACAGGGAATGAACCCCGAAATGAACTATACCAGAACTGAACCCAGAAATGGAGCAAATAATATGGGGTTTCAAAATCAACAATACATAGCCTAGGATTAGGTTTCAACCTCACCTAAAAATGGGGAAATCGCCATTGAAATGAATCAAAACTGAAATTAAACAACCTCAAAGCCCTAAAATTCAACCTAGATCTGGGAATCGAAACGAGGAAAGGAAAAATAGGGGAGCGGGGAAATTTGCAGTTTATCAAAAGTAAAGTACTAAATTCGTTTAGGATCACACAGGAAATCATCAAAGATTAACAAAAGAAAGGATAATTAGGTGATATTGCAAGCTAAAATCGGATCTAACATTCAAAAATCAAAATAGATGAAAATGAATTGAAATCCTAAACTACTAAAATTTGGAATTGAAACTAACTAAAAACCCTAGAAAATCCTAGATGCCTCAATACCATTGCTGGTACTTCATTTATACCCCTCAAGTCATCTTCATCTTCACCTCCGACTTCGAGCTATTGTGGAGGGCAGAGATAGATGTTGTGCTGGCATTTGGCGTGGAAGTGATGGGGTTGTGTGGTGGATGAAGATGGTGGATGTTGATGATGGTGGAGGTGGAGGTGGTGGGAGATGATGTTGTTGTACTGACTCGAGAGGATGGTTTCGAAGATCAAGGCGAAGCAGGGGTGTGAATTCACGATCTCAACTGCTAGAGAGGAGTGAGAGTGAGTTGTCAGTAATTCTATTGTACATACCCATGTACCTAATTATGTACACACCTATATAAGAGGGTGAGTACTGTGTTTCAAAATTCCTTAGATACAAATATATGTATTCTAGCATGGTATACATCCTCTTATATAGATATGTATATTACTAGATACATGGATATGTACCATAGAATTTTTGGAATAAGAGGGGGAGGGGGTGTCACGTGAGAAGCAGATGTAAGGGCTGGTGGTTTTTTTTTATTTTTCCTTCTTTTTGGGCCATAAGAAAGAGTGGGCTGAGGGATGTGTTTGGGTTGTTAGCCAAATTCTTCATTTTTAGCATTTCTTCATCTTTCTCTAATTTTTTCCCATCACCTACAAAATCAAATAAATCAAATGAAAATCTAAACATAATAATTACTTTGAGCACAAATCAGGTATAAAGGTATTGTAAAAAGATTGTATTTTTAATGCAAACAAATATCCCCGCACCAAGATTTTGCTCGTTCTCGAGTAAAACAAATTAAACTACCTGAAAAGAAATGAAAAAGAAGAAAAAGAAAATCCTAACTTACTTTTGTAGGAATCACGGTTGCATTTAGAGTATGCAACAAGCTCTTTAAGCCCCTTGGTTTCCCAAGTGGATGCATGAGATCTTGTGAGGATTTTCAACTGAAATACCCACAAATAACTTTTGAAAAACAAAGAAGAATCTTTTTGTTTTCCAAAACATGAATATATATATATATATATATATATATATATATATATATATATTGTGGAAATCATGTACCCAACTTAAGTAATTGCATCATTGCAGTTACCAAGTCATCAAATCATATCACGATAGAATGCACAATCAATAGTTAACTAAGTCAAGATGCATCCCGACTTCCTTTTTTTCACCCTACACACACAATATGGAATGATATGTATACCTTGTTGTATGGGTAAATGTGTACCAGTCCTTATGAATTAAGTTGCTGAAATTGACATGATCCTCGTTTCCTTGCCCAATTACCTTCTTTTGCCCCATTTTTTTCTTTTTTTTATAAAAATAATAACGCACATCCCCTAAACCCTCTTGACTTATAAATATTTAGGCCTTCCCTAAAAAGGGGTTTTATTATAAGGTGCAAAACACTTATTTTATTGCCCAAACAAATGTGTAATCAAGTAAAATAACACATATTCAAGCCAATTAAAGATATGGAATAAAGATAGCGGCTTTAAAAATTGGTGCCCGAGTTTTAATTCACATTTTAAGCTTTTTTTCTCTTTTTTCTTTTTTTTCACTCTATTTTGAGAGCTTAGAAGGCAACTTCGACAAACAAAAAGTTCACATATCAACTTCATAGTAAGACCCAAAGAATTGATGGTAAAGTGAGCAAGGTAGGCAGAAAATCACACATATAGGATGGGGTTATTATGAAAAATCAAATCTATCGTCAACTAGACATCACATCACGCAGATATTTATATATAACTTAATAACCTAGCAATATAGGATCACAATCACTAGAGAAAGAACACAAAAAAAAAGAAAAATCCTTCTAAATTTTTTAAAATTTTTCAAAAAAATATACAAATGGGCACCTCATCCCCACACGAAAATTCTACAATGTCATTAGTGTGGGAACTAAGGCGCCAAAAAACAATCACAATTATGTACAAACCTACACCACCAAAACACAAATGAAAACAAAAAAAAAAAAATCAAATTATAAAATCAAAACCACCGAAATAAAAATAAAACAAAACCAAGGAGCTACTAAATACTAAAGAAAACAAAAGAAAACTTTAAACAAAACAAAAGAAAAGAAAAACAAAATGTAAAACAAAAACAAAACCGCTAAATAAAAGAAAACAAAAACAAAATATTATTTAAAAACAAAACCAAAAAAACAAGAACTCATAAAGCCAAAGAAACAAAACACACAGCTAAAATATACTAAAAAAGCAAAAATACCCAACATAAAAAAAAGTAGCTACTAAATAAAAATAAAACAAAGCACCTATGACACAATCACAATCCTAGATATCGACAACTATTCAACCAAAAGGACTAAGAAGTATTTACAAACAAAATACACCACTAATAGGAAAACGTATAACACAGCAAAAGGTGATCATTGTCAACTCATCTCAACAAATCCCAAATTTCTCCTCAAAATTGATCACCCACACAATCAAAACCCTAAATATCCACAACTATGTACAATAAAGAAAGAAAAGAAAAGAAAAATGAGAATAGGGAAGGGGTGGAACGATCATACCAGGTTGGATACAAAATATACCCAAACTATTGTCTGACTCAGATGATGTCGAGGAGGTCCATGGCGTATCAACCACTCCATCTCATCTTACAAGCTGTTGCACATATCAAAACCCACCAGTGCTCATAACAACTTGTCAAAGAATCGGGCACAATCTCACAAAGATAAAAGTAGTAAGAAACAGGAGGTGTAGCTAAAATAAATTGAATAACTGGAGCCTCTCAAAGCTCTCAGCTCAATCAAAAGAGAGATCTGCATATATAAAATCAGGCGCACTATTCAATGGTCTAACAATGATGTGATTATATGAATGCATAAACAATTGAGAGTGGTCTAAATGCTGTAAATGAAGTCCAACATCTCTAAGAGGTGAGGGGGAAGGACCAAGGTCGTCTCCCACAAAGACCAGGTTGATCTACTGGGCTTTATCCCCTTAAGATAGGCTAAGTGAATCTAAATTTGAGATTTGAAATTAAACAATTCAACTATCTAATTTAACAAATAAGTAATCATATAATCAAGCAAAACAAGCAATCACCCGATCTTCACAACAATCAAGCACGTCTTTGTTAATTTATTGTTTTGAAATCGACAATTGAAGTATCAAAACCCACTTTCAAGGTCATGTGAAATACCTAAATCTAACCAATTTTCATTTCTCAAGGGCTCTTGATTTGTTGAGGTTCATTAAGCATGGATTATCATATTTGTGGTTTCCTAATTGGCGTGACTTTTTGAAGACTTCACACAATCAAATTAAATCGTAGCATTCAAGTATCGAATTTCACCTTTTCAGTTCTTCACCCAATAGCCAAACCATGCAAGAAAGTGATCAAATTTCTCACAAGATAATAAATGTCTAGGATTTGATAGAACAATCCAACAATCCAAAATTCTCAAAGACGTGAACAACAAATCAAGAAATTAACTGTTGTTTACATAAATCCAAAATAAAAACAACAAAACCATAATCAAAATTACAAAACATAAATCCTAACTAAGAAAAGAGAAGAGAAGAGAAAAGAAAAGAAATACTAAGCCCAGATTGCGCTTGGATCGTCGTTGCAAATCCGGGATGAAATCCTTGTAAATCTTCACTTCAGTCCGCTCTTTCTACCTCTAATCTAATTTAAATCTTAATATAGATGATGGATGTTGACGATTAGAATGAAATAGAGATGCTAATGAAGTAGTAAAAATAGGGTTTTTATCGCTAGAATCAAGGTTGCTAACTGTCTAAACGTGTGAAAATCGAAAAGTCGCTAAGAAAACTAGAGAAGTTATGGTAATAGGGCCCACCACAGACCGGATGTGGTGGCATCTGTCAGGTCCGTTCTCACTTGATTCATTGGCTACTTCATCCTGGAACCTCATTAATTGTGGTACTAGCCATGCTACTTCTGTGTTGGGTGTCTTTGGGCCTTTTTTGGCTATCTTCTTTGATCCTTAAGGTCTCAAAAATCCTCATTCTACTCACATAACTTGGCTCACAAGGTGAAATATGCAAACACTATGAAAACAAGTGAAACCAAGAATAATAGTAGAAATAAGGGCACAAATCAAACAATTAAGCATATTAACCCTCTAAAATGATTTCCAAACACCTATAAAATCCATCCAAAAACTGAAGTTGATCCCTCCGCCATGCTTAAACCATTTCCTGTCCTTAACCAAACACTAGATCAATCTAGCATGGGGAGATGCATCTAGGACTCAAATACATAGCAACCTCCTTACACTACGCAACTCATAACACATCACAAGCATGAATATCAATCAATGACAACCCCAAGTAGTGCATAATACATTTTAAAATCAGGAGAAAGTAGATGTTTTCAAGGAAATATACAACCACAAGCCAAATATCAAACTTGATCACCCCCAAGGAACCACAAAGCACATCATCCAAGCACATGAAATTGTAAGCAAAATAGACTGGTAGAGCCTCACTTTTAGAAAATGTGGATCACTCCCGCTCATGTGCTTGAAATACAGCATAGGTTCACTTAAGACTCATTTCGAAGATGCAATCTACGATTTGTTTATCAAGACTCTCAAACTCTCGACCACTAAAAATGCAATGTGCACAAGACAATCAAGATAGCTTTACATGCATTGTAACGTGGGCTAAAAGGGTTAAAAGAAACGAGTTGACTAATAAATTTGGGCAAAGTGGAGCTATTTAGCCAACTGATTAGGAAGCAACCAACAAACCTCCAAGCAACTATGAAGTTTATCAACTCTCCAAACCACAACAATACAATGAACATATCATAATGAATCATGTCGGAAATGAGTTGACAAAGGATAAAATTCAAGCTATTTACATGGCCAAAGTTGATCACCTTGTTTTTTTTTTAATTTGTTGTTTTTCTTGGCTTTTCTCTTCTTTTTTTTTAACATGATTTGTTCTTTTTTTTTCTTTTGTTCTTCTTTGGGAAAAGAAAAGAAATTCTCAATTATTAAATGGCATAGAATCACTAACTATCAACTCACAACCTAATTTAACATATACAATCCAAATAAGGGGAACCAAAGTGAATGCTCAATGTCATCAATCCCTCAATGATTAATATGAGGTATTCACAACAAAGATGCATATAAACTCAAAGGGGCTAGCAAAAAGGAAAACGCACATAACTCAAGGGTAGGCTTTTCGGCTATGTGGCTAAAACGTTTAAAAACAAAGAAATGCCTCTATCATATAATCAAGTAAGCACATGCTAATGTGCCTCTGAACAGGAGTATAGGCAAGTTTTACATATGCAACATGGAAGAGTCACACATATGAAAGAAACATGAGACTAAATATAATGATTTGTGCAAATAAGGCTCAAAATCTCATACCAAAGTTTCAATTAGCTCATAAAATGGCTATCATGTACCAACATTATTGCTAAAGACTCTAAGGTATAATAAAATTCTCAATCAAGACAAGGGTCAAAATAAGAAATATTCATAAAACCTTCACAAATGTTTAGCACCAAAAGGGGTTACACATCAAAAGTTACTCAAGCTCATGGAAGTTATTGTACCTAAAGAATCATCATTGGAGGTTATCTCAAACCCATCCACACCATCGTGGCATACAATCCTATATGGAAAAAAAAAAGTGCAACACACTAGTGCAAACAAAAAGAAACCTAAAACTTAATGCTCTAGCATGTATGCAAACATTAAAAAACAAAATGTAAGACATAGAACTACCCTTCCCCCAAGCATAGATAAAGCATTATTCAAACCAAATAAACAAGGAGATGGGAAGTGGAAACAAAAGAGAACAAACTCACCAGGCTAGGTGTTGTGTGCATCCAAGCTAAGGCTCCTTGCAAACGGGCCAAATGGAGCGTCAGCTATTCCATACAACTTCAAGATACAACTCTTTGCAACAAACGCCATCAAAACATGCAGGACCTTATCAAACTACTGGGACCACAATTCAGAAAACACAAGGTAAGAGATAATAGCCAAAATCACACCAAAGGTAATAAGTATCCTGAAAACCTTATCAAAAGCGTTAGAAAAATCATAGAAAGGATTAAAGAATATAGTACACATGACTTACCTAGGCAGGTCCTTTAGGCATACACAATAAGGGTCAATTAAGGAATCATACGCTCCAAAGTAGCTTAGGGAAATATAATCATCAACATTCCCACCAAGCATATCAAACATGTTATCCTCATAACCCAAATCAACATTAGCATCAAAAGTCATAAGATCATCAATGTGTGTGTCAATGTAAAACTCAGGGAAAGGAAAGGGTAGCAAATAAGGAGAGAAAATATAGGAATCATCTAGAAGATTTGGCAGAACACTATCATTAAAACCAAGGCTAGGGGGCTCCTCATTCATGAATACATCACATGACGCCCCAAAGGAGTCTTAGCTAGATCATGCACCTTATCAAAAATATCTTTTGAATTAAAACATGCATCGATAACACTAAACCTAGCAACTCCCCCAAAAGGTTGACCTGCCTTGAGCCCCGTGCACTATGTGAAAGGGATGGATGAATCAGATGTGGCCAGGACAATATTAGTATCGCCCACGGGTAATGCAAAGCTAGGTTGAGCATCACATGCAGAATAAGGACACGAATTTGTTTCATGGTCAAAAGAATTACACAAGCCACACCAAAAGGGGGAATAATAAGATCTAGCATAGAATACAAAGGAATCAGGGAATAAATATCCAGAAACACAACTAGCCTTCTTAAACTCAAAAATCAATCCCAAGCAATCCATTCAAGCAAATACCATGCCTCATCAATGGTTTTAGCAAGAAAAGCCCAATACTCTAAAAGAGTATGGGTTTTGCTATTCACGACCTTATCAACAATGTCTAAAATTTCTTATTCCACATAATAAGCACTTTGAGCAAGAAAGACATTCAATCTCTTAAAGTTTCTCCAAAATAATTCATTCTTGAATTGGGGGAAATGGAAAATTGCCATTGTTTTTTTCCTTAACTTTTTAACTTTTTTAGTTTTTTAATTTTTTGGCGCTTTTTGTTCTTTTTTTTTGAACAAAAACAATGTGCTTTGTCAAACCTATCGGGAAAAAAACCCCCAATATTTGACACAAGCCCTCAGCAACGACACCAAAAACTTGATAGTGCTGCAAGTGCACGATTGTATTGTAGCAAATCAAGGTCGTCTGCCATAAGGACTGGGTTGATCTATTTGGCTTTATCCCCTTAGGATAAGCTAAGCGAATCTAAATTTGAGATTTGAAGTTAAACTATTCAACTATCTAATCTAATGAATAAATACTCATGGAATTAAGCAAAAAAAGCAATAAATTGATCTTCGCATCAATCAAGCACTTCTTCCACTACTGATTGATTTAAAACCGACAATCAAAGTATCACAACCCTCTTTCACGGTGTAACGAAATATCTAAATCTAACCAATTAACATTTCTCAAGGGCTCTTGATTTGTTTAAGTTCATTAAGCGTGGATTACCTTAATTGTGGTTTCTCAATTGGTGCGACTTTCTCATGACTCCATATGATCAAGTCAAATCCTAGGATTCAAGTATCAAATTTCACCTTTCATTTCTTCATCCAATACCCAAAACAAGTAAGGAAGTGGTTAAATTTCTCACAAGATGGTAAACGCCTATGGTTTGATAGAACAATCCAATAATCCAAAATTCTCTAAGAGATGAATAGAAAATCGAGAAATTAACTGTTATTTGCATAAATCCAAAATCAAAACAACTAAATCATAATCAAAATTACAAAACACAAATCCTAAAATGAGAAAAGAGAAGAAGAGAAAATAAATGCTCAGCTAAGATTGCTCTTGAACCGTCGTTGTAAACCCAGGATAGAATCCTTGTAAATCTTCACTTCAATTTGCTCTCTCTTTCGCTAATCTAATCTAAATCCTGATATAGATGATGGATGTTGAAGAGTGGAATGGAATAAAGGTGCCAAGGAAGCAGAACAAACAAAGCTTTTGTGACTAGAATCAAGTCTGCTAACCGTCCAAACGTGTGAAAATTGAAAAGTCGCAAAGAAAAATAGCAAAGTCGGGGGAATAGGGGCAACCCTCGACTAACCATGGGTCCCACCATGGACTGGCCATGGTGCCCTCTGTCAGGTCCGTTCTAACTTTATTCATCTACTACTTCTTTCTTGAACCTCCTGGACCGTGGTACTGGCCACGGTACTTCCGCGTTGGGTGTATTGGGGCCTCTTTTGATATCTTCTTTGATCCTTAAGGCCTTAAAAATCCTCATTCTACTCATATAACTTGGCTCACAAAGTGAAAATTTGCAAATACTATGAAAACAAGCGAAACCAAGTGTAATAGTACAAGTAAGGGCATAAATCACATAATTAAGCATACTAACACCCTAAAATGACTCCTAAATACGTATAAAATCCATGTAAATATGACATTCATCACTTCCCCGTGTTTAAACCTTTTCTTGTCTTCAAGCAAACACTAGATAAATGCAACATAGGGAGATGCATCTAAGACTCAAATACGTAACAACCTTCTCGAACTAGGCTACTCACAGCACATCACAAGCATGCATATCAATCAATCACAACCCCAAGTAGTGCATTACAAATTTCAAAATCAGGAGCATGTAGACATTTTCAAAGAAATATACGACCACAAGCTGGATATCAAACTTGATCACCCCAAGGGACCACAAAGCACATCATACAAGTACATGAAATTGTGGAGCTAAATAGATTGGTAGAGCCTCACTTTTAGGAAATGTGGATCACTCACGTTAATGTGTTTGAAATAGAGCAGAGGTCCACTCAAGGCTCATTTTAAAGATGCAATCTCCATATGCTTGTCAAGACTCTCAAACTCTTGACCACTAAAAATGTAATGCGCACAAGACAATCAAGAGGACTTTACATGGGTTTTAACATGGGCTAAAAGGGTTAAAGGAAAGCAGTTGACTATTAAATCTAGGCAATGTGGAGCAATTTAGCCAAGTGACTAGGGAGCAACCAACAAACCACCAAGTAACCATGAAGTTTATCAACTCGCCAAACCCCATTAATATAGTGAACGTCTCCCAATGAATCATGTAGGAAAAGAGTTGACAAAGAAAGAAACTCAAGCTATTTACATGGCCAATGCCAATCACCTAGTTTTTTTTTTTAATTTGTTGTTGTTTTTCTTGTCTTTTCTCATTTTTTTAACATGGTTTTTTCTTTTTTTTTCTTTTATTATTCTTTGGGAAATCAAATGAAATTTTCAATTTTTTAAAAGCATGGGATCAATAATTATTAACTCACAACATAATTTATATGTACATATACAACCCGAACAAGAGGGAATCAAAGCAAATGCTCAATGTCATCAATCCCTCAATAAACCAACATACCAAAGCCACCTTAAACTCAATCAACCCCCAAAACCTCCTGCTACATAAATGAACTGATGGTCCATAGACTTGACTTAAGAGTTAGGAACATGTGTTCGGCCAATGATCAATATAAATTGTTCACAACAAAGATGAACATAAGCTCAAAGGGGCTAGCAAAGGGGAAAACACACCCAACTCAAGGGTAGGCTTTTTGGTTATGTGGCTAAAACATTCAAAAATATAGAAATGTCTCTATCATATCATCAAATAAGCACATGCTAATGTGTCTCTGAACAAGAGCCTAGGTAAGTTCTACATATGTAACATGGAAGAGTCACACATATGAAAGAAACATGAGACTAAATATAATGATGAGTCCAAATAAGGCTCAAAATCTCATGGGATATCATGTACCAACATTAGTGCTAAAGACTCCAAGGTATAGCAAAGTTCTCAGTTAAGACAAGAGTCAAAATAAGAAATATTCACAAAACCATCACAAATTTTAGCACCAAAAGCGAAACACATCAAAAGTTACTCAACCTCATGGAAACTATTGTGCCTAAAGATTCATCATTGGAGGTTATCTCAAACCAATCCACACCATTCGCGATATGCAATCCTATATGCAGACCTAAAATACAACACATTATTGCAAACAAAAAGAACCTAAAACTATTTGATCTAACATGTATACAAAACCTAAAAAAAACATAATGAAAAACATAGAACTACCCTTCCCCTAAGCTTAGATAAAGCATTATTCAAACAAAATAAACGAGAAGGGAAGGGGGATGCAAAAGAGAACAATCTCTCCAGGCTAGGAGCTACGTGCACCTAAGCTAAGGCTCCTCGCAAAAGGGCCAAATGGAGCATTAACTATTCAATACAACCTCAGGGCACAACTCTTCGCAACAAACAACGTCAAAACACATAGGACCTTATCAAACTGTTGGGACCATAATTCAGAAAACACAAGGTAAGAGGTAATAACCAAAATTACACCAAAGATAATAAGTATCCTCGAAACCTTATCAAAAGCCTTAAAAAATCATCGGAAGGGTTAAAGAATATAGTACACAGGACTTTTCTGTGTAGGTCCTTTAGGCATACAGAATAAGGGTCAATTAAGGGATCATGCCTCCAAAGTAGCTTAGGGACACATAATCATCAACATTACCACCAAGCATATCAAACACGTTATCCTCATGGCCCAAATCAACCTTAGCATTAAAATTCAAAGGATTATCAATGTGTGTAATAATGTAATACTCAAGGGAAGGAGAGGGTAGCAAATAAGGAGAGAAAACATAGAAATGATCAACAGGATTGGGAAGAACACTATAATCAAAACCAGGGTTAGGAGGCTCCTCTTTGATAAATACATCACGTGACCCCCCAAAGGAGTCTCATCTAGATCATGCACCTTACCAAAACTATCTTCTGAATTAAAACATGCATCAATAACACTAAACCTAGCAATTCCCCCAAAAGGCTTACCTACCTTAAGCCCTCTGCACTATGCTAAAGGGATGCATGAATCAGGTGTGGCCAGAACAACATCAATATTGTCCATGGGTAATGCAAACTCAGGTTGAGTGTAGCTTGCATAATAAGGACACGAATAAGTTTCATGGTCAGAAGAATTGCATAAGTCATACCAGAAAGGGTGTAATAAGATCTAGCGTGGAAAACACAGGGATCAAGAAATAAATATCCAGAAACACAGCTAGACTTCTTAAGTCAAATGAATCCCAACCAATCCACTCAAGTAAACACTAATCCTCATCAACGGTTTTAGTAGGAAAAACCCAATACTAAAAAACAGTACGGGTTTCACTATTTAAGCCCTCATGAACAACGTTTAAAATTTCCCATTTCAACAAATAACCACTTTGAACAAGAAATACATTTAATCTCTTAAAGTGCCTCCAAAATAATTCTTGCTCGAATTGGGGGAATTGGAAAATTGTCATTGTTTTTTGCTCAAATTTTTAATTTTTTTGAATTTTTTTCATTTTTTTGCGCTTTTTGTTCTTTTTTTTTCAAGCGAAAACAATATGCTTTGTTAAACATATCAGGGGGAAAAAAACCCAATATTCGATGCAAGTCCTCAGCAACGACACCAAAAACTTGATGGTGCCGCAAGCTCACAGTCGTATTTTAGCAAATCAAGGTCGTTTACCACAAGGACTAGGTTGAACTACTGAAATTTATCCCCTTAAGATAGACTAAGCGAATCTAAATTTGATATTTGAAATTAATATCTGATCTAATGAATAAATACTCATGGAATTAAGCAAAACAAGCAATCACCCAATCTTCACATCAATCAGGCACTTCTTCCTCAGTTGATTGTTTTGAAACCGACAATCGAACTATCACAACCTCTTTCAAGGTGAAGTGAAATTCGTAAATCTGACCAATTAGCATTTCTCATGGGCTCTTGATTTGTTTAGGTTCATTATGCATGGATTATCATATTTGTGGTTCCTCAATTAGTGTGACTTTCTCAAGACTACATACAATCAAGTCAAATCATGGGATTCAAATATCAAATTTTACCTTTCAATTCTTCATCCAATACCCAAAACATGCAAGAAAGTGGTCAAATTTCTCCTAAGACAATAAACTCTAATGATCCGATGGAATAATCTAAGAATCCAACATTCTCTAAGAGATGAATAGCAAATCGAGAAATTAATTGTTATTTGGATAAATCTAAAATGAAAACAACAAAATCATAATCAAAATTGCAAAACTTACTTCCTAAATTAGAATAGAGAAGAGAAGAGAAAAGAAATGGTCAGCCAAGGTCGCGCTTGAACCGTCGTTTGAAAGCCAAGATGGAATCCTTGTAAATCTTCACTTCAGTTCACTCTCTCTTCATCTAATATAATCTAAATCCTAATGTAGATGATGGATGTTGAAGAGTGGAATGGAATATAGATGCCAAGGAAGTCTTACAAAAAAAGCTTTTATCGTTAGAATGAAGTCTGCTATCTGTCCAAACGTGTGGAAATCAAAAGGTCGCAAAGAAAACTAGCGAAGTCGAGGAAACGGGGGCCACCCTAGACTGACCATAAGGCCCATCACAAACCATGGAACCACCACGAATCGGCCAAGGTGCCCTCTATCGAATCCGTTCTCACTTGATTGATTTGATGCTTCTTCCTAAAACTTGTTGGACCATGGTACTGGCCATGGTACTTCCATGCTAGGTATCGTTGGGCCTCTTTTGCTATCTGCTATGATCCTTATGGCCTCAAAAATCCTCATTTTACTCACATAACTTGGCTCACAAAGTGAAAATTTGGAAATACTGTGAAAATAAGCGAAAGCAGGCATAATAGTACACATAAGGGCGCAAATAATACAATTAAGCATATTAACTTCCTAAATTAACTCTCAAACACTTATAAAATTCATGCAAATATGATATTCATCACTCCCCCACGCTCAAACCTACTGAAACTACGCAACTCATAGCATATGACAAGCATGACTATCAATCAATGACAATTCCAAGTAGTGCATAATACATTGCAAAATCAGGAGAAGTTAGATGTTTCCAAAGAAATATACAACCACAAGCTAGATACCACACTTGATCACCCCTAAGGAACCATAAAGCACATCATACAAGCACATGGAATTGTGGAGCAAAATAGATTGGTAGAGCCTCACTATAGGAAATGTGGAACACTCCCATTCATGTGTTTGAAATATAGCATAGGTTCTCTCAAGGCTCATTTCAAAGATGCAATCTACCATATTCTTGTCAAGACTCTCAAACTCTCGATCACTAAAGATTAAATGTGCATAAGACAGTGAAGAGGACTTTACATAGGTTGTAACGTGGTCTAAAATGGTTAAAAGAAAGGAGTTTGCTAATAAATTTGGGCAATGTGAAGCTATGTAGCCAAGAACTAGGGAGCAACCAACAATTCACCAAGCAACAATGAAGTATATAACCTCTCCAAACCCCAATAATACAATGAACATATCCTAATGAATCAAGTAGGGAATGCGTTAACAAAGAAAGAAATTCAACCTATTTACATGGCCAATGCCAATCACCTAGTTTTTTTTTTTAAAAAATATGTTGTTTTTCTTGTCTTTTCTCTTTTTTTTTTCAACATGATTTTTTTTCCTTTTTTTTTTGCTTTTGTCGTTCTTTGGGAAATGAAACAAAATTTTGAATTATTGAAAAGCATAAGATCACTAACTATCAACTCACAACCTAATTTATAGGCACATACATAACCCGAATAAGAGGGAATCAAGACAAATGCTCAATGTCATCAATTACTCAAACTAACATACCAAACCTACCTTAAACTCAATTATACCCCAAAACGACCCACTACAAAGATGAAGTGATGCTCCATAGACTTTGTTTGAAGGTTACGAACATGTGTTTGGCCAATGATTAATATGAAATTAATATTCATAACGAAGACGAATATAAGCTCAAAGGGGCTAGCGAAGCGAAAAATACATTCAACAAAAGGTAGGTTTTTTAACTATGTAACTGAAACGCAAAAAAATAATGAAATGCCTCTATCATCTAATCAAATATGCACATGATAATGTGGCTCTGAATAAGGTTCTAGGCAAGTTCTAGAGATGCAACATGGAAGAGTCACACATAAAAAAGAAATATGAGACTAAATATAATGATTACTCCAATAAGGCTCAAAATCTCACGGCGTATCTACCAAAGTCTCAATTAGCTCATAAGATGACTACCATGTACTAACATTGGCGCTAGAACCTCCAAGGTATAACAAAGTTCTCACTCAAGACAAGGGTCAAAATAAGAAATATTCACAAAATCATCACAAATTTTAGCACCAAAAGGGATACACATCAAAAGTTACTTAAGCTCATGGAAACAATTGTACCTAAAGAATCATCATTGGAGGTTATTCAAACCAATCCACACCATCGAAATGTGTAATCCTATATGCAACACACTAGTGCACACAAAAAGAAACCTAAAAGTATATGCTCTAACATGTATGCAAACTAAAAGAAAAAACAAAACGGAAAACATCGAACTACCCTTCCCTCAAGCTTAGGTAAAGCATTATTCAAACAAAATAAATGAGGAGAAGGGAAGGGGAAAACAAAAGAGACAATCCTACCAGGCTAGGTGCTGCGTGCACCTAAGCTAAGGCTCCTTGCAAACGTGCCAAATGGAGCATCAGCTACTCCATACAACATCAAGACACGACCCTTCGCAATAGATGTCGTCAAAAAACATATGAGCTTATCAAACTCCTGGGGCCACAATTAAGAAAATACAATGTAAGAGACAATAACCAAAATCACAACAAAGACAATAAGTACCTTCTTCACCTCACCAAAGGCCTTAGAAAAATCATTTGAAGGATTAAAGGATATTGTCCACATGACTTTACTAGGTAGGTCCTCTAGGCTTACATAATAAGGGTCAGTTAAGGGATCACATCCTCCAAAGTATCTTAGCGAGACATAATCATCAACATTCCCACCAAGCATATCAAACACGTTTATCCTCATAACCCAAATCAACATCAGCATCAAAAGTCATAGGAATATCAATGGGTATATCAATTTAATACTGAGGAGAAGGAGAGTGCAGTAAACAAGGAGGGAAAACATGGGAATGATCAAGAGGACTAGGGGGAACACTATCATCAAAACCAAGGCTAGGAGACTCCTCATGCGTAAATACATCACGTGAAGCCCCCAAAGGAGTCTTAACTAGATCATGCACCTTATTAAAAATATCTTATGACTCAAAATGTGCATCAATAACACTAAACCTAGCAACTCCATTGAAGGGCTCACCCACATCGAGCCTTGTGCACTGTGCTAAAGGGATCGATGAATTAGGTAACTTCAGGACGACATCAATATTGTCCACGAGTGATGCAAAGTCAGGTTGAGGATAACATGCGTAACAAGAACACTGATTAGTTTCATGGTTAGAGGATTACACAAGTCAAACCAAAAAGCAGCGTAATAGGAACTAGCCTTCTCAAAGTCAAATGAACTCCAAGCAATCCACTCAAGCAAATACCATGCATCATCAATGGTTTTAGCAAGAAAACTCCAATACTCTAAGAAGTACGAGTTTTACTATTCACACCTCATCAACAATGTCTAGAATTTCCCATTCCATATAATAACCACTTTGAGTAAAAAAGACATTTAATCATTTAAAGTACCTCCAAAATATTTCATGCTTGAATTGGAAGAAATGGAAAATTGTCATTGTTTTTTTCCTTAAATTTTTAATTTTATAATTTTTATAATTTTTTTGCGCTTTTTTGTTTTTTTTTTCAAACAAAAATAATATGCTTAGTCGAACCTATCATGAAAAAAACAAAAAACAAATATTCATCACAAGCCCCGGCAACAGTGCCAAAAACTTGATTGGGCCGTAAGCTCATGGTCGCATCGTAGCAAATCAAGGTTGTCTTCTACAAGGATTAGGTTGACCTACTGGGCTTTATCCCCTTAAAATAGGCTAAGCGAAACTATATTTGAGATTTGAAATTAAATTATTATTCACTACTAAAAAATACCATTATTTTGACGGACTTTTTCACCGAAAAATCAAAATTTTCAGTTGGAACATGAATTTTCCAACGGAATTTCCAACCGCAGGACATCAGAATATGGCTCGTTGGGAAGCCTTTTCGACGGACTAGCACAATCCGTCAGATGATTTTCCGACAGAAAAATTCCGTCGACTAAAAACGAAATCACAATTACCGTTGGAATTTTAAAATTTTAAAATTTTTAAAAAATCATTCGGAAATTCTGTCAGAATTCAATCGGATTCCATCGAAAACTGTCGGAATCCACTGGAAATTCGTCGGTGTTTTTAAATTTTATTTAAAAAATATAGTACCTAACTATAAAAACATTTTTCAATATCTAATACACAATAAATTCTCATCATTGACGTTAAATTGATATTAACATTAAATTCTACTTAATTAATGAAAAATTATATACTTTAACAACATATTAAGGTACAAAATTGAGAACAAATTATCAACTTAATAAACTAATATCAACTAGCAAACTAACTATATAAACTATCAAATTTACATAATTGCATACAAACTAATTATACAAATTATTAAATTCAACGTATATAATTCAATACAAATTTGTACAAATTACACACGAGAAAACCTTCTCAAAAAGTCAATGACAAATGATGGCGGGAGGAGGTGACGACGGTAGGGCGATGGCAAGCAGTAGTACTCCCTCTCTCTCTCTTTGTCTCTCTCTATTTTGTGAAACGAGCACAGAAAAATGAAGTATAGAGCTAAATTTATAATAGAAATTCCGACGGAATATTCCGGCTCGGAATAAAAAAGTTATTTTTCTGATGAAATTTTGATGGATTTTTTCGTCGGGATGTTCAAAAAAATTTTAATTTTCCCTCCATTCAACTTGGGGTCAAAAATACTTTTTCAAAATTTTTACATATTTTTCAACGAAAATTCCGTCAAAAAAAATTCTGTTGGAAAATCCGTCAAAATTCTAGCTAATCTGTCATAATCCATCAAAATTCCATCGGAGATTCCAACAGACCTATTTTCCATCCAAATATTCCATCGGAATAAGCCAAATTTTTAGTAGTGATTCAACTATATGATCTAACGAATAAATAATCATGGAATTAAGCAAAACAAGCAATCACCCAATCTTTGGATCAATCTTGCACTTCATCCACAAGTGATTGTTTTAAAACAGACAATCCAAGCATCACAAACTTCTTTCAAGAGGAACTGAGATACATAAATCTAACTAATTATCATTTCTCAAGGGCTCTTGATTTGGTTAGGTTCATAAACATAGATTATCATATTTTGTGGTTTCTCAATTGGTGTGACTTTCTTAAGAATTCCCATAATCAAGTCAAATCCTAGGATTCGAGTATTGAATTTCACCTTTCTATTGTTCAGCTAATACCCAAAATATGTAAGAAATGGTCAAATTTCTCGCAAAAAAGTAAACACCTGGGATTCGATAGATCAATCCAACAATCCAAAATTTTCAAAGAGATGAACAGCAAATCGAGAAATTAACGGTTATTTGTATAAATCCAAAATCAAAACAACAAAATCATAATTACAATTACAAAACATAAATCCTAAAATGAGAAAAGAAAAGAGAAGAGAAGAGAAGACAAATGAAATACTCAGCGAAGATTGAGCTTGAACTGCCGTTGCAAACTCCGGATGAAATCCTTGCAAATCTTCACTTCAATTCACTCTCTCTTCCTCTAATCTAACCTAAATCCTAGTCTAGAATCAAGTCTGCCAACTGTCCGAACGTGTGGAAATCGAAAAGTCGCAAAGAAAATTGGCGAAGTTGGGGGAATCAGGGCCACCACAGACTGATTGTGGGGAGCATCACGAACCGTGACCTCACCACGGACTGGTCGTGCTGCCCTTTGTCAGGTTCGTTCTTACTTGATTTATCTACTGCTTCTTTATGGAGCCTACTGGACTGTGGTACTTACCACGGTACTTCCATGTTGGGTGTCTTTGGGCCTTTGTTGCTATCTTATTTGATTCGTAAGGCCTCAAAAATCCTCATTCTAATCACATAACTTGGCTCATAAAAGGAAAATCTACGAATACTATGAGAAGAAGCAAACCCAAGCGTAATAGTAGAATAAGGGCATAAATCATACAATTAAGCATGTCAACACCCTAAAATGACTTCCAAACACTTATAAAATCCATGCAAATATGACATTCATCAATCGCCTATGCTTATACCTTTGCTTGTTCTGAAGCAAACATTAGATAAATTCAACAAAGAGAGATGCATCTAGGACTCCAATACATGGTAACCTCATCGAACTTGGCAACTTATAGCACATCACAAGCATAAATATCAATAAATGACAACCCGAAGTAGTATACAATATGTTTCAAAATTCGGACAAGGTAGACGTTTTCAAAGAAATATACAACCATAAGCCATATATCAAACTTGATGACCCCCATATTACCACAAAGCACATCACACAGGCACTTGGAATTGTAGAACTAAACAGACTGCTAAAGCCTTACTTTTGTGAAATGTGGATCACTTCTACTTATGTGTTTGAAATATAGCATAGGTTCCCTGAAGAATCATTTCAAAGATTCAATCTACCATATTCTTATCAGGACACTCAAACTCTTCGCCACTAAAAATGCGATCTGCACAAGACAATCAAAAGGACTTCAGATGGTTGTAATGTGGGCTAAAAGGGTAAAAGAAAAGGAGTTGGCTAATAAATTTGGGCAATGTGGAGCTATTTAGCCAAGTCACTAGGAAGCAACCAACAAACTACCAAGCAACTATGAAGTTTATCAACTCTCCAAACCCCAACTATACGATGAACATATCCTAATGAATTGTACAGGAAATGAGTTGATAAAGAAACAAATTCAAGCTATTTACATGCCCAATGCCAATAACTTAGTTTTTTTTATTTGTGGATGTTTTTCTTGCCTTTTCTCATTTTTTTCAACATAATTTTTTTTTCTTTTTTTATTCTTCTTTGGGAAATGAAATGATACTTTTGATTTTTGAAAGGCATAGGATCACTATCAACTCATAACCTAATTTATAAGTACGTACACAAGTTGAATAAGAGGGAACCAAAGAAAATGCTCAATGTCATCAATCCCTCAACAAACCAACATAGCAAGGCCACCTTAAACTCAATTACTCCCAAAATGACCCACTACATAGATAAAGGCATGCTCCATAGGCTTGGATTAAAGGTTAGGAACATGTGTTTGGCCAAAGATTAATACGAAGTGTTCACAACAAATACGGATACAAGCTCAAAGGGGCTAGCAAAGGAGAAAAACATCTAACTCAAGGGAAGGCTTTCTGGCTATGTGGCTAAAATGTTTAAAAACAAAGAAATGCCCCTATCAAATCATCAAATATGCACATGCTAATGTGGCTATGAAAAAGAGTCTAGACAAGTTCTAGAGATGCAACATAGAAGAGTGAGACATGCAAGAAACACAACACAAAATATAATGACTAATCCAAATAAGGCTCAAAATTTCACGAGATATCTACCAAAGTCTCAATTAGCTCATAAAATGAATATCATGTACAAACATTTGTTTTAAAGACTCCAAGGGATAACAAAATTCACAATAAGACAAGGGTCAAAATAGGAAATATTCACAAAACCTTTACAAATTTTAGCACCAAAAGGGATCACTCATCAAAAGTTACTTAAGCTTATGGAAGCTATGTGTGCAAAGAATCATCATTAGAGGTTATCTCAAACGAATCCACACCATTGCAACATGCAATCCTATATGCAAACCTAAAATGTAACACACTAGTGCAAACAAAAAGAAACCTAAAACTATATACTCTAACATGTATGCAAATTAATAAAAAAACCAAAATGGAAAACATAGAACTGCCCTTCCCCCATGCTTAGAAAAAGCATTATTCAAACAAAATAAACACGGAGAAGGGAAGAGGGAAACAAAAGCGAACAATCTCACCAGGCTAGGTGTTGCATGTAGCTAAGCTATTGCTCCTCGCAAACGGGCCAAATGAAGCATTAGCTACTCCATATAACTTCAAGACACGGCTCTTCGTAACAAATGCCATCAAAACATGCAGGAGCTTATTAAACTCCTGGGACCACAACTCAGAAAATACAAGGAAAAAGGCAATAACCAAAATCACACCAAAGATAATAAGTATCGTGTTGACCTTATCAAAGGCCTTAGAAAAATCACAGGAAAGATTAAGAAATGTAGCTCACATGACTTTCCTAGGTTGGTCCTCTAGGCATACACAATAAGGGTCAATTATAGGATCATACCTTCCAAATTAAAGTAGCTTAGGGACATATAATCATCAGCATTCCCACCAAGCATATCAAACACGTTATCCTCATAGCCCACATCAACATTAATGTTAAAAATCATGGGATTATCAATAGGCGTATCAACGTAATACTCAGGGGAAGGAGAGGGTACTAAACAAGGAGGGGAAACATTGGAATGATTAAGAGGATCGAGGAGAACATTCTCATCAAAATGAAGTCTAGGAGACGCCTCATGCATAAATACATCACATGATCCCTCCAAAGGAGTCTCAACTAGATTATGCACCTTATCAAAAATATCTTTTGGCCCAAAACATGCATAAATAACACTAAAGCTAGCAACTCCGTCAAAAGGCTCACCTGTCTCGAGCCTCATGCACTGAGCTAAATGGAGGGATAAATCAGGTAAGGTCAAGACAACATTAGTATTGTCCACGGGTAATGAAAAGTTAGGTTGAGTATAGCATGCATAATAAGGACATGAATTAGTTTCTGGTCAAAAGAATTATACAAGTCTCATTAGAAAAAGGGCATAACAAGATCTGGCATAGAATGCGCAAGGATCAGGAAATAATATCTAAAAACAACTCAAATGAATCCCAAGTAATTCACTCAAGTAAATACCATACCTCATGAATGGTTTTAGCAGGAAAACCCCAATACTCTAAAAGTGTACGAATTTTACTATTCACACCCTCATCGACAATGTCTAAAATTTCCAACTCCACACAAGAACAACTTTGAGCAAGAGAGACATTTAATTGTTTAAAGTACTTCCAAAATAATTCATGCGCGAATTGGGGGAATGGAAAATTGTCATTGTCTTGTTCCTTAAATTTATAATTTTTTTAATTTTTCAAATTTTGTTTTGCGCTTTTTGTTCTTTTTTTTCAAACAAAAACAATATGCTTAGTCAAACCTATCGGGGGAAAAAAACACAATATTCGACACAAGTCTGTGGTAATGGCGCCAAAAACTTAATAGGTCTACAACCGCACGGTCGCATTGCAGCAAATCAAGGTCCTCTCCCACAAGGACTAGGTTGATATACTGGGCTTTATTCCCTTAAGACAGGCTAAACAAATCTAAATTTAAGATTTGAAATTAAACTATTCAACTATCTAATCTAATGAATAAATACTCTTAGAATTAAGCAAAACAAGCAATCACCCGATCTTCGCATCGATCAAGCACTTCTTCCTTGATTGATTGTTCTAAAACCGACAATCCAAGTATCACAACCCTTTTTCAAGGTGAAGTGATATACCTAAATCTAACCTGTTACCATTTCCCAAGTGCTCTTGATATGTCTAAGTTCATTTAGCATGGATTATCACATTTGTGGTTTCTCAATTGGTGTAGCTTTCTCATGACTCCAAATGATCAAGTCAAATCCTAGTGATTCAAGTATCGAATTTCACCTTCAGTTCTTCATCCAATACCTAAAACATGCAAGAAAGTGGTGTCCAATTTATCACAAGATGGTAAACACCTAGGATTCAATAGAACAATGCAACAATCTGAAATTCCAAAAGAGATGAACAGTAAATCGAAAAATTAACTGTTATTTGCTTAAATCCAAAATCAAAACAACAAAATCATAATCAAAATTACAAAACATAAATCCTCAAATGAGAAAAGAGAAGAAAAGAGAAGACAAATGAAGTGTTCACCCAAGATTGCGCTTGAATCATCATTGCAAACCTCGGGAGGAATCCTTGCAAATCTTCACTTCAATTCACTCTCTTTTCCTCTAACATAATCTAAATCCTAATCTAGATTATGGATGTTGAAAAGTGGAATGGAAGACAGATGCCAAGGAAGCAGTAAAAACAAGGCTTTTATCATTAGAATCAACGCTGCTAACTGTCCAAACGTGTGGAAATCGAAATGTGGCAAAGAAAACTAGCGAAGTCGAGGGGAACAGGGGCCACCATGGACTGGTCGTGGTGCCCTCTGTCAGGTCCTTCTCACTTGATTCATCTGATGTTTTTTCCTGAAACATGCTGGACTATGGGACTAGCCATGATACTTCCATGTTGGGTGTCTTCGGGCTTCTTTTTCTATCTTTTTTTATCCTTAAGGCCTCAAAGATCCTCATTCTACTCACATAACTTGGCTTACAAAGTGAAAATATGCAAACACTATGAAAACAAGTGAAACCAAGCATAATAATAGAAATAGGGGCATAAATTGTACAATTAAGCATATTAACACGCTAAAATGGCTCCCAAACAATTATAACGTCCATGCAAATATGGCATTCTTCGATATGACACACTGATCATCAGAACTAGCATCAGTCTCAAATCCATCTCTCTCCTCAAGCTCTCCTAAGGGAGCCAAAGGAAGGGAAGAATCATCAACGGTCAGATTACCCTCGAGGTGGTCACTAACTGTGCTAAACTTTATGGAGGGTGCAATTGGTAAAGGAGGTGAGAGACACTCACTTCCTCGAGGTTAGCACAATGTGTATCATTATGAAAATCATGCCCTAAAGGAGTAAATGTAGCACACTTAGCATCAAAAATCATCATAAGAACCGACCTTAGGTATAGGAGAGCCTAAACTAACATCAGTCTTGAGTAAACTATGCAAGTAAAGCTCCCTATTAAATGCGACCAATGCCTCTAATCTGTATGGTCTACCAACTAGTGGACAAGTATCAATATTATGATCAAAGGAATCACAATAATCAAATGAAATAGAAAAATATGGAGTATGAGAGTGCTCGTAAGATATACCTCCAAACTAACTCTCATCCTGAGCTGTAACATGCATAACTTAAGGGTTGAGAATGGGATGACTAAAGGTTTCTCTGGGATTTTCATACTCCCAAGTCTTATAAGCCAAATACTCGAAGAAATCCAAAATTTCATTCAAAGTCTTATTAAACAAACATCCCAAATCCCCGGGGTGCAAGGTCTCAACATGATCTTGATGTTCATCATTAAGACACTTGGCAATTTTTCCATTTTAAAAAATATCGATCAACACATTGAGCACAAAAGTTATTCAATCTACTCAAATATCACCAAAATATTTCATGTTCATATTGAGGGAAATAGAAAATTGCCATTTTTTTAAAAAAATTTTCTCAAGTTGTTCAATTCGTAGTGATTTTCATAATTTTTCAATTTGTTTTTTCAAATTTTTGATCTTTTTTCAAATTTTTTTCAAATTTATTTTAAGAAATAAACTAAACTAAGTGATGCGTGAGCTTTGAAGAAACTCAAGACATGGAACAAGTTTGCAATAGGATCTTCCTTAATTTTGATTCAACAATGGAATCAAAACTAAAACAGGGGATATGAATGGCATAAAGGCCACCCCAGCACCCATGCAGATTCAGGAACCCCCCTCCAAATTATAAAGGATTAGCCACCAGAAATGGGTTAAAGGAAACCACTCTAATGTAGTTATCAAATGGATTGATAAAAGAGAGATTTGAGAGTGTTTGACTTAAAAGTAAAAACTGAAGGTTTTCATTCACAAACTCTACCTTGAACAAGCTATCTAGTAGGTATATATACATGTCTAAGTGATAAAGCAGGCAAGCCAGCTCCTAAGCTAAGCTAATTCGGATTAGCTAAACTGTTTTGCAAAACAGTTTTAGACTAAGCTAACTACAAATTTGAGTGTGATTAATACAACCTGTTTAGGAACCATTAGGGACTAAAATGAGTTTATTTATCACTAATCAATCAACTGGCACATGTTGGTGAGAGCAAAAGAGGGCTGCAGGTGGTCACTTTACGGCTGTCATATCCGGAAGGAGGTAGCTGTCAAATCCCTCCTCCATTGGCCAAGTTGGCTGCCAAAGATGCAAATTAGGTGATAATGATGTTTCTGTAGGTTTAGGTAGCAAGGAAAGTAGGCTAGTAGGTGAGCAAACCCTCTTGATTATGGAAAACCTTAAGCAAACCCAAAACAACTTGTTTCAGTCTAACGAACCCAGTTAAACACTGAAATTTATGAAGGTGATTCCCAAACATATTTTCGATTGCGGGTTGATTTTAATGCATATCTTGGATCTGTGGGATGTTTGTGACTATCCTAAATAGAAAAATCAGGCATAAATCATGTTTAGGTGGGGGAAACAACCAAAAACTTGAACCGGGTCTAGAATGACTTCAAACTGTAATGGTTGACAAAATGCAATTGGAACCCCATGAAGAACTAGTCATGATTTGGATTTCTCTTCATATCTTGAATCCTTATGATGTTGGCTGTTATGCCAAGCAAAAATAGTAGCCCTGAATCAAGTTTTAGGTGGTGCTTCTACCTAATATTTCATGACTTGTAAATTGGACCTTCTCGATATACCTTCACTGTTTTTAGCCAATGTAGCAAAATGCCTATGACATAGGCTAAAGTTGATTCCCTCCCCAAAAATAGATTTCTTAGGGAGTATAAAAAATTAGGACTTGCCAATAGGAGATCTTGGAAGCTCTCATAATCATGCTATCCAAAATGGTGTTTAAATCTGGTGTGGAACAAGAGAACAAGGATTGGATCTGGCCAAGTGTAATCTGCTTTCCTTTATCTCCTTGACCTTGATTGGTACCTTATTCTTGGTTAGGATCTTGGGAACTCCCTTGTGTGTCATGCCCTGCATTAACCTCCCCTTCTTTAAAAGGATTTGACCTCAAATCCAAAGGGTTTGTAAAACAACCCTCTACATAATGACTTAAGTCACCAATGTTAAATGTGGCTGAAATAGCTATATCTCCTGGAAGCTAGAGCTTGTATGCATTATCTTGTACCTTTTGCATGATCTTGAATGGCCTGTCTCCTCTTGACATAAGCTTGTTCTTCCTTCTAGATGGGAACCTCTCCTTCCTAAGGTGTAACTATACTAGATCCCTTGGACCAAATTCCAACTTATTCCTATGCTTATTTTCCCTTGCTTTATAAGCTAGATTGGGGTTCCCTATATGATTCCTTATCTGTTCATGCAACTTTTTCATCTCCTTTTCCCTCAATTCAACCTCATGGTGCACCCTTGACTTAGTAGGTAGGGGTAGCAAGTCATTAGGGGTAAGAGGGTTCACCCTGTACACACACTCAAAGGAAGAGTGTTTAGTAGCATAGGATGGAGCCCTATTATAGGCAAACTTCGCATGGAGCAATTTCAAATCCCAATCTTTCAGGCTTTTGCTCACCAAAACCCTAAGCAAAATAGTAAGAGTTCGGGTTGTTACCTCAATTCGACCATCAGCTTAGGGATGATAGGCTATACTAAACAACCGTTTAGCACCTAGAACTTTCCACAAACTCCTCCAAAAGTGGCACAGAAACTTGCAATCTCTATCAGACACACTAGACTTAGACATCCCATGGAGCCTAGTGATCTCTTTGAAGTACAACTCAGCAATGTAGCTAGCATCATCGGTTTTGTGGCATGGGTTAAAGTGCGCCATCTTGGAAACTCTATCCACAAACACCATGATTGCATGTTTTCCCCTTTGTGTCCTAGGAAGGGCCATAATGAAATCCATACTAACATCATCCCAAGGCTTCAAAGGTACAAGCAGTGGGGTGTACAAGCCTTGCTGGAATTGGCTTTTGGCCTTGTGGCAAATGGGCAAGCTGAAATGATTTTGTGAACATCCCCTCCCATTTTAGGCCAAATGCTCTTTCAGAATGTGAATTGTTTTGTTTAGGCCAAAATGACCAGCAAGAGCACTGCCATGAGTCTCTTAGACTAGTAACTCCCTTGAAGAACATTTAGGGATACAAAGCTTGTTATACCTGAATAGATAGCCTTCTTGGACAGTGTAAGGGCTATCCTTTGGAACTTCCTTAATGAGGGGTTAAAAATTTGGATCCTCCTTGTAGATGGCTTGGCTTGAATGGAACCTAAGTGTGTTTGCTTCTAACACAGAAAGTAGAGTATACCTTCTGGATAGGGCATCTGCAACCACATTCTCCTTCCCACTCTTGTGCTTGCAAGTAAAGTTGAATGACTAGAGGAGCTCCACCCATTTTGCATGCCTAGGATTCAGTTTATGCTGAACATTGATGTACTTAAGAGCTTGGTGATCAGAATGTAGAAAAAAAGGCCTAGCTTTAAGATAATGACCGTAATGAGTTAATGCTCTCACAATAGCATAGACCTCTTTTTCATAGGTGTTGCAGTTGCTTCTAGACCCATTCAGTTTCTCACTGAAGTAGGCAATGGGCCTTCTAAATTGGATTAGTACAGCTCATATCCCCACTCTGCTTGCATCACGCTCTAGTTCAAACAAATCTTCAAAATTAGGCAGGGCCAAAACTGGTGCTTGGCAAAGTTTTTGTTTGATCTCCTCAAAGGCTTTCTGTGCAGCTTTTGACCACTTAACGACTCCTTTCTTCATGCATTCAGTAATGGGGGCCATAACTAAGCTAAAAATCTCTAATGAACCTCCGATAAAAAGAGGCTAAACTATGAAAACTTCTCACCTCTATTATTGATTTGAGTTGAGGCCAGGACTGGATTCCCTCAATATTACTTTGATTAACCTGAATACCTTGGGCTGAAACCACATAACCAAGGGAAGTGAGATATGAAGTGAAAAGCTCACACTTATACATCTTAGCATTGAGTTTCTGTCTTCTTATAACCTCAAAAACCTACTTCAGATGATTCGTATGCTCCCTCTCATTCTGGCTATAAACCTGAATATCATCAAAATACACCACCACAAAGTGACCAGTGAAAGGTTTAAGGACCTCATTCATTAGCCTCAAGAAGTTACTATGGGCATTAGACATATCAAATGGCATAATAACCCATTCATGCTACCCTTATTTGGTTTTAAAGGTTGTCTTCCACTAATCACCATCCCTCATCCTAATATGATAGTATCCACTCCTTAAGACCATCCTAGAACACACCTTTGAGCCACGTAGTTCATCTAGCATATCATCAAGCCTAGGGATAGGGTACCTATACTTTATGGTAATCTTGTTTATGGCCTAGTTGTCCATACATGTCCACCTAGTTCCATCCATCTTAGGTATAAGTAAAGTTGCAATAGAATAAGAAATCATGCTTTCCCTTATGTAACCTCTACCACTAAGCTCCTGAACTCACCTCCGAAGTTCCTTAGTTTCAGTAGGGTTACACCTATAGGCTGGTTTATTTGGTCGGGAAGCTCTGGACAGTAGGTCTATTTAGTGTTCAATGTCTTTAAGTGGAGACAATCCCGGTGGCAAATTACTAGGAAACACATCCAAATACTCATGTACAAGGGGTTGAGCAATGGGTTGCAATGGTGTCTCTTCCTTCCTTCTTCCAAGAAAAGTAATGCATAAACTGGTTTTCCTTTACTTATGGATCTCTCCACTCGTGTTTCACTTAGAAATAAGGCTTTCTCACTTGGGTTCGCCCCCAGGCTAGGTTTAATGTTCTAGATTTAGCTAAGGGGTAAAGGGGTGAGGGTGTAGCTTCAACCCTTGACCTTAAAGGTGTACGTGTTGGCTATCCCATTATGAATGACACCTTCATCAAACTGCCAGGGCCTCCCCAAAAGTAAATGACATGAATCCATACGTAAGATATCACAAAGGACCTCATCTTTAAAGTCACCTATGTTGTATGTGATTAGGGCTTGTTTGGTTGCATGAACTTCATTTCCATTCTTGAGCCATTATAAGGAGTAAGGCCCAGGGTGAGAGGTAGTAGGTAGTTTTAGTTTGTCAATCACATGAGTTGAGGCAACATTAGTACAACTACCCTCATCAATGACTAAACTATATACGTTCCCTTGAATGGTACACCGGGAGTGAAAGATATGTTCCTTTTGGTTTTCTCCCCTTGGACACCCCTGGTATGCAATACCCTCTCAAGGACCAAAAACTCCCCAACTTTAGGAGCTAGGATGGTGTCCTCCTCTTCCTCCTCATCTTCTTCTTCATAGGGCTCATTGATAATCTGGTCAATCCTTTGAATCTCCTGGATGGTAAGGGCCCTTTTGTTTGGGCATTCTGCTTGGAAATAACCATAACCTTGACATTTAAAACACCTCTTGCCATCAAGTTGCGTAGGGAGTTCTTTACAACTCATTTGCCCTTATCTTTGACTAAATCTGCCTTGGCTTATGTTTCTAGTTTAGGGGCAGAATATGTTTTGGGTGGGGAGTTAGGATATGAGCAAGAGCTTGTATATGGATTTTTGTTTTTGCAATACTTTCCAAACTTGATAGCTAGCTTACAAAAATCCTTAAAACTCCAGTAGGGTTGAAGATCAACCTTTTCAGCTATGCTTTGATCCAACCCCTTTTGGAACTTAACAACAGCTTGTTTTGGTTCTCCCAATCCTTATCTTGAGTTGTTCAAATTCCCTAATGTATTCGTCCACACTCATTCAACCTTGGGTTAGGGAGGACACTCTAAGGTGGAGATCTCTCTTATAACCCTCATGCAAAAACCTCTTGTTCATAAGCTTTCTCAACTTAGACCAAGTGTTGATCCGTGGCTTTTCCTCCTTAGCTCATTGTCTTTTGGTATTTCCATACCAAAGGGAAGCATATTTTTTGACCTTCAGGATGGATACTTTAAAGGACTTCTCATCAGAATAACCCTGAACCTCAAAGAACCTCTCAACTGTTTGAATCCATTCTAGATATACATCCGGATTCAAGGTTCCCTCAAAATCTCTGACATCAAATTTCATATCCCTCAAATCATCCCTATTGTTTCTAATTGGCCTTCTTCTACCCTTAGGTGAGTGCTCATCTTGCGAAGAAGATGAATGTTCTAAGGTCATATTATTCTAGGTTAAACTCTTTCTCTCTTTCTAGTCCCTCCGGGATCATCTCTAAATCTAGCCAGGATATTAGCTAAACTGGTGGTAATGTTTGGACATCTCTTTGAAGCTGGATTATGGCATTTCCTCTCCCTAACTCAGGAGCCTCCTTACGAGTTAAACCCCTAGGTACTCTAGTTTGGCAAGGTTCAGCTTTCATGCTCTCGGCCATGGACTAAAATCAGGCTCTACGCTGTTTGAGTAGTTTAGGTGCTTTTGTGGTTGGGTGCATGTTTGGGCTTGAGGGGATTCTTTGTAGCTACTGGAAATGTGGTTTCGAAATATGCAAAAATTAAAAAGTTAAGGAAACAACAAGCAAACTCACTAGGTTATGCTTTGATACCACTTTGATGCATGAGCTTTGAAGAAACTCAAGCAATGGAACTTGTTTGCAATCTGATCTTACTTAGCTTTGATTCAGTAATGGAACCAAAACTAAAATAGGGGATATGAATGGGATAAAGGACACACTACCACCCAACCTGATTCAGGAATTCACCTTCCAAATTATAAAGGCTTAGCCACAAGAAATGGATTAAAGGAAACCACTCTAATCGAGCAATCAAATGGATTGATAAAAGAGAGATTTGAGAATGTTTGAGTTAAAACCTAAAACCAAAGGTTTTCATTAATGAAATTTTCCTTGAACAAGCTAGCTAGCAAGCATATATACATGTGTAAGACAGACAGAAAGCAAGCAAGCTAGCTCATAGGCTAAGCTAATCCGAATTAGCTAAACTGTTTTGCAAAACAGTTTTAGGCTAAGCTAATTACAAATATGAGTTTGGCTAGTACAACCTGTTTAGGAACCATCGGGGACTAAAACAAGTTTCATTATCAAAACTCAATCCACGTGTACATGTTCGTGAGAGAAAAAGGTGGCCGCAGTTGGTCACTTTGCGGTTAGCATATCCAAAAGCAAGTCGCTGTTAAATCCCTTCTCCATTAGCCAAGTGGGCTACTAAAGCTCTAAATCAGGGTGATAATGATGCTTCTAGAGGTTTGAGTAGCAAGGAAAGTGGGCTAGCATGTGAGCAATCCCTCTTGATTAAGGAAAAACTTAAGCAAACCCAAAACAACTTATTTTAGCCTAACGAGCCCGGTTGAACAACTTATTGGGGCTGATTTTAATGCATATTTTGGGTCCTTGGGATGTTAAGATTATCATAAATAGAAAAATCAAGCCTAAATCAGGTTCAGGTGAGGGGAACAACTAGAAGCATGAACCAGGTCTGGAATGGCTTCAAACTGCAATAGTTGACAAAATGCAGTTGGAACCCCATGAAGAACTAGTAATGATTTGGATTTCGCTTAATGGATTGAATCCTTACGATGTTGGCTATCATCCCAAGCAAACATGCTGGCCCTAAATTAGGTTTTAGGTGGTGATTCCACCTAATCTTTCAAGACGAGTAAACTGGACCTTCCTGGTATACCTTCACTATTTTGGACCAATATAACAAAATGCCTATAACATAGGCTAAAATTGAGTTCCCTTCCTAAAAATAGACTTCTTAGGGAGTCCAACAAAGTAGGACTTGTTCATAGGACGTCTTGAAAACTCCTAGAATCATGCCATCCAAAATGGTGTTTAATTCTGGTATGGAATAAGAGAACAAGGATTGAATCTGGCCAAGTGCAATATGGTTTCCTTGATCTCCCTGACCTTGATTAGTACCTTGGAGTTTGTTTGAATGTTAGGAACTCTCTTGTGTGTTATGCCCTGCATCACTAAGTCAATACGAATAATGAAATAAGCAACGCAGCAAAATATATGTAACTAATAAGGAAATATCAAACAAAACTAACGGTGCCAAAAACTTGGATGATAACAGAAATGCCACAAGTGTACAACTTTGGCTATAGTACTTGAAGATCATTTCCTCATGGATGACGATGAGATTCAAGTCAAAATAATAGGTTAAACTAATTAATCTAATATTAACTACATGAACCAAATTAAGTAACACAAAGACAACTAACACACTGACACTCAGAATCTAATACTAGCATCATCATTTAACTAAGCATAAGATAAAACTAAAATAGAACTAACTAGAAACTAAAGTTATTCTTATTAAGTAAACCGCAGACAATGATGAGAAAAATCACTATCATCGAACTAGGTCCCCAGATGGAAAACAGTGTACCAAAACAAAGAGGAACAAAGACATTGGCCCATAAGTACCTTCAATCAAAGCAAGAGCAAGCATTCAAGTGAAACGCCAAGCCAACACTCAAAATAAACCACAATGACTAGAAATTAGCCATGGAAGAAACTAAGGGGGAAACTGGGAACCCAAACATAGGGCTCCCTTGCAAAAATTTCAGCCACACCATTAGACCTAAACCCGAAAAAACCAAAAAACACCAATAGGAACCAAAATAGAATAGGGAATGAACCCTGAAATGAACCACACCAGGATTGAACCTAGAAATAGAGCAAATAACTAGGGGTTTTGAAATCAGCAGTGCACAACCTAGAACCGGGCTTTAAGCTCGCCCAAAAATGGCAAAATCGCCATTTAAATGACTAAAACGAAATTAAACAACCTAAAATCCCTAAAATTTAACATGGATCTGAGAATCGAAGCAGATAAAGGAAGAACATGGGACGGGAAAAATTTATAGTTTAACAAAAGCAAAGTCCTAAATTCATTAAGTATCAAGCTATAAATCATCAAAGATTAACAGAACAAATTGCAATTAGGTAAAATTGCATGCTAAAAAGTGGATATAATATTAGAAAGTTAAAATGGATGAAACCGAGTAGTCAAACCCTAAAATTCTAAAATCTAGAATTAAAACTAATTAAAAACGCTAGAAAATCCTAAATACCTCAATAGCGTGATGGCTACTTCATTTATATCCCTCAAGTCAGCTTCAATCTTTATCTTCACCGCTGATTTCAAGCTATCGTGGGCGGTAGAAATGGCCATGGTGGGGCTGTATGGTGGATGAGAAAGTGGAGGTTGATGATGGTGGAAGTGTTGAGAGATGATAGTGTTGTGCTGACTTGAGAGTATGGTGTTGAAGATGAAGGCGAAATGGGGGGTGAGAATTCAGGATCTTAGCCGCTAGAGAGGAGAAAGGAAGGGAGTAAGGAGTAAGAGGGAGGAGGAGTTGTCATGTGAGAAAGGGATGCAGGGGTGGTGGTACTATTTTTTATTTTTCCTTCTTTTTTTCTCTACTCTTTGTTCCTCTTTTTTGGGCCATAAAGAAGGGTGGGCTGAGGGATGTGTTTGGATTGTTGACCAAATTCTTCATTTTTAGCATTTCTTCAACTTTTTATGATTTTTTTCCCATCACCTACGAAATAAAAAAAATCTAAACATAATAATTATTTTGAGCACAAATTAGGTATAAAGTTATTATAAAAAGATTGTATTTTTGGTGCAAACACCCATCATAGGTTTTACAGGAGACACCACATATCCTAAGGGGATTATCAAGCTTCCTACCAAGGTGGGGACCCAGAAGGGATAGACCTGCCAATTAATGGTGGGTTACGTTATCATGGAAGTGCCTTCTACCTACATTATAATTATGGGATGACCTCTCCTAGACTCTTTGAGAGGACGATTGTTGATTTATATCCTAGAGATAGAATATTTAGCAAATAATGGCTCTAGACAAAGGATAGTGAGATATCTGAAGAGCATAAGAGAGTGTCACATAGCCAGCTTGAAAGTTATAGTCTCCATTCAAAATGTGAAGTAACACAGGCCTCGTAGACCACCAAGAGACAAGCTGTGTAGCAGCTAGAGGTCTGCGTAGTCTATACTCTACACTTAACTACAGGGATGGCAACGTCTCTAGGATAGATCTTAAGGACCGACTAAAAGAAGTACCCTTGGCTGAAGGTTAGTCTAGGACTATGTAGATCTAGGCAGACACAGACCAATCTTGGAAGAAGCCCTAACATCCTTGCTGAGGTATTATGTAAATGTGTTTGCTTATACAACACAAGAGATTTTAGGAATCAATCTTATGGTCATAGTTCACAAATTGGCTATGAACCTTGAAGTAAGGTCGATGAGACAGAAAAGGAGGCACTTTACCTATCTTAAGAATCAAGTTGTATCGGAAGAAGTGCAGAAGTTGCTAGATGTAGGATTCACTAAGGAATGCTACTAGCCTGACTTGTTGGCAAATGCAGTAATGGTAAAAAAGCCTATGACTCATAGAGGATATGCTTGTATTACACAGACCCTTATAACGCCTATCCTAGAGACTGGAATTTAAGGATGGCTACTCTTATTTCCACTAAATATCAATGTACGAACAAGATTAGGAGCATACAACCTTCATCACACACCTGGGGCTATGCTGTTATAAGGCCATACCATATAGGCTTGAGAATGCACCTGATACATATTAAAGGTTGGTTAACAAGATTTTTTAAGGGTAAATTAGTAGAAACATGAAGGTGTACATTGATGATATGATTGTCAAGTTTAAGCCAATAGATCAACACCTTCTAGATCTAAATGAGAATTTTAACACTCTAAGAAAGTTATTAAGCTTCTGAGGTCCTTGATCATTGAAAGCCCAATTGAAGTAAATCCTAAGAAGGTGACAACAATTTAAATATACAATGCCTAGAATAACAGCAAGGGTTTAGAAACTAACTGGCTGTATGGTAGCCCTAGGACGATTTGTTTTTAACACTGAACAAATATGTCCCCATTCTTCAAGTGCTTGAAGACAATTAAACACTTTAGATAAACTACAGAAACATAGGTAGCTTTTAAACAATTTAGCCCTAGCCCTGGGGGGAAGTCTTTTATATGTATCTGTTACCATTGAAAGTGGCTATAAATGTGTTTTTGGTAAGGAAGAACATAAGAAGCAGATTCTCGTCCCTTTTGTCTATTATATGTCATGATAGGTGTAAAGCTAAATTATCCAAACGCTGAGAAGTTGGTCGTGACCTTAATCATAATAGAAAGATAGTTGACACATTATTTTGAGGCATATCCAATTAAGTTCTTCAAAAATCAACCACTAGATATGATGATGATGAAGTATGATTCTTTAGAGAAATATTACTTCGCAATGAAATTGTTTAGGTTTGACAAAGATTACAAGCCTATAATAATAATCAGGGAACAAGCTTTGTTTGACTTCTTAGCAGAGTGTAGGTTTGCAGTCTCAACCACTAAAATGAAGTACAATATAAAGCACTCATCGTAGGCTCAGAGAAGTGCAAAACCATGGGTCAAAGAATATCCATGGTGAGTTTGAGGACAAGGGAAATCAGATTGTCAAGTATTTGGCAAAGGTCTAAAAATCCATCAACGACTTCCCTTAGTTTGAGATACCTACAGAGCAATGTCAGAGAACCACCAAGTAGATTGATTAAGTAAGCTGGCAAGTTCAACAAAAACAAACTATACAAAATCAACCTTCAAGAAAGTTATGAGACATAGAAGCATCCCTATAGAGGTTTTTATGATATATGTGGATGCCCTAGATGGTACCAATTGTAGATTATTTAGAGAGTAGAAAGATTCTAAATGATCAAAAATAAGTTAGAAAGTTGATAAGAAAGGCAACATGGTACTGCCTATTTTAAGGGGAATGTACAAAAGAGGATATGGAACAGAATGGAATTTATAGCATCAATTTGGGTGCCGCTAACACTAAGTTCCCATTTTTCATTGGTAATAGGGAGATTCTCGTGCTGTTTATGATTGATGGCATTTCACCTCTCTCTCTGTCTATATCTTTCATAAGCACCTCTAGGTTTTCGTTGAGTTTTATTAGAGGAAGTGGCCTGGTTGTGAAAGGCTTATTCTTCTTCTTATTCACAAATTTTTTCTCTTAACGTTCTCCTCATAAAGAAGCTCTCACTAGTTCATACAAGCTTACATTGAGAAAGAAGTGAGGGTAAGTAGGAATTAGCGTTAAAAGCCTAAAAGGCAACAAGAAGACAATGAAATTACCTAAGATTTGTGATTGGCTTAGAAGATTGACAATTGTCTTTACCTTAAAATAAACCACATGTGGCCACCAAATGGCCATTTTTTCTTGAATTTCTTTAGTTTAAGAGGAAGCGTCTTCTTAACATTCCCTAGGTAGCTAGCATAATTTAGAATTAGTGTGCTGGCAATGGGAAACTTCCACTCTTTATGGGTATCCTTGACATACAATCAAACCTCATCTCAATACTTGATCCGAGAAAGTTTATTAGGGAGGATACCCAGGTTTCTTATAGCCTAATGCATGCAGCTGTTGGGAGATCCTTTATGTCGATAATGGTTTATGAACTCCACCAAATAAGGTCTTCTCTTGTGATAGAGAAAAAAAGCTCATATGTACCAATTCTGATGATACCACTAGGGTTAAATTGATAAGGCCCAACCATATAGGGTTCCCACGGCTGTTTGGTGAAGGAAGGAAAGGAAGCCTTAAGCTGAACTAGAAATGCACCCTAAAAAATATATAACTCCTCGAAGTGCTGCAATGTAGAGCTATTGGGCTTATGCAATAGCCCTAATCAAAACCATGTTAAATATTGTAATTGATCTTAATACTAATTTAATTAAAATCAGCATCACTTTTTAATCCAGCAGTTGAAACATTTATGCAATTGCAGGTTGAAATGACAAAGCGACCTCGAGAAGCATTCAAACCTTATAAATAAATAAAATTTAGCCCACCTATAAAAGTGTGCAAAAGTAATAGTTTTCCTAAAGTGTAGAAATGCAATTTGCTCATCTATATATATTTATTTAAAGTTATAATTCAAATAAGTGAAATATGAATTAATATAAAAATTATATGTCAATCAATATGAGTGAAAGTTATAACTGTATTCTAAATAATTCATAAGATTACTTTATATAGCCTAACTATATTTTAAAAATAGGAAAGGGAGTTGTTTTTCCAAAAAAAAAAAAAAAGAAAATAGGGCGAAAAATTTGCAAAATATCAAAAATAATAAAAATCAAGGATAAAGTTTATTTTTTTAAAACACCCCCTATTTTTTTTATCTATACCTATAGCCCCATTTCCCTTCATTGTCCCGTGCAACCCCCATTTGCTGCCCCTCCCCCTGCTCCTACCCAACAATCGTAGCCACCGTCTGGCCACTAGTTGCCTTGTGTGAGTGTGGGACGTTGTCATGAAAGGGGTTAGAAAAGAGTGGAGTAGAGTAGAGCTTGAGGTTGAAAAATGAAGAGGAATGAGGGAAAAGTAATTTTTGGAGGATTTTTAAAACAAACTTGTTTATTACAAATCTTAAAATTGATTGAGGAATTAGAATGGATTAAAGGTAATTTAAGAAGTAGCAGTAATGTAATTAAGGTAATTGCGGAGGTTGAATCTTGTAGCGTAGGTTAATAGGTTGATGATTGATTAAGTCTTAATGTAATTCAAAAGATAAATACGGATTGATTCATGTTCAAGTGGATTGAAAGTGATGTATTCCTTTTGTTCCACAACTCACACCAAATAAAAGGCAACCAAGTTTAGTAGAGGTGTTATTTAATAAGAAAATTGAGTGGAATTAGTGATTTAATGGCAACAGGGAGTTTGATGTTGTAGCTTAATCAAAGTAGTGATGATAATGGATTCTAATTATTGCGAAGAGTGGCTTCAAAATAAAAAAATTACGCAAGGAAGTGATTTAAGGGTTGAGTTATGTTCACTTAGATTAACAGAGTGACATATTCCCTTGTCACCTAAAACAAATAATTAGGAATCGGAGAACAACCCTCACCATAACAAGCCCGAAGGAAGGATGAAGTAGACAATGACTATGTGGACTATGAGGATACCTCCTATTAAGTTGTATTTTGGTTGCGACAAGCCAATGAGTATGCGAAGTGAACTATTGCTATGATTAAAATCTTATAAGCTTTGTTTTTGAACTTGAATATATGAAAATAGTCCTACCAAAGTCACGTAGTTTGCTCTATAGCCTTGTCCGATGAACGACGATAATTCCTTTGAGTTGTGTATCAAAGCCAGGATTACAAATCACTATGAATAGTAGGGTGTTTGAGTGATATGTTCTGAGTTTTTAGATGGTTGTTTGTGGGTAAATTTTGCTGTCCTCAAAACATACACAAACTCATCTTAATTTTTTTCATGTGCCTCCTTCTTTTGCATGGATGGACACCCATCAATATTCAATTAACATGCTGCTAGGTACTTCTAGGGCCACCCACATTTCTTTATTACATGCCAGCATGGTGGCTGATATACAAGATTTGTTCATAGAGTTTCATAGTGAATTGCTCTGTATGAGCAAGCTTTCATGGTCCTTGCCTATGACAGCCCCTTAGGATGAGTTCAAGGTGTGATATCATGAAGTTATGGCCATAGGAGACCCAGGGTTCAATGGTGCTAGACTTCATATTCTAGTTGATTGGACCACTATCCCCACAGAGTTGTTGTTAAAAGAAGAGATAAGATAGAGAGGTATTACCTTAGGAACACTTTAGCTTATCTTGTCATCATTACATATGCCTCTGGCTTTTGTTCCATCTTCTGCCTACCCAAAGGCCACCATGTCCGTCTCCACCAGCACTTGTTGTCCCTCAATAGCTGTGTACCACCCTAAAGTCGTCTAATTCTAAGGATGATTTATAACTTAAGAACCCGTACCATTCATCTGATGATTCTGGGGGCCCTTGAGGTGTCCATGTGCTGGTGGATGTGCCTGACTTCCCTGAGTTGATCATGCTGAGTTCATATGACGAAGAGGAGCCAGAACCCAAGAAGGATCCTTATGAGGAGGAGTGGTTTAATATGAGTGAGTTTGATCCAGAGGCAGAGGAGGAGCTAGAGATGTAGGCAACTTTACACTTGATGTAGGTGAGCAAGACGATGATGTTTCTAACCCAAATTACAGTCCATCTCAAGATCGCTAGAAGTTTGACCCATCTTCACCTTGTGCCTTAGGGTTGTGATTTTGCTCTCGTATATACAATATGACTAGTTTAGGGCTTAAATTATTTTAGGCGAATGCATGCACATATGATGTACATAAGCAAGCTAATGTAACTAGATGTGATAATGCAGTCTGCCTTTTTGGGGGCGGGTTGGGGTGGATCTAACTAGGGTACTAATCTACTGTTCTATTGTATAGAAAGGGGTAGGATGGAAACCCTAGCTTGAGATGTGGTGTTGGGCTGAACGATTTAATATGAAATTCTTTTTATGATCCTTGCGTGTGTGTGTGTGTGTATATATACATATATATGTATGTGTATATACATATATATATGTACATATATATATATATATATATGTGTGTGTGTGTATATATATATACGTATACACACACTCACACACACACATACACACGCACACACACACACACACATTAAAATTGTGTTTGGTTTGTCTGGTTCCTATTTTGTCATAAACGCAATAAAGATCTAACAACTATATTTAGTTAGGTGACCGAGCAAGTCAGAATCCAAAAGCAAGAACCTAAATAGCAATGAAGGTGATAATATGAGTAACGGTAAAGGTTTAGGTGACCAAGTCCCCACAAACTCACAGCAAAACCTTAGTGGGACCGCCTCAGTGACTCCAAAAGTAGCTAGGATTGTTGCATGCGTCGACCATTGCACGAATGTGGTGACCAAATTAGTTGGAGAAGAAAATATATGGTGGAGCATTGTGAAAGACAAACTATAAGAACCTAAACTTACTTAGGCCAAATTTCTTGAACCACTTAGGGCCAAGTTTCATCCAATCATAATTTAACACCAAAAGAAGTGCAGTATGCTAGTGAAGCTTTGGCCTTTTAAGTTGGAAACCAGTTAGGTCAACCATTCAAACCTATTAAGAAGACAAAAGGGTATAGAGAAAGGAGTTGTAAAGCCATTGGTGCCATCACATTAGGGGATCCCACCTCCTAAAGTTGCCATAGTCGAGCGAACCTACATGATGAGTAAAAAGAAAGCATCAAACTTTGACGTGATAGTTGCTAAAATGCTTTTTTAAAATTCAGAGCCACATTGTGTTTTATTTGATTCAGGTACCACTCATTCATTTATATCCACCCAAACTATGTTACAATTGAACTTAGAAAATGATAAAGCACGGGCTGACTATAGAATTAGCTTGTGAAATGGACATATGATGGAATGTCGTACTCTTTATAAGCACGTCTCTATTGTTATTGGTATAAGTGTGTTCCCTGAGAATTTAATTCAGCTTAATTTGTCAAAATTTGATGTGATTTTGTAAATGTATTTGTTAACAACTCATGCGGGGAAACATTGATTGTAAAATTCTAAAGGTTACTTTAGAGAAGTAGAAGGGCTAAGAAGAAAGCTTTTGTGGAAAAAAAAGGGAAAAAGTACTATAAAATTATAATCATGAATGTGAGAAAGCTATTCAGGCAGGGTTGTACATGATACCTATTTTATGCAATTAAGGCAATAGATGAAGTTCCAAGGATAGAGCACATTCCAAAGGTGTGCGAGCTTTTAGATGTTTTCCCTTAAAAAAAACCTGGGTTACCTCCTCAAAAAGAGATTGATTATAAAATTGAACTAACTCCTAGCGCCCAACCCATTTCAAAAACCCATATTGAATGGGCCCAATGGAACTCAAAGAATTGAAGACCAAGTTGGATGAGTTACAAAGAAAGGATTTACTAGGCTAAGTGTATCCTTCAAGAGCTCCAATCTTATTTGCGAACAAAAAGGCTGGTTCCTATGACTATGCACAGATTGTAGGGAGTTAAACAAAGTTGTCATCAAGAATAAATACTCTTTGTCCGAATAGGTGAGTTATTTGATCAATTGCAAGGAGCATAGGTGTTCTCGAAAATCGATTTGGGATCTGATTACCATCAACTTAGAATTAAACAAAAAGATATTCCCAAAACTACTTTTAGGACCAGATACGGTTAGCACAGATTCACTGTGATTCCCTTTGGCCTTACAAATACTCCTATTGCATTTATAGATCTCATGAATGGAGCTTTTAGGCCTAACCTGGATAAATTTGTGGTGGTATTTATTGATGAATTTCTTATATATTCCAAGGATAAGAAGGAGCATGCTAAGTATTTAAGGATCATGTTACAAACCTTGAGAAAACACGAACTTTATGCTAAGTTAAAGAAGTGTGAGTTTTGGTTAAATGAAGTGACATTTTTAGGCTATATCATTTCTAAAGAGGAATTATAGTTTATCCTTAGGAAATAAAAGCAGTTATTGAATAGCCTAGGTCGATAAATGTTAGAGAAGTGAAGAGTTTCCTAGGGTTAGCAGGTAACCATAGAAGCTTTGTGAAAGATTTCTTGAAAATTGTGTCACCATTCACCAATTTACTAATTTTGAGTAGTCAAACAAATACGAGGAGGCATTTCATGAGTTAAAAACACAGTTAACCATTATTCCTATCTTTACGTTGCCAAAAGAGGGTAAAGAATACAAGATTTACAGTGACACCTTTAGAGATCGATTAAGTTGTGTGCAAACACAAGATGATAACGTAATAGCTTTTACTTCTCGACAACTAAGACCTTATAAAAAGAATTACCCAACCCATGAATTGGAGTTAGCTGCAACAGTTTTTACCTGTATGGGGTACCATGTAAGATTTATACTAATCATCAAAATTTAAAATATTTTTGTACTCAACAAGAGATCAACTTAAGGCAACAATTATCTCTTGAATTACTTAAGGATTATGATTTGTAGATTCAGTATCATCTAGGAAAGGCGAACGTTGTAACGAATGTATTGAGTAGGAAGACTTAGCATAGTTTGAATACGATAATAATTACTCAACCAGACATCTTGTGGGATAGTTTGAATACGAAAACAATTACTCTACTAGGCATCTTGTGAGGCCTTGAGAATATGGGTGTTGAATTTGTACCACATGGATAACCAAATGGGTTGTTGTTAGCACTAGAAGTACAACCCGTTATAATGAAAGAGATTTAGTTAGGCCAAAAGGACTATGCCAAATTAGAAAGCAGGAAAATATCACAATGGGGAAATCACTTGGCTTTATGATACAGGAAGATGCACCTTGAGATTTCAGAATCGAGTATATGTGCCAAATAAGGAGAAGGTCATAAGAAGGATTCTAGAGGAAGCTCCTAGCACTCGTTACTAAATACATCCAAGAGGAACAACAATGTATAAAGATTTGACGGATTACTTTTGGTGGGACAATATGAAGAAAGAAATTGCTGAATATGTGGATAAGTACCTGACTTACCAAAAGATGAAGGTTGAGCATCAGCATCGGTGGGGGAAATAAGACCTTCGAAAATCCCTATGTGAAAATGGGATTCAATATCAATGGATTTTGTTATAGGATTTTGTTTGCACCAAAAAAAGGATCTTTTTACGATTCCTTTATACCAAATTTAGGCTCAAAATAATTATTATGTTTAGATTTTTATTTGATTTTATTTGATTTTGTAGGTGATGGAAAAGATAAGAAAAAGATGAAGAAATGCTTAAAATGAAGAATTGGGTCAAGAACCCAAGCACTCCCCTCGGGTGACTCTTCCTTATGGCTCAAAAAGGAGGAATCGAGAGTATTAAAAAAAAGAAAGAAACCCAAAAATAAAACTCAGCCCCCCACCCCCCACATGCCTTTCACATAGACCTGATCAACGGGTCAGGGACCCGCTCGACCCGACCCTCAAAAATGAGGGTCAGGGTCAACTTTGTTTGTCTCTGACCCGCCCCGACCCTCAAGTTGAGGGTACCCGACTATGATGAGGGTCGGGCTTGGGTAAAGGTTTTAACCCGCTCACCCTCACTTTTTAAAAAAAAAATTAAAATTAAAATAAAAGTAAGATACTTTTTGTTTCATTTGTTCAAAATTTTTTCGCTTTCACTTTCCCATCTCCCTATAGCATCTTCCCCCCATTTACCTCACCAAATCTCATTGGTTCGTAAACTTCTAACGCTTTCTCTCTACTAAGTAGTCATTTTAGTGAACTAATCGGTCTATTAGTTTAATGACTAAATTATGCATTAGAGTGTTTGTAGTAGCGATATGCTTCATCGGAGCATTATATTATCATTTGAATTTTATTTTGTAAGATATTTAATCTTGACCTTTATAATAAAAAGAAACTTAGTGAAAAATCTCATTTTCTATATCAGGAGGTTTGAGGGTCGGGTCTGACCCGATGACCCGAGGGCACCCGCAGGTCAGGGTCAGGGTCGGGGGTATGCTGACCTGTATGAGGGTCGGGTAGGGTTAGGGTCGAGAAAATTCTATCTGCCGACCCTCATCACCCGACCCTCAATCCGACCCGACCATCAATTTGACCAGGTCTACTCTCACGTAACCCATACCTCTTCCTCCCCTCTTATTCTTTAATTCTCCCTCTCCTTTGTTGCTTCTTCGAACCTGGAAGACAATCCCCCATCCAATTATTCCTCATCTCGGCACCATCATGACCCGTTCAACTCCATAACCTCCATCCTCATCCACCATCGTGCTCTACCAACACCAAATCCCACCCCCCTTCACGGCCAACGCATCAATCATCTCCACCATCCACATCAACCCGCAATTGGACGACCATGAATAACCCAGAAGGAGTATAAATCGAAGCTGTGGCGCAGGTTAGGTAATCTAGGTTTAATTTTGGGGTTTTTGAAGTTTTAATTCCTGTTTTAGATAATTTTAGGGTTGAACTTGAAGGTTCGTTTTAGGGTTTTAGGGTTTTATTTCTATTCTCAGTGTTTTGGTTTTGTTCCTAGATCCATTTCTTTGCTTTAAATTTCGTATAATTCAGCTTGAGTTCGTCAATTTGGAGTAGACATTCATAATCTTTAGCCTCAAATTGCAAGGATTTTGGTTTTGATTGGGATAAATCGCATCTTTTCCCCCTTTGTTCTTGCTCTGTCTGAAGCTATTTTGATGGAATTTTTGCCATTTTGAAACAGGGTTGAAGCTCATTTATGGGTTGTCTTACTTGATTTCAAAATCCCCTCCCCTGTTTCTTTGATTGCTCTGTTTTGTTCTGATTTGTTTGGGACCTCCATTAATGGAGGTCGCCATGGCTATTATGCTTTCTTGGTTTCAATTTGTTTACTATTGGTTACATCATTGTTCTATTCCCTTAGTTAATCTTGTGATAATTGTCTAAATGAGGTTATAGGTAATCAAGGATGTATGGAGGTAGGATGCCCTGCCCCTTTTGGCTCTTTATCTGTATTTGGTGCTTGATTTTCAATTCCATGTTTTACTTTTAGGGTGTGTTTGGTAGGGGAAAAAATCATTTTCTCGGAAAATAATTTTTCTATTTTACACCGTTTGGTAAAACAAGGAGGGAAAAGTCATTTCCAAGGGAAAATCATTTTACCCCCATTTGAAGCAAATTGTTTTCCCTTGAAAAAGTAGGAAAAACGATTTTCCAAGCCCAATTTTCATTGCCCACTTTTGTCTCTCGTTCTATTTTCTTTTAATTGTGCCTAGAATCACTCTATTTTCATTTTCATTTTGTCTCTCATTCTTCCCTCTTCTTCATGTTCATCATGTTCATCGATGATTTCCATCGTTAATGTCTGTAATTATTTCTTTAGTTCTCTGATCTTGTTACAGTTGCCTTTTTGAAGAACTTCACAATCTGAGACACCCATCGTCTCCCTATTCGTCATTTTCTTTAATCTGGATTTAATATCAGTCAAAGTCAACTGGGTAATCCTTGAAAATAGTGAAAAAATTGAGATTCATTAATGTTGACTCTCTCTTTTGCTAGGTTTGTTACTGGATATATTTCCTACTGATGTTTTGGGTTTGATTTTGAAGAGGAGAGAGAAACAGAATTCGTCGGTTGGATCGAGTCAGAGTAGTGAGCAGAGAAGGAGGTTGATGGTAAAAAGAAATGAAGTTAAGACGGGGGGTTCATTCTATCAAATAGCAAAAAATGAAGTGGAAAGAAAATGATTTTCCATTCTACCAAATAGCTAAAAATGTAAGTGGAAAATCATTTTTCTTGGGAAAATATTTTTCATGGAAAATGATTTTCTGGGAAAATGATTTTCTCTCCTACCAAACACACCCTTAGTCTTTCATTTGGTTGGTTCTGAAATTTATTCAAGTTGCAGGTTTGATTGTCTTGTTTCTTAGTTTTGTTTCTACCATGTCCAAGCCGAAAGACCTCTCTAAAGTGGGTCCAGGCCCATAGTTCAATCATTTTGTCTTTTGCTTATTTAATATATATATTGCTTTCACCTAATATTTTAGTTTTTATTTGTTTTTAGTGTCATTCATATGATCTATCTCATTTCTTAACCTTAGTTATTTGTAGCATAATTAGATGTGATTAATTCATAACTTGAATTTAGATTAATATAGTTAATTTTGCCCATTTCATTGTTTAGGATAATTTAATCTTCTAGAATAACTCAGTTGGCGATGGCCTAATTTTACCCTCATCCCTGAGGATACAACCCTTAAGTACTACAGCGAGAGCTGTATACTTGCAACTTATATGCTTTACTTAGAAAATCTCATGCAACTCTTTGCCGCCATAGCCGGGGACGACAACATGAGATTATGTCACATTTTCTTTTTCCTTGTTACTTTCTCATTAGTTGTACATGTTTTATTTTGCTTGCTTTATTTCTTTATTAATAGTGACTTACTTTAGTTTATTTCTTAAGTAAAAAAATCCCAAAAAAATTAGAAAAGTGCAAAATTAAAAAAAAATTAGAAGAACTATGAAAACCCCAAAAAATTGAAAAACTTGAAGAAACTTTGGAAAAAAATAAATTAAATCTCAATTTTCTATTTCGCTCAATTTGAGTATGAAATATTTTGTCGATATTTGAGTAAATTGAATGAATTTCATGTTCAATGTGTTGATTGATACCTTGAGAAATGAGAAATTTGCCAAGCAATCTTTGAGGGTCTTAACGTTGAATATTAGGGTCATGTTGAGACTATTTACCCCAGGGTTTTGGGATATTTGTTTGCTAAGATTTCGGATGAAATTTGGGATTTCTTTGAATATTTGGCTCATGAGTCTTGGGAGTATAAAATGCTAGAGAGACTTTTAATCACCCCATTCCCGACCATGCATGTTAGACCTCTAGATGAGAGTCAGTTTTGAGGATATATCTTATGAGCACTCTCACACAGCATGTGTTCCGATTTCATGTGATTATTGTGATTCCTTTGATCATGATGTTGACACTTGTACACTTCTTGATAGACAACACAGATTAGAGGCATTAGCCACATTTAATAGGGAGCTTTACTTGCATAGTGTACTAGACTGGCCATAGTTTGGGCTCTCTTGCATCGGAGGTCGGATCTTGTGAGGACTTTAATGTTCGGAGTAAGGCACTGGTTCCTCTAAGGCATGATTTTCATGATGATATACACTGTGATGACCTCAAGGAAGCGAGTAATCACTCACCTCCTTTAACAATTGCACCCTACCTAGAGTTTAGCACAGTCGGTATCCACTCTAAGGGTAGTCTAATTGTTCATGACTTACCTTTTTCTTTGGCTCCGTGAGGAGAGCTCAAGGGGGAAGATGGATTTGAGGCTGATGGTAGTTCTGATGATTAGCGTGATATATTTGCTGAGTCAAAGGATACATTGACCAAGGAGGATTCATTTGATGAGCCTTATGTGGTGGATTTTAGTGAGGTTACACCTCCAAAGGAGCATATTGATCCCATTTTTGTTGAGTTTTCCCTTGACTTAGCCCCCATTCCTTTGATTTCATTAGTCTCTTCTTCCCTCCCCATTTTTCTTCCTTCTTTAGACCCCCCGAGTGCATTTTGTAGAGCCTGAGACTTTTATGCTTGGCAGTTTTCATTTAGAGTAGACCCTTGATGATATTAGTGTAGAGAGACTCGAAGATCACCTTGAGGTGAAGGACTTGACTGTAGGCCATCCTATGGGCTATGATTTTCATAACTCATTGATTGGCTATGCCGAAGTCTTCTCTCCTCCCTTTTTAGAGATGTTGCACGTCATTGAGGTCATTCAGACTTCTCTTAATGGTTTACGCATTCATATAGTCACATCATCGTTAGACCATTGACTAGTGTGTTTAGTTTTGGATATACACATCTCGCTTTTCTTATTGGGCTACAAACTTTGATAAGCTCAAGAGAGCCTTGAGTTGCTTTCCATTTATGCATTTTATTTGGGTTACACATCTTGTTTTTTACTACTTTGATTTCTCTAAGGATTGTGTCCGATTGTTTGATAAGTTTTTATGAGCCCCGGTGGGGTTCCGATATGTGTAGCATCTTATGAGATAAGATGGAGTGGTTGATGCTCCATGGACCTCCTCGACGTTATCTAACTGAGGCAATAGTTTGGGTACATTCTGTATCCAATATGGGATGATTGTTTTAACTCTTTTCTCTTCTTCTTTTCTTTTCTTTACTTCTTTTTTGTACATAGTTGTTGACATTTGAGATTGTGAATTTGTAATTATGTGGGTGATCGATTTTGAGGAGAAATTTGGGGATTTGTTTATCCGAGTTGGCCATGATCACCATTGGTTGTGTTATGAATTTTACTATTGGTGGTGTATTTTGTTTTGTGAATACTTGTCACTCCTCTTCGTTGAATAGTTGTGAACATCTAGGATTGTGATTAAGTGATTGGTGTTTTGTATGATTTTAATTTAGTAGTTCCTTGTTTATTCTGGCTATTTTTGTTTTTTTAGTATGTTTTGGTTGTGTGTTTTGTTTTTTTAGTTTGGTGAGTTCTTGTTTTTCTTCGGTTTTGTTTAATATTTCGTTTTTGTTTTCTTTTGTTTAGTGGTTTTGTTTTTGTTTTATATTTTGCTTTGTCTTGTTTAGTTTAAGGTTTTCTTTCTTATTTAGGCTTTGTTCTTTTCAGTGGGAAACAAGGGGTGTGGGATGGGTGATTGTGGGAAAGGGGGAGAATTAGTGGGTGAGTGTGGTTTTTTTTTAAGTGTGGGAAAAAGTGGGTGAGTGTGGGTGAAAGTCAAATGTAGTTGAATGAAGTTGAACTATTAGTTATTAATATTTTTTTGTTTTATAATGTAATAATTTTATTGTGATAGTAATTAATGATGATGAAATTTTTTTGCTTTTGTTTATTCTGTTTTGTTCTTTTTTATTTTTTTATTTTTTATTTTTGTGTTTTTGTATTTGTATTTTTTATTTTTTATTTTTTATTTTTTATTTTTTAATTTTTAATTTTTAATTTTTAATTTTTAATTTTTTAATTTTTTTAATATTTTTTTTTTAATTTTTTAATTTTAGTTTTTTAATTTTAATTTTTTAATTTTTTCTATTTTTTTAATTTTAATTTTAATTTTAATTTTCTTAAATTTTTAAAAATTTTTTATTTTCTTATTTTTTATTTTTTATATAAATTTTTTATTTTTTATTTTTTTAAATTTTCCGTTGGTTGTTTTTCTGGAATAAAAAAATACAAAAAAATAAATACAAAAAAATACAAAATACAAAAAAAAATTTTAAAATTTTAAAATTTTTTTAAAAAAAATAAATATAAATACAAAAAAATTAAAAAATTAAAAATTAAAAATTAAAAATTAAAAAATTAAAAACTAAAAAATTAAAATAAATAAAAAAAAATAAAAATTTAAAATTTAAAAATTTAAAAATTAAAGATAGAATTAAAAAATAAAAAAAATTAAAAAATAAGAATTAAAAAACTTAAAAAAATAAAAATTTAAAAATTAATGAAAAATAAAACTGTTCCACAACATCCGAAAAATTAAAACTACTCATAATTGCTATCAGATTATTCGTACACACAATTACATAAATTATAAAAATTTTCCAAACATGAGAAATTGTTGTTTTATGTAGGTGTGGGAAGGAATGGGTGAATATGGGAATGAGTGGTATTTTTTTTTAAGTGTGGGAAGGAGTGGGGAGAGGGGGGAATAAGTGGGTGGGTGTGGGGTGGGTGAATTTTCCAACGAAAAGAACAGGGCCTTAGTGGTTCCTTGGTTTTGTTTTATTTTTATTTTTATGATTTTGATTTTATAATTTTATTTTGTTTTCGTTTGCATTTTGGTGGTGTCATAGGTTTGTATATACTTATAAATTTGTGTTTGGTTTGTGGTTGGATTGTTCATGTGCTTGCTTTTTGGCGCCTTAGTTCACACAATGAGGACATTGTAGAGTTTTGGTATGGGGGTGAAGTGCCCATTTTTATATATTTTTTGAAAATTTTTGATAAATGTAAAAAGATGTTTCTTTTTTTTGGGGGGTCGGTTATGTTATTTCTTCGGTGATTGTGATTCCATGTTGCAAGGTGATTGAGTTATACGTAAATAGAGTTTGCATGATGAGATGTCTAGTTGAGGATGTAGGTTTCATTTTTCATAATAACCTCGTCTTATATGTGTGATTTTACGCCTACCATGCTGATTTAATTATCAATTCTTTGGGTCTTGTTTGTTATGTTGACAAGTGAACTGTTTGTTTGTCGAAATTGCCTTCTATTCACTTGAAAAATGTGGAAAAAAGAAAATAATGAAAAAAGCCTAAAAATGTGAATAAAAACCTGGGAACCAATGTTAAAAGTTACTCTCTTTATTTCATATCCTTAATTGGCTTGGATATGTGCTATTTTACTTCATTACAAACCTGTTTGACCAATAAAGTAAGTGCTTTGCACATTCTAATTAAACCCCATTTTAGGGAAGATCCAAATATTTGTAAGTCTAGTGGGTTTAGGGTTTGTGCTTTATTATTATATAAAAAGGGAAACATACATCAAAGAAGGCAATTAGGTAAGGAAATGAGGATCATGCCAGTGTTAGCAACTTGATTCATAAGGATTGATATACATTGTCACATGCACCAAGGTTCATATATCATTGCATAATATTTGTTGGGTGAAAAATGAAAGTTGTAGTGCTTCTTAATACTTAGATATCTTTTGATAGTACATTCTACATGTATATAATTTGGTAGTTTTGTTACTATGGTGTTGCAGTTGCCTAAGTTGTGTACATAATTTCCCCACTACTTGTATATATATTCATGTTTTGAAAAAACTAAAAAGATTTTCCTCTATTTTTGAAACAATTTTTGTGAGTATTTCACTTGAAAACCTCACAAGACCTCACTCGTCCACTTGTGAGCCGAGGAGTTTAGTTTGTCTTACGCAAACACGAGCAAAATCTTTGTGTGGGAGTATTTATTTGCACCAAAAATGAGATCTTTTTATGACACTTTTATATTAATTTGTGTTCAAATAATTATTATGTTTAGATTTTGATTTATTTTATTTTATTTTGTTAGTGACAAAAAAATCAAAAAAAGATAAAGAGATGCTGAAAATAAGAATTAGGTCAAGAATCCAAACATTCCCCTTGGCCCACTCTTCCTTATGGCCCAAAAAGGATGAATCAAGAGCAGAATTTAAAAAAAAAAAAAAACAAGGCGTGACCTATACCTCCTCCCCCTGCTCTTATTCTTTAATTATCTGTCCTCTCTGGCTTTTTTAGACCCCGAAGACAATACCCCCCCCCCCAATCTAACTATTCCTCATCTCGGCACCATCATCAAACACCACAGTCATCGCCCATTCAACTCCATCACCTCCATCCTTATAGACCATCGTGCTCCACCAACACCAAATCCCACCCCTCTTCACGCCCAGCGCATTGATCATCTCTACCGTCCACATCAACCCGCAATCGGACAACCATGAACAATCTGAAAAGAGCATAAATTGAAGCAACAGGGCAACCTAGGTAATCTAAGTTTTAATTCTAGCTTTTGTTAAGTTTTAGTTCAAGTTTTTGATAATTTTAGGGTCGAATTTGAAGGTTCATTTTAGGGTTTTAGCGTTTTATTTATGTTCTCAATAGTCTGGTTTTGTTCCTAGATCCGTTTCTAGCTTTAAATTTCGTATAATCAACTTGATTTTGTCAATTTGGAGTAGACATTCATAATCTTCAGCTTGTAATTTCAAGGATTTTGGTTTTGATCGCTTCTCCTCCTCCCATATTCTTACTCTGTTTGAACTTACTTTAATAGCGTTTCTGCCATTTTCAACAAGGGTTGAAGCTCGTTCTTGGGATGTCTTGGTTGATTTTGAAATCCCCTCCCCTATTTCTTTGGTTGCTCTGTTCTTCTAATTTGTTTGGGACCTCTGAAAAGAGAATTGATATTAATCATCGAAGTAATAATCCCTTGTTCTTATTCATCAAGCACCGGGTGTATTTATACATGAATAACATGAAGTTTCCTAATCCTAAACCATCTAGCTTTCCTAATCCTAAACCATCTAGCTTTCCTAGTCCCAACCTACCTAAGTTTCCTAATCATGACCCGTATGGGATTTGCTTTCCTAATCTTAATAGAAGTACAATAAATTTTATCAAATCAAAATACATTGTTAACACTCCCCCTCAAGTGGGAGCATGAGGATCGAGAATGCCCAACTTGGACCGTAAAAACTTGAATTGATTCCGACCAACAGCTTTGGTAAAAATATCTGCTGGTTGTTCTTTAGTATGAATCTTGAATAAAGCGAGAAGGCCGTCTTCAATCTTTTCACGAACAAAGTAATAGTCTATCTCAATATGCTTGGTGCGTTCATGATAAACTGGATTATTTGCGATATGCAAAGCTGCTTGACTATCACAAAATAAACGCATAGGCTTGGTGAAGAAAATGCCCAATGCAGCTAGAAAAGTCCTCAACCACACTAACTCACTAGTAGCGACAGCCATGGAGCGATATTCCGCTTCAGCAGAAGAGCGGGATACTATAGATTGTTTCTTGGTTTTCCAAGATATGGGAGAGCCTCCAAGCATCATAAGATACCCTGTCAGAGATTTACGCGAAAGAGGGCACGCACCCCAGTCTGCATCACAAAATCCTGTAAGCTGCAGATAGCAATCCTGTCGTAGCAAAATTCCTTACCCGACGGTACTCTTAAGGTAGCGCACGACCCGATGTGCAGCCTCCATGTGTTCTTCCCTTGGTTCTTGCATAAATTGTGATAATATGTGGACTGCATAAGTGAGGTCAGGTTGAGTTATAGATAAATAGATCAACCGTCCCACAAGTCGACGATAACAAGAGGGATCATCTAACAATGTCCCTTTTGCAAGGGCAAGTTTATGATTTTGCTCCATGGGAAACTCAACAGGTTTTGCGCCAAGAAGACCGCATTCATCAATAATTTCTAATGCATACTTTCGCTGACATAAGAACAAGCCCTGAGGTCCTCTAGCCACTTTAATGCCAAGAAAATATTTCAAAGTGCCTAGATCCTTGATACTGAAACAATCGTTCAAATAGGTTTTGAACTTTCGACAGGCTTGGGAATTATTACTGGCGAGAACGATATCATCCACATAGACAAGAAGAGCCATAAAGACATCACCCTGTCGATAGGTAAACAAAGAATAATCTGCATAGGACTTAATGAACCCATACTCACAAAGTTTAGAAGATAACTTAGCAAACCATTGGCGGGGTGCCTGGCGCAGCCCATACAATGACTTCTTCAACTTACAAACCTTGGTTGGACTAGAGGCTTCATATCCAGGTGGCAATTTCATGTATACGTCTTCCTTCAAATCTCCATGTAGAAATGCATTGTTAACATCCAGCTGATGTAACTCCCATCCTTTTGCAATAGCTACAGAAAGAAAGCATCGTACACTAGTCAATTTAGCTACAGGGGCAAAGGTTTCATTGTAATCAATACCCTCTATTTGGTTATCTCCCCGAATTACTAGGCAAGCCTTGTAGCGTTGAATACTCCCGTCAGAATTGTACTTCACACGATAAACCCACTTAGAACCAATGGATTTCTTTCCAATGGGAAGATCCACTATGTCCCAAGTATCATTCTTGTCGAGAGCTGAAAGCTCTTCATTCATTGCTTCCCACCACTGATCTTGCTGTACAGCTTCATGATAAAATCGGGGTTCACGAACCTTCATAATAGCTGGTAAGAATTTTTGATGGGCAGACGAAAAATTAGTACAAGTGACGTATTTATGCAAAGGATAGCACGTACCTGAAGATTCCTTTTGATATGAGTGTGCAGTGGAGACGGGGTTTTTGATCTGAGCACTGTAACAAATGTAATCGTCCAGATGAGCAGGCGGTCTCCTAGTCCGTTTATCAGGACTTGGTCCTGTATCAGGCCTAAGAGTATGTTGGGCGCTGTCTTCTTGTTCACGTGATCCAGGCGTAGTGGACAGTCCGGTAATTTCATGTTGCTCAAGCCCGTGATTAACACCCCCTTGGACTCAGATGTCGTTTGCTGCTCAGGCCCAGTCTGCTCAACTTCATGTTGCTCAGGCCCGTGCTTAACACTCCCCCTATTCTCAGACGTCGCTTGCTGTGCAAGCCCAGTCTGCTTCTGCCCAGGCCCATGCGCCTCACGCCTACGCTCGCCCAGGCGTTCAGTGCTCCCAAACAGTCCACTTTCTCCTGTTGGGCTGGTAGATATGACAGCATCATCATCTACCCAGGGTGGTGTTGGCTGCATCAGTGGCTCTACCGGGGCTACAGTGCTAGCAAAAGGAAAGTGGTGTTCAAAGAAAACAACGTCCCTACTATTAAAGAAAGCATGGCTTTCTAAGTCATACAAACTCCACCCTTTCTTTCCAAAGGGATAGCCAACAAACAAACATTTTCGACTCCGAGAGGTAAATTTGTCTTGTCCCTTAGAAGTGTTCTTAGCGAAGCATAAGCATCCAAAGACTTTAATATGGTCATAAGTAGGAACCTTGTTGTAAACCAACTCATAGGGAGTCTTCCCTTACAATAGCCGGCTAGGTGTTCAATTTATTAAGTAAGCTGCAGTCAAAACACATTTGGCCCAAAATTGTAGAGGCAAATTAGCTTGAAATCGTAGGGCACAAGCCACATTTAGGAGATGTCTATGTTTCCGTTCCACACGTCCATTCTGTTGGGGAGTATCCACACAACTTGTTTGGTGGACTATCCCATGACTAGCATAGAATTCCTTCATAGCTCCTAATTTGAATTCTGACCCGTTATCACTTCTTATGGTTTTAACAACCTTATCAAACTGAGTTTTCACCATAACTACAAAATTCTAAAGAAGCTTCTCAGTTTCTCTCTTTTCTTTCATCATATAGATCCACACACCCCGACTAAAATCGTCAACCACACTAAGAAAATAATGGGCACCACAAGAAGAAGAGACCCTTTAGGGTCCCCATATATCACAATGAATAATTTCAAATAGAGCCTCGGCTTTATTTTCACTTAAAGAAAACTGATTTCTAGTTTGTTTGGCACGAAAACAAGCTTCACACACATCTTCCTTCACCTCAAAATTACCATTATAATTTAAGCCTTTGAAACAAGACATGATTTCCTTGGAGGGGTGTCCCATACGCTGATGCCACAATTGCCCGGTTTTGACGACATTGACTCGATCATGTTTCGCTTGTCGCTTCTTGAAATAGTAAACCCCACCTAGTTGCTCACCCATACCAATCGGAATCCTCGTAGTGCGATCCTGTAGAACACAACAATTATCATTAAACGTCACTGTACAATTTAAATCCTTGCATATACGAGACACTGACACAAGATTGCAACTTAAAGAGGGAACAAGCAAAGTTTTCTTCAAGAGTAAATTGTCTAAAACAATGGTGCCTTGCTTTGTGGCCACGGTCGTTGCTCCATTCGGTAGATTAATTAATACTGGTGATATATAGGTTACGTCTTTCATCAGATGAGCATCGCCTGTCATGTGGCTGGAAGCCCCACTATCGATTAGCCATGACGGCTTACCTGTAGGAGTCTCGCTGGCTTTAGGGGCCTCTATGAGAGTGAGCAATTTTTGAATTTGCTCTTGAGTGAAACCAGGAACTACAGCTGCTGGTGACCCACTGCCAGAAGAGACAACATCAGAGGAGAATTCGGCTAATGCTGCGCGAGCTCCTGCACTGCCGCCACCGCGTCCTCTGCCTGAACTTGCTCGGCCACCTCTTCCATTGCGGCCTCCTCAACCTCCTCTGCCTCGACCCCGAGTTCCCCAGCTGGCTGGGTAACCAATGAGTTCGAAGCATTGAGACTCGTCGTGGCCAGGCTTTCCGCAGTGGTTGCAGGATACTCGCTCGACTCCTCTTCCTGGTGGCTTAGCATTCACAGCAAAGGCGACAGCTTCGATCCCATCTTCACGCCCTCTCACGACCAGTTTGTGACTTTCTTCTTGACGCACGAGGTTGAATATCCTTTCGAGACTAGGTAGGGGATCCATAGCCAAGATATGACCTCGAAGAGATCCAAATTTCTCATCGTTCATTCCCATTAGGAATTGATGTGTTTTTTCTTCCTCTGCATCTCGGATTAGCTTCTGCCCGATCTCACACTTGCAATTTCCACAGGTGCAGCGATGGTGTGTGATGACGCTGTCCAATTCATTCTAGAGTCCTACAAGTTTAGAGTAGTATTCTACGACAGACATTCCGTTTCCCTGTTTGCAATTAGCAATTTTAGCCTTCAAGTCATGCTTTTTAGGTATGTCGGAAGTCCCATACCTTTTCTTTAAATCATCCCACATGATCTTGGCTACATTACCATCTCCCAGGCATCTATTTCGGATTGGTCTGCACCATCATTCAATTTGATAGTGCCATTCACGAATCCAAGCTTGTTCTTGGACCTAAGTGCCGTAATAACAGCCTTTTCCCAAAGATCGTAATTTTCGCCATTAAAGATCACCGCTGTGATTAAGATTCCTGACCCTTCTGATGGATGAATGAAGTAGGGCGAGGTATTGTCAATCACAAATTTCTTTGACATGACGAAATTGTGAACCTAATGCTCTGATACCATGAAAAGAGAATTGAGATTAATCATCGAAGTAATAATCCCTTGTTCTTATTCATCAAGCACCGGGTGTATTTATACATGAATAACATGAAGTTTCCTATTCCTAAACCATCTAGCTTTCCTAATCCTAAACCATCTAGCTTTCCTAGTCCCAACCGACCTAAGTTTCCTAATCATGACCCGTATGGGATTTGCTTTCCTAATCTTAATAGAAGTACAATAAATTTTATCAAATCAAAATACATTGTTAACAACCTCCATTAATGGAGGTCACTATGACTGTTCTAATTTCTGGGTTTGAATTTGTTTAATGCTACTTTGATCATTATTTTATTTACTTGGTTAATTTGATGATAGTTGTCCAAGTGAGGTTGTAGGTAATCAAGGGTGTAAGGAGGTAGGTCGCCTTGCCAACATTCTTTTGGTTCTTCATCTAGTTTTGGTGCTTGATTTTCTATTCCATGTTTTACTTTTAGGCTATATTTGAACCTTGAAAAATTTGGTGGAAAGAAAAAAATTTAGGAAAGTTACTTTTTTTCTTGTGTTTGGTTTAGAGAAAATCATAAAGAAAAAAGATATGGAGGAAAGTTTGGTGGAAAAATTATTATAAACAAGTGACAAAATTTTCCGCATAAAATTGTGAAGAAAGTTTGAGAAAAATTCTCAACCTTCTCCAACCTTGTATTGTCTAAATGCCATCAAAATGATTTAGGTAGTTCATCAACAGTTAAATTTCTCATCCAAATTCTTGTATTTTTTCCTTGATCCAAACAAAAGAAAAAAACTCATTTTTTCTCTACTTTTTTTTCCTTCACATTTTTTTTCATTCAATTTTTTTTTTCCATCAAATTTTCTAAGGACCAAACAGAGCCTTAGTCTTCGTTTTGGTTGGTCCTGGAATTTGTTCAAGTAGCAGGTTTGGTTCTCTTGTTTCTTAGTTTTGTTTCGCGCTTGTTCCTTTGTTTATTTAATGTATATATTGCTTTCCCTAAATGTTCTAGTTTTTATTTTTTTCTAGTGTCATTCATATATATGCTCTAGCTCATTTCTTAAGTTTTGTCATTTGTAGCTTAGTTAGAAGTGATTAATTCGTGACTTGAGTTTAGATTAATATAGTTAATTTTGGCTTTTTAATTGTTTGCGGTAATTTAATTTTTTTAGAATAATTTAGTTGGTTGTGGCCTAATTTTACCCTCGTCCTTGGGGATACAACCCTCAAGTCCTATAGTGAAAGATGTATGCATGTCACTTATATATTTTACTTAGAAAATCTCGTGCAAATTACCCTCTTCATCTCGAAAAAGATTGCCATTGGGTTATTGTTGATGTACTCACTAAATCTGCTTATTTCATACCAATTCATTACACGTGGGGTGCAAAGAAGTTAGCATAATTGTATGTTAATTAAACTATCACACGCACCATAGCATACTGAAGGATGTTGTATCTTATAGGTACAGAAGGTTTCAAGCCGCTTTTGGCAAGCTTTACAGAAATCTTTTTGGAACTTAGTTGAACTTTAGCCGTTTATATCATGTCGAAACCAATAGAAAAATTGAGAAGGTGAATCAGATCTTGGATGTTATGTTGAGGGCATGTGTGCTTTACTTCTAAGGTAAATAAAAGCGGATTTACCTTTGGTGGAATTTGTCTACAATAACAATTATCAGGCCACAATTAAAATAGCTCCTTTGGAGGCATTATATGAGAGAAAATGTAGAGCACCATTATGTTTGAGTAAGATGCATGAAGCATCAATTATAGGACCTGAGTTGATGCAAAAGATAGCCGAAAAGGTAAGGAAGATCCAAGAACACATCAAGGGTACCCAGAGCCGGCAATAGAGTTTTGCTAATAAAAAGAGGAGACCATTAGGTTTTCAAGTGGGAGATAAAGTATTCTCGAAAGTAATCATCAATTAAGGGCGATTCAATGTTAGGAGAATGTTGCGCCCATGTACATTAGACCCTATGAAATCATTGAAAAGTTGTATGCAGTTACTTATAGATTAGATATAATACTAGAATTCGAGCATTTGTATAATATTTTTTATATTTCACAACTCAGGAACTATGTTGCAAACTCGAATCATGCCAATGTGACAAAGCCTATAAAGGTTGCTAAAAACTTGTTCTACGAAGGGTGTCCTATGCAAATGCCAGATTATAGAATTGAATAGCATTGTAGTAAGAGCATTCCCCAAGTGAAGGTTCTATGAGCTATCATACCTCATCTGAAGCCATATAGGAAGCGAAAGAGGATATGAGGAACAAGTCCCTATACTTGTCTAAGGTAATTCCAAGTTTATTTTTAAAAAAATTTTCATGTTTCAAGCATGAAACTTCTTTTGAATGGGGGAGCCTATAATACCTCGAGCCTAAACCTTGCTAAATATTTTGATAGCGTCGCATTTTAGTCGAGCATTTGAAGCATTTATGCGATTACAGGTTAAAACAGAAAAGTGACCTCAAAAATCTATTAAAACTTATAAATAAATAAAAATTAGCCACTTATAAATTGGGCAAAAGTAATAGTTTTCATGGAATATATATATTTAATTCGGTCACCTAAATATATGTAAATAAAGTTGTAACAGGAATAAGTGAAATAGAAATGAATAAAAATTTATATATTAATATATATAAGGAAAATTTATAATTTTATCCTAAATAATTCATGAGTTTACTTAACATTGCCCGAGTATATCATTAAAATAGGAGGCGAATGTTTTTCTAGAAAAAAAGGAAAAGTGGGCCAAAAATACAGGAAATATCTAGATTAGAGCAGGATTAGATGAAAAGCAATAAAAATCGCGGTTAAAGTTTTTCATTTAAAACAAACCCACTTTTTTTTACCTAGCCCCGCAGCCCTTCTTGTCGCCCGATGTTCCATGCGACTCCCATCCTTTGTCTTCTTGTTACCCCGTGCTTCTGCCTAGCCTGAGTAGCCACCACCCATCCGCTAGCTACCTTACGCAACCATCGCCAGTACCAGCAACCGCTCAACCACTACCGTTACCCCCTCCCAATCCCCTTCACTTGGTTCATTGGAGGATTGGAAGGTGAACCCTAAGCTCTGCTTGAGTTGTTTTTATCATTTTGTTTCTTAATTTTGTTAATACATGTGTTGTTTTAACTTAGATAAGTTTCAATTTGTGTTAATTTAGAGTTTTGATGATGATTTTGAGGTTTGGAGTTGTTGGAAGTTCATGGGTGTTCAAGGAAGAAGTGGAGTTTTAGCATGGGTGGGGAGATTACGTTCATATAGTTGGTTTTGTGGATTTTTGGTGTATATTAAGTGAAATAAAGGTTGTGTAAGTGTGAGAGGTGTTTCCATTAACAGGGGTTGGAAAGGGGTGAAGTGGGGCTTGAAATTGAAAAAAGAAGAGGAAATGTAATTTTTGGAGGATTTTTAAAATAAAATTGTTTAATGTAAATCTTAAAATTTACTGAGGAATTGGAATAGATTAAATGTGTAAATGTCAGCGGTAGTAGTAATGTAATTAAGGTAATGGTGGAGCTTGAATCGTGTAGATTGACTTAAGTAATGAGATTAATGGGTTAGAATTAGTGTTGATGATTGATTAAGTGTTAATGTTATAAACTAAGGATTGATTCATATTCAAGTGGATTGAAACTAATGTATTCATTTTGTTTTACAACTCATAAAAAATAAAGTGCAAGCAAGTTTAGTTGAGGTGTCATTTAATATGAAAATTGAGGGGATTCAAATATTTAAAGGCAATAGGAAGCCTAATGTTGCAACTTTATCAAAGTAGTTATAATGATGGATTATAATTCGTGTTAAGAGTGGCTCTAAATCTAAAAATTACCCTACAAAATTATTAAAGTTTGACTTATGTTCAATTTGATTAAAAGAGTGACATATTCTTTTGTGTCCTAAAATAAATAATTAGGAATCGAAGTCTACCTAAGCCTAATCCAAACTTCTTTACTAAAACTAATGATAATATTACTCCCAATAATAATCATAATAATGATGAAGAAGAAGAAGACAATGATGTTAATAACCAAAATAAGAATAAGAATAACAACATCAATATTAACCACACTAACTATAATGATAATAACAATAACATTACCAAATTAATGATAGCATTAATCCTACTAGTAGTAGTGATAAATTTAATATTTTAAAGGGGAAGCAAAATCAATTTTTGTGTGCATGTTTAAATAAATAATGGTGGGTGCATTGACAATTAAAGAAAGTGTCAAGGGAAGCTAGGAACTATTTACTAAGGCGATAATTAATACAACTCTTTATTTGGAACTCTACTAACCATAAAAATACACATTTCGAGTACAAAGGAGACTATTTTTGTCATTGTCAAGCCATAAACAAATATTTTATAAAAGGAAGAGAGAGTTCAAAAAACTTAGTACATTTGTCATCTGTACTTTTCTAGAATTTACATGTTTCTCCTTTATATATGAATTCTTATGCAATGCTCATGCAGTGAATCAGTTTGAAACAATGTTTTGTCATCTAATTAAGTGGCCTTATCAGTTATCAAGAATAAGGACTTAATGCCAACTCAATTCACCCGTGCAGTTTCAAATTAGGTTCCCAATCGACTTGGGAGGTGTACACCTACCTCAATGATCACCACACACAACAACAGGTGCTCCACTTCCAGATAATAACTAGGAAAACAATACTTACATTCTTACCCTCTCTTGTTCTCGAAAATGAATTAAAATGCATGAACTCAAGTAAATTGCACTAAAAGTTTATTTTTATAGAATGGGAGTAAAATTTATTGGGGTTCGGCTCATTTTTCGTAATATTTCTTTTTCTTCTATTTCATGTAAGAATTCACTGAACAACCCTCTCCCTATCAAGCCCAAAGGAAGCACGAAGTAGAGGATGTCCTCGTGTCTTTTGCTTTTCGATGCCGTTAGATGCTTACAGTGGTTTTGGTGTAACACGAATACTTAAAAGAGCTTAGAGGACATACCTAATGTATATTAGAATAAGGATGCCTACTGTGAGGTATGAGGAGATGTCATATTAAGTTATATTTTGGTTATGACAAGTTAATAAGTATGTGAAGTGGATTGATGCTATGACTAAAATCTTCTAAGCTTTGTTTGAACTTCAATATATGAAAGTACGCCTATTAAATTCACATAGCTCATTCGATAGCCTTGTATAGACCAAAACTCCTTATGGGAAGCCTTAGAATACCCTCATACACTTTACGGTAACATGTGCTTCTTGAAGAACTCAGTAGCCATTTTTCAAATTGAGAAGAAAATTTAAGAACTGGGAATGAGGTTTAATGGAATAAATAAGATAGGAGTGAATGCTTGAAGTTTGGTTTGAGGATGTGAAGCCCACATATTGAGAAACTCCTTTTATAAAGAGTATGAGAAGTCAAAAAGGAAAAAATGGGGACCCTAATTGTCCACTAAAAATGACTTTATAATCCTAACCTGTTATGAGCTAGAAAAATAAAGTTAAGGGAAAATAGATGGCGAATTCCGAAATTGAGCAAAACAAGAGTAGGCACAAAATTAATTTTGAAATTTTTACTTGAAAGTCACATAAAATTCCCACACATTAAATTATGCCTTTCATTAGAAAGGGATACACATGTCTCCTTACCAAAAAGGCAAAATACAATATTGAAGCTATAGAAAAGCTAATCTGAATAAGAATTGTCTGAAGATTCCGATTCTTTATAGTCTTCCTCTTTTCAGAAAGGGCAATATTGTATTCTTTAATGTCCAGGGCCTCAATATCATCTTCAACTGACCACAATGCACCACCCTAGTAGAGCCATTAGATGGATCAAGCCTTAATGTTTGCCACCTCAACACTCATTCAGTGCCAAAGTCAAACTACACTTCCTAAAGATTCTAGGCTCTTAGGTGTGGAGCTTAGAAGTGACAGAGGGGAAAGAGGTAGAGATGTGTTAGGAGTAGGAGTTCATCCCTAGAATGCCTAAATTCCTTCTTGAGAAGGACAAGCAAAGGGATAAGACCGAATTCCCATATGAAGGGAGACAAAGCCCTATATACCTCTAGAGTCACAAAGATAAGGGTAGAAGCACAGGGAACCCACAGGCTTGATGAATATAAGAAATCATTCTCTACTAAACTAGTACTTAAAAACCCAAAATAGGGGCATCTAGAGCCCACTCATGAGGGAACCTTCCACTAAAGCCTGCAAACATGAGTTTATGCAATCAAAGATGCAAAGAAGAGGGCACACACCGATAGTGTAAGAAGTCTTGCACTTCACGAGATGTTGGGGTAACGTAAGAAATTTTTTTTCCAAAGAACACCTGCACCACCAACCGTTGAAGAAAGCCTAATGGTTGGCCTTTATGTGAGGAAGAAATTGGTTTGCCACTTCTTGACCCAATACATAAAATCTGAAGATGTTCTTAATAAGGAGAGCTAGACGTCATTTTCAAAGGTCCTAAGCTTAGAAGCATTGTTGGATGAAAGACACATTACAATCCAAGCATAATCGGGACCAAGAAGAACAAGATCCTCTTGAAGGAATGGGCGGAGGCGATATTAGACTCCAAAAGTGTGTGGGTTGAGGTGAAGCCTTTTTATGTGCAAATTAATGGCAAGAGAAAGAAGGCCTAGGATTTTTGTACAGAACGGTGAGGTGCATTGGCTTTTGAATGGAAGGATCTTTGGATCATCTATTTACAACAGAAAATGCTAAGAAATTACTGTTGTTGTAATTTGATAATGGGGAAGAAAGAAGGGAAAAATTGCCAGAATAACATAATAAAGACCAACATAAGACGTACACATTAGAGTAATAAGATAAGTAAGTTCTTTATTAAAAGCATAAATTGCATTACATATGCACAAAATTGCAAAGATCTACTTTAGGAAAAGAGAAAAAGTATAGTGCATGTGGAAGCAAAAACGAAAAAGGAATAACCTCTTTAACGAGTGCAGACCCATTATTTGTGGCTTCCCTACTAGCAAGTTAGAGTAACCTTTAAGCTTGTTGAATCTAACTTCTAGTATTTTGCTATCCTCTTGAGTCCTCCTTCTCCTTTCCTGAGTCTCCCAAAGCAATGCATTTGCATATATCTCCTTTTAGAAGCCCTAACATCGCCCTATTATCTCTCCTAGTCATCATGAGCATGAACCTGCCTCTAGGGATTTTTGCCCTTTTAGAAGCCCTATTTTTCTCCTCCATAGAAGGGATGGGAACCTAAAAGATCTCCCTGGAGGAGAGACTTTAGACACCTCTAGTCTGGATGGAGAGAGGTAGAGAATAAGCGTAGATAAGCGAAACCTAGAGTAAGGTTTAGGAGTGGGATCACTGAAACGATCATCCTCGAAGCCCCATGGGGCCTATGGGAGGATAATGAAAAACACAAGGACAAGAGATTCCTTGGGTTCCTTCACGGTCCTGAGCAAAGACCAAGAGCCAACGAGAATGATGATTGCAGACACTCTCAAAACACTCCCTCAGGAAGGGATGGAGAATTAGGAGGAATTGGCTCCAAAGGTAAGATGCAAGCCGGGTTTTGAAGTAAGACCATTCTCTCTCGAGTATGCTTTGTTGAAGGTGATTGTACACAACTTTAAAGTTAGTTAGACCATGGGGTTGGGAGGTTATAAGAAGTTGATGCCAATAATTTGGAAAGACTTTCGGTTTCTTTTCCTAACTGAGCTGCTCAAGGGCTTTGTCTAAGGTGGCGGTCCTAGAGAGCCACCTCCTTAAGAGGGTATGTAGAAAATGGGATAGGGTCAGCTGTATTCCTGGTATCTCGTCAATCACAAAGGTTCAGCATCTTAGTGGACAAAAGTTATAAAGAGGTGTAAAATGGAACAGGCTTAAAAGAATAATGAAATTAAGCTGAGAAGGCTAAATTCATAGTAAAGATTAGCACATCACGGTGTCCGAGAATTTTGAGTATAAAATAAATGCTGCAAGAATATGACACTCATCGTAATACTTGAGGTTCATCTCCACAGGAATGTGGATGAGATTAAGGTCACTAAATGCAAAAATAACTAATCTAGCATCGTTCTAAGCTAATTAAACAATAAACAAATAAAACTACATATTGCAAATGGATCTAACGATAGATAATCACTAACTTTTCATATCAATCACCATAAGCTAAATGAGACATTATATAATCCAACTAAAATACATCAAATCAAGGCTTCATGTCTAGTTACACCTCAAACTCAAGGTCACAAATAAAAGCTAGAATAGAAAACAAGGAAAAAAAATAGAAAATAGAGAACAGAATCAACCAATCTAATCGAAAATAAACAGAAAATAGAGCAGCCATGGGTAAGGCAGTTTTTGATCTTTTCAGCACCATTCAAATAGTACCGAAACAAGGGAAAATTGCAACTAACCGAACTCAAACCTACAACCCTTCAAGGCTAAAATTTGGAATTCAACCAAACTTGTAAATAAACTAACTGCCTGATGCCAGTAGAGATAGAGGTCGAACGCATAACAACCAAAACAGATGATGGATTCCCCTTTAGCTAAGAAATGAAAGAGGGTCCTAAGAGTCCAACAAGGTCCGTTGCAAGTTCCAAAGTCCAACCTATGGCTCAAATTTTGGAGAAGAGCTAAATGGTCACAACTGGGTTGAACTACCAGAAATTACCCCGTTTTGTTCATCTAATTTCTTAAGCTACATTGTGGCTTAAGTATGATATTTTTGCATTTTTGGAAACCTTATGATGTTAGCTTTTAGGTCCAAGCATTTAAAATCAATCATGCACAGTCGAAGTCAAGGGATCAAGGCATTTTGTTCAACCTACCAGTTTTGGTCCAAAACTGCACGATACAATGTTTCAGTAGAAATCTTCTACTTGAACATGATTTAACCTTGATTTCCTTACAGGAGGGTTTGTACACACCCTAAGGATTCCTCCCATGGTCTAAAATCAAAATCATGTTCACTTTTGATTGGCTGAAAGAAGGGCAGGGTTAATTTTGTGCTTCTAGAAGCCTGTTAAGCACCTAGGTATTTTCCTTCTCAAGTCTGTTTGCTCAGCTTTTTCTACCTTGATTGCTTGCTTCAATCACGAGTCTAAGCAGCAGAAACATCATGATTTGCTATTGAGAAGCCTTAGGAAGCGTCCATCCAATGAGGGCAAAAAGGAAGAAATCACACAGTGCCTTCTAATTGGACAGCCAAAAAGGAGACTTACTTTATGGCTGCTTTTCGCCTCATTTTTGCTAGAAAGCTGGTGTTTTAGCTTAATTAAAGTTGTATTAAATTTAAGTACATCATTTGGTTTGCTTTCCTTAATATTCTAGTTGTGAAACCTCAATCAGCTTGCTTTGCTGCTTGGTTGCTTGCTTCGTCTTGTATTAATGTTAGCCACGACACATTTGGTAACCAACATTTTGATATTGAATGAAAAACTAGAATTGAGATCTTCTTGCTTTCGTTCCCCTAAATAGTTCACTTGCTTATCCTTACTTTGGTCGATTAAGGTGGTGATCAAGTAAGTCTTAAACCTTGATTAAGTGGTGTTTCTGTATCTTAATCTCAATTTAGGGACCCTAAACTCAGGTTTAGTGGTGTTTCTGTATCTAAACAATAGTTTAGGCCATCCATTATTCAATCATTCATACACGGATACACTTAAACTTTAGCTTGAATTCTGTTTGCTTGTTTCAAGCCTTGAATTCGGGTTTGAGTATTTGTGATTTCTTTCCAAGATACATCATATTTGGTATCAGAGCTTTGCTTTCTCCTTGACCTGTTACGTCCCTCCACTTCCAGATTCATTCCCACTCAAAATTCCAAACACATTCCTAGTTTGAATCCAAACACAATCCGAGAACAAGATGAGTTCTAGCATGAGTTTGGAAGAGAAGTTTGAAGCATTAATGAGGCAGAATGAAATGCTAGTGAAGAAGATTCATGAGGATACTCAATGTAATCAAGAAACTCAAGCTCAGAACGAGTAACTATGAAGACAGCTTGGTTCTTTTTTGAAGCCCAAGCAAAAGGTGAATAAAGAAACTCTACAATCTGAACCAAGAAGGTAAGAACAAGTCTATAGTCATGACGTTGATTCATCTAGTGAAGATGAACCATTGAGAATGGCTAGACCAGAACCTCGGATGCAAGCTAATACGAATGATTTCAAGGTTGAAATCCTGGAGCTTGAAGGTAAGCTTGATCCAGAAGAGTTTTTAGATTGGTTGCATACTGTTGAACGTGTCTTTGAGTATAAAGACGTTCAAGAGGACAAGAAGGTCAAGTTAGTGACCTTAAGACTTAGAAAATATGCTTCATTATGGTGGACAAATCTATGTGCTAAACGGGTTAGAGAGAGAAAGTCTAAAATCAAAACATAGGAGAAGATGAAGTCCAAGCTTAAGGCTGGGTTTCTTCCCCCTACCTATGTTCAAGATTGTTATTCCTAACTTTATAACTTGACTCAAGGCAATCTGAATGTGGAAGAGTATACAATAGAGTTTGAAAAGTTTGTAATCAAATGTGATTTACAAGAGCCCGAAGAGCAAACCATTGTTATGTATGCTGATGTGGTTGATTTCCAAGTTTACACCACTTTTGATGAAGTATGTGTGCTGGCTATCAAGGTTGAGCAGCAAAAGAAAGCAAGACAGCCCCCTAAGCCACAAAATCCAAAGCCTTTTACCTGGGAACCAACCCTTTAACAAGGGCAATTCTAATCCCATTTCTAAGCTACAAAACCCATCCCCTTCCTTTCCACAAGGAACCCTAGCCCCACAAAAGATCCAAGCCCCTCAAAATAGGCCTAATCTCAACCCCATGAGCAATAGAAGATGCTTCAAATGTCAAGGACTTTAGCATATAGCTTCGGACTATCCAAACCATAAGGTAATCACCTAAGCCGAATGGTCAGCCGTGAAGGAGGTGTTTGAAGAAGGAGAAAAAGAAGATGATTTTGAGGATGAGCTTGAGGAAACTCAAGAAGAAGTAGTGGAAGAGGCTGATAAAGGTGAATTTCTAGTTTTGAGAAGAGTATTAAGCAACCAGAAAGGAGTAAAAGATGAATAAAGGGATAACATATTCCATTCTCATTGTACAGTTCAAGGGAAGGTATGTTCTTTGATTATTGATGGAGGAAGCTGTGCAAATGTGGTTTCCCTAAGCATGATTGAGAAGCTAGGATTACAAACTATGACTCATCCACACCCTTACAATATTCAATGGCTAAATCAAAGCAAGGTAATCTAGGTGAACTCACGGTGCTTAGTTTCTTTCTCCATTGGAAAGAACTATCAAGATGAACTTTGGTGTGATGTTATTCCTGTGGATGCTTGTCATATGCTTTTGGGAAGATCATGCTTATTTATCCGTAAGGTTATGCATAATGTAACTTGAACACTTACTCCTTTACCAAGGATGGTAAGAAGATTAGTTTAGCCCCTTTATCCCCATCAAAACTCAATGAAATCTAGCCTCAAAACAAGCCATCCCATTCTGATTTGCTACTGGCCATTAGTGAGCCATTGTTAAAGGCTTCTCAACATGAATTCAAGGCCTTTAAAGAGTGGATTTTGAGTATTCAAGAAGAATCAGAAAACCCTTATCCTACTCACCCTGTAGCCAGAACACTCATACAAAACTTCTATCACTTGTTTCCTGAGGAGATACCCACGGGTTTACCTCCTAAAAGAGATATCCAACACCACATTGATATCATTCCTAGTTCCATCCTACCAAACAAGCTAGCTTATAGGATGAATCCTAAGGAAACCATGGAAATACAACAGCAACTTGAAGAATTAAAGCCTAAGGGCTTAATCTGTGAGTCCTTAAGTCCATGTGTTGTGCCTGCTCTTTTGGTGCCTAAGAAGGATGGTGGAATGCATATGTGTGTGGATAGTACAACCATTAACAAAATCACAATCAAGTATAGGTATCCCATACCTAGACTTGAAGACATGCTGGATGAATTACATAACTCTAAGGTGTTTTCAAAGATAGACCTTTAAAGTGGATACTACCAAATTTGGATTAGAGAAGGTGATGAATGGAAGACAACCTTTAAAACCAAAGGAGGGCTTTATGAATGGTTGGTTATGCCCTTTGGTCTTTCAAATGCACCTAGCACATTCATTAGATTGATGAATCAAGTTTTCAGGCTGTACATACACAAGTTTGTGGTGGTTTACTTCGATGATATCTTAATCTATTCCAAGGATGAGCATGAACATCAAGACCATCTAACTCAAGTTATGCTTGTTCTACAATGTGAAAGACTTTTTGGTAACCTACAGATATGTGCCTTCTTCGCTCCTCAAGTAACATTCCTAGGTTACATTGTCACTGGAGATGGAATCAAGGCAGATGAAAGCAAGATTGAAGCTATTTGGTCATGGCCTACTCCTAAGTCAATTCATGATGTTCGAGCTTTTCATGGATTAGCTTCTTTTTACGGGAGGTTTATTCGAAGTTTTAGCACAATTATGGTCCCCATGACTGAAGTTATCAAAGGTAGATCCTTCCATTGGGCACCAAAAGCTCAACTGCCTTCGAAGAGATTAAAAAAAGACTTACTCAAGCACCTGTCCTCTCTTTGCCGTGCTTTTGTAAGGTATTTGAAGTTGAATGTGATGCCTCTGGAGTTGGTATAGGTGGTGTTCTTACTTAAGAAGGTAAGTCATTAGCCTTCTTTAGTGGAAACTATTCGATTCAAGAAGAGAGTACTCCACTTATGATAAGGAGTTTTATGCAATTGCAAGATGTTTAGAGCATTGGAGTCATTATTTGATTGCAATTGAGTTTATCCTCCATTCTGACCATGAAGCTTTGAACTATATTCCAGGCCAACACAAGCTAAACTCACGTCATGTTAAGTGGGTTGAGTTTCTCTAGTCATTTCATTCCATAATCAAGCACAAATCTAGAAAGCTTAACCAAGGTGCTAATGCTCTATCACGAAGGTATATACTTTTGTTTCAATTCGATGCTTGTGTACTTGGTTTTGAGCATCTAAAAGCTTTGTATGCTGAAGATGAAGACTTTGGGGAGTTGTTTGTTGAATGTTCAAAGCACCCCAAAGCATATTTCCTTATTCAAGAAGGATTCCTTTTCAAGGGGTACACGGCTATGTGTACCAAGGTGTAGCACAAGAGAGCTTTTAATAAGAGAAGTGCTTAGAGGTTCTTTAGTCGGTCACTATAGTGAAAACAAGACACTCATCATGCTAAGAGAGCATTACTATTGGCCAGGTATGGAAAAGGATGTACAAGATATTTTGAAGAGGTGTGAGACTTATCAGGTGGCCAAAATTCACTCCTTACCCCACGGCCTATACACACCTTTACCTATTTCTACTACTCCTTGGGTTGATGTAAGTATGGATTTCATTCTTCGATTGCCTAAAACCCAAAGGAATAAAGATTCAATCTTTGTTGTAGTAGATAGGTTCTCTAAAATGTCTCATTACATTCAATGCAACAAAACTAATGCTACACATATTGCTGAGTTGTATTTCAGGCACGTGGCTAGATTACATGGTATGCCTAGATCAATTGTTTCTTATCAGGATACTAAGTTTCTTAGCCATTTTTGGATTACCTTGTGGAGGAAGTTGGGTACCAAACTCAAATATAGTATTAGTTGCCATCTACAAACTGATGGGTAAACTGAGGTCACAAATCAAACCCTAGGAACACTTCTAAGGGCTTTGATTAAACCCCATGCCAAAGTTTGAGATTTGCTTTTACCCCATGTAGAATTTGCTTACAATAGGGCTCCTAGCAAAGCTACTGGTCTATCACCATTTAAGATTGTCTATGGAATTGATCCTATTAGTCCACTTGATCTTACTCCACGACCTTTAGATCAAAAGCCAAGTGCAGATACAGCAGCTAGGGTAGAAGAAATTCAGACGATACATGAGTTAGTGAGGAGCAAAATAGAGAGACCAATGCATCCTATCAAGCTCAAGCCAACAAACACAAGAAGAAGGTGGTATTTAAACCTCGAGACCTCGTGTGGATACACTTAAGGAAAGGGAGATTTCCTTCAAAGAGGAAGAATAAGCTTATGCCAAGGGCTGATGGTCCATTTGAGGTGCTTGAAAAGATTAATGATAATGCTTTTGAGGTTGATTTGCCAGGAGACTATGGAGTTTTAGCTACATTCAATGTGCCTAACTTGAGTGCGTGCCAAGTCGATGATCACCTTGAAGATTTGAGGATCAAATCTCGTCAACAAGGGGAGGATGATGGAGTCCCCTTCATCCAAGACATGGATGAGGGTCCTAAGATTCCAACAAGGTCCATTGCAAGTTCCAACGTCCAAGCTATGGCTCAAAGTTTGGAGAAGAGCCAAACTATGACAACCGGGTTGAACAACAAGAAATTACCTGGTTTTGTTCATATAATTTCTTAAGCTACATTGTGGATTAACTTTGATATTTTCGCATTTTTGGAATCCTTGTGATGCTCGCTTTCATGTCTAAGCATTTAAAATCAATCTTGCACAGGCGAAGTCAAGGGATCAAGGCATTTTGTTCAACCTGCCAATTTTGGTCCAAAACTATATGGTAAAATATTTTAGTAGAAATCTTCTACTTAAACATGACTTAACCTTGATTTCTTTATAGGGGATGCTTGTACACACCCTAAGGATTCCCCCCATGGCCTGAAATCAAAATCATGCTCACTTTTGATTGGCTGAAAGAAGGGCAGAAAACTAGGTTAATTTTGCGCTTCTAGAACCCGGTTAGGGACCTAGGTGTTTTTCCTTCTCAAGTGGGTTTGCTCAGCGTCTACCTGGCTTGCTTGCTTCAATCATGAGTCTAAGGAGTAGCAACATCATGAGTTGCTGCTAAGAAGCCTTGTGAAGCGTCCATCCAATGAGAGCAAAAAGGAAGAAATCACACCGTGCCTTCTAATTGGACAACCGAAAAGGAGACTTACTTTACAGTTGCTTTTCCCCTCATTTTTGCTAGAAAGCCTGTGTATTAGCTTAATTAAAGCTGTATTAAAGTTAAGTGCATCATTTGTTTTGCTTTCCTTAATATTCTGGTTGTAATTAGTTTAGTTAAGCCAGCATGTAGCCTAGTTTAGTCTTAAGCGCAAGGATTAGTGTTTGAGCTAAAAATGTAATATTTTTAAGATACTTTTACACCGATTTTAGGCTCATTTTAATAATAGTTTTAAGGTTTTTAATTGATTTTATTTTATTTTGCAGATTTTGAATAAATGCGAAAAAAGGGTTTAAAATGGCGGAAAAGGCAAGAAAAATAGAGGAATGTCGGAGGTTGAAGAACCGGACCAAATTCCAGAAAAAACCGGCCAAAGAAAGAAGGAAGAAAAATAAAAAAACCCAGACCGATCCAGCTGAACCGGACCGGCCGGTTCGACTAACCGGTTCACTTGAACCGGCCCCTTAAAACACCCCCTCCTCCTCTCACATTTTCTCTCTCTTGTCGAGTCTTTCTCTCTCCTCTTGCATCTGCTTTCTCCTCGCATTGTACTTTCTTCAGCCCAGAAACCCGAGTCTCCTGCTGCCCTCTTCACCTTCATGACCCTCCATCTCCAATCTTGCTTCTCTCTCTCTCTGCCCCGTTCTCTCTCAACCCCGAAACCACCAGCCCACAGTTTTCCCCAAAAACCGAAACAACCTCCCCCCCCACCCACAAAATCGACACTACCACCACTGACGAACAACTGCCACGTCTACCTCCTGCGCTGGCTTCATCTACTCCATCCACGACACTAACATCATCAGATCGAAGGGTCCAGAGGCGAAGGGTTTGGGTATAAAAGGAGGAAGAAGACGCCATTTTTGAGGTTAGCGTAGCGTAGCTTAAGTAGTTTTAGGTTAGTAATTTAGGCTAGTTTAGGTTTAATTTCCGTTTTAAGGTTTAATTTCGTTTAATTTTCGCTTCCTAGGGTTCGAATTTCGGTTCAATTTCTCAATTTTTGTAGGGATTAGGGTTGATGTTAGTTAGGGTTTGAATTCGATTTGGTATATTTGTGCTTCGATTTCACAGTTTTGGGTTGTAATTTAAACCTTAAGCACTTTTGTTTGAAATTTCGGTAAACATTTTGGGTTTATTGCAGCTGATTTCTTTCCCCACTCCCTGGTTCTGTTGTGCTTAATGGCAATACCGCCATTGTTGGGCTGAGCTTTAAGCAAGGAAGCCTGAGAACTTTGCAATCATTCGTTCATTCCCCTTCCCCTGTACCTCTGCTTCGGTTCTGCTGGTGAGTTTCCTGTTGATGTTCTGCCCCCTCTTTCTTGCTGTTCGAATGGCTAAAAAAATGAGTAATGTTCTTGATGTTCATCGAGGCTTTTGGTAATTCCCTTCCCCTGTTCCTGCTTCCTATTCGATTCCAGTTAAATTTTTCCTTTCCCCTGCTGCCTTCGTTTTGTTTCGAGTCTGTTTCCCCCTTCCCCTATTGCTTGCTTTGTTTTAATTTTTAGGTTCTGTTTTGTTTATTGTATTGAATTGAAACCATGTTCAATTTTGGAATAATGTTAGTTTGTTAACTCTGCTAAAAATTCATGCTTAATTCACTATTAGTTTCATTTTATTTGGACAAGTGATATAAGGTTTAGTTTAGGTTTAGATTGTTTAGGTTATTAGCTTGCTTTAAGTAATTCCATTTAGTTTAGTTAATCAGTTAGTGACCAAAAATCTCACGTCTTCCCTGAGGACCGACCTTTAAGTATTACGATTGACAACCGTAGGTGCTTGAGGTATCCTTTTCCCCTTTTATTCACTCACTTTAATTTAGTTTTTAATTTTCACTCACCACCCCTCAAAAACCCCTTCAACAATTTTGGCACCGTTGCCAGGCAAGACGGTGAGATTTGGTGATGTTTTTAGTTGCTTTCGTATTTGTTTAGTTTCGTTGTTATTTTGTTTAGTTGTTATTTACTTAATGAGTTCTTGTTAGTCATTTCGTAACTTTAAGTTTCGAATTGATTTTCAATTTCTCATTTTGGTATCGTTTTTCGTTTTTGAAAAACCAAAAAAATCCAAAAACATTTGGAAAAGCCCAAAAAAAAAACCAAAAATCCAAAAACATTTTGAAAAAACCTTCAAAAATCGAAAAAAAAATGAAAAATGCTTAAAAATTCAAAAACATTAGAAAATTACAAAAACCACAAAAAAATTAGAAATTTCAAAAACCCAAAAAAAATTGAAAATTTTCAAAAACCCAAAAAAATTGAAAAACTTCAAAAAACTTTAAAAATTTTCAAAATACCAGTTTTCAGTTTCCCACAATATGAGCATGAACCTTTTTGGAGCTATTTATCGCGACTTAATGATTATCGTGCTCAATTGTCTCAAACCTTTCAAAAATGGGAAATCTGTGAGGTCATTGTTTTGGGTCTAAATTCTGAATTCCGTGGTCATGTTGAGTCCATGTGCCCAGGGGGTTTGTTACGATTGTTATCTAAAACTCAAGATGAAGTTTGGGATTTCTTTGAAAATTTAGGTTAGGAAACTTACGAGTTTGAACAAGCTAATCAGTTTTCTGGATACCCAACTTCCGATGAGTCTGTCTTTTATGCTAATCCTTCCCCCCCCCCCCAGAA
>JACYFF010019584.1:45321811-45345385 GCA_017589665.1 Selenicereus undatus
TGTGCAAGACTTGAAAAGAAAATTGATGATATGACTGATCAAATGATCAAAATTGATGATATGACTGATCAATTTATAGAGACCATGAAATTGAGAATTGCTAAATATTCTCAATGTTTTAATCAAAATAGAGGGACTTCTAGTGAGCCTGACTCTAGGTTAGGATCTCCTGAACCTGCAGTTAGTCTTACTAATGATTTTGCACCTTCCTATTCTACTAGGCTTGATTTGAATGAAAACATGTGTTTGCCTAGTTTAGAACAAGAAAGTGACCTCCCTAAGTCTCTATCCACAGATCTTGCACTCTGTACTAGCTCACCTGAAAATGTCACTAATGAACAATATGATTTTGATAGTGAGTTAGAAATTAGCATCATACCTGCAGTAGAGTTTCATGATTTAAATGATTCAAAAGATGTTTCACAGGAGTTGCATGATGAGATACCTGAACTCACTATGTTTGACTTTGATGATAATATTCTGCATGTAGAGCATGAATCTTTTTCTCGTGAGTTCGAGACCCATGGAAGTTCTAATGATGGTTTTTGTGCTGATTATGAGTCATTTTCTTTTGATTCCATCTAAACTGACTTCCTTTTTGAATCTGACAAGTCTGAATCTGTTGAGTCTGAGATCATTGTTACTAAGAACTTTACTTTAGACCAGACTCTTGTGCCTTTTGATATTACCAGACTTGTGAAATTTGCATCCTCTCTTTGGCCTAAATTGCTCGTTCATGCTGACATAGTTTCTATGCCTATGACCTCATCACTAGCTGTTTTTGAGTATATTCATTTCATTCCTGAGTGGGCCCAATTGTTTGATAAGTTGAAACGGGCCCTTACCTGTGCTTTTCTGGCTAGATGGATGTACTCAATATGGTTCCAACTATCTGCGTTTTATAGTTCCTATGCTATTGAGAGTTGGGCATCTGTGTTTGATAAGCTGTTGCATGCTCTAACGAGTTTTGATTTGAATAGCACCTTTTCAGCTTAATATGGAGTGGCTGATGCTCCATACACTTTACAGTTTGGGTACAACCTGTATCCAACCTAGTATGATCGTTCCACTCTTCTTTTCTTTTCTTTTATTTCTTTCATTTCTTTTTGTATTTAGTTGTATATATTAGGATTTGGTGAATATGTGTTAGTTGTAAATACTTTTTTTCTTTAGCTTAGCATGTTTTAGTTTTTCCTTTTTATTTCATTTTTGTTTATTTCATTTTGTTTTCATTATTTTTGTTTATTTCATTTTTGTTTATTTCATTCTACTTTCATTTTTATTTTCTTTTTTTTATTTTCATCTTATTTTCATTTTTTGTTTTATTTTTGTTTTTCTTTTCCTTTATTTTGCTTTAGATTTCTTTTTGTTTAGTTTGCAATTTAGTAGGTCTTTGATTTTTGTTTAGTTTTGCTTTTGTAAATATATGTGTGTGTTTGGTTTTGTTTTGATTTTTGTTCTGATTTTGATTTTTGTCTTCTTTTCTTTAGTTTTTAGGGTTGTGGTTTGTTTTTCACTTTTTGTGTGTTTCTTTTATTTTAGTTTTACTTTTTCTTTTTCATTTTGGTTTTGTTTTGTTTTTGGTTTTATGTTTTTGGTGGTGTTTTAGTTGTATATATTTTAGGTTTTACGGTTGTATAGTTTATGGACTTGCTTTTTAGTGCCTTAGTTCTCCCAATGAGGACATTGTGAAGTTTTAGTGTGGGAGTGAGGTGCCATTTTTTATTGAAAATTTTGAAATTTTTGTTGTTTTTGGGGACATTTGTATCTTTTCTGATTAGATTGAATCCCCTGTGCTTTAGTTGTTAGTTTGTATATTAATAGGATGTGCGTGATAAGTCTTTAACTTCGAATGTGATATTCTAAGCACTTATCCTAACTTCAGCTGTTCATTACGGGTTGTGTAATCCAGTCCTTGTTATCCTTTCATCATTGTCTTTAGGTCTTAGGTTTCCATGAATGATTCTCCCACTAGCTTATGACATGATTACTTTGAAAAAAATGAAAAAAAATTGTATTATAAATAAAGAAAAAGAATAAAATTTTGAATGATAAGTATCCCTTTCAGGCATGCGCTATTGGGCGTTACCCTTTGAGGCACGTGCTACTGGGTGTTACCCTTTGAGGCAATATTGCTACTGGGAAAGCTTGCTTCCAAAGTCAGTATAAGAATAACGTAGTTATGTCAACTAAGTGGGATTGAGTCTGTTCTGGAAAATCTGAGTCCTGAGGATGATGATACACTTGCACACAGACACCGGGATGGATTCAAAATCTTTATGTTCAATGGGGTGAAAAATCAGTGTTTTGATGTCATTTAGAGGTAGATGGCTTTGAAGTACATTTTATGTATATGCAGGTTAATAATTGAGTACATGGGTGATTTAGCTGATTAGGAGTTGTGCATATGTTTCCCGAGTTTTGTACATATCAGTTTTGAGAAAAACCCAAAAAGATTTTCTTTTATTTTTGGAATAATTTTGTGGGTATTTTCACTTTGAAACCCTCACGAGACCTCACTCGTCCACTTGGGAGTCCAAGGGGTTTAAAGGGCTTGTTGTATACGCTAAATGCAATCGTGATTCCTACGACAGTGAGTTAGGATTTTTTTTCTTTTATTTTCATTTTCTTTTAGTTAGTTTAGTTTATTTACTCGAGGACGAGCAAAATCTTGGTGTAGGAGTATTTGTTTGAGCTAAAAATGTGATATTTTTAAGGTACTTTTACACCGATTTTAGGCTCGTTTTAATAATATAAGGTTTTTAATTGATTTTATTTTATTTTGTAGATTTTGAATAAATGCGAAAAAAGGGTTTAAAATGACGGAAAAGGTAAGAAAAATAGAGGAATGTCGGAGGCCGAAGAACCGGGCCAAATTCCAGAAAAAACCGGCCAAAGAAAGAAGGAAGAAAAATAAAAAAACCCAGACCGGTCCAGCTGAACCGGACCGGCCGGTTCGACTAACCGGTTCACTTGAATCGGCCCCTTAAAACACCCCATCCTCCTCTCACATTTTCTCTCTCTTCTCGAGTCTTTCTCTCTCCTCTTGCATCTGCTTTCTCCTCGCATTGTACTTTCTTCAGCCCAGAAACCCGAGTCTCCTGCTGCCCTCTTCACCTCCATGACCCTCCATCTCCAATCTTGCTTCTCTCTCTCTCTCTCTGCCCCGTTCTCTCTCAACCCCGAAACCACCAGCCCACAGTTTTCCCCAAAAACCGAAACAACCTCCCCCCCCACCCACAAAATCGACACTACCACCACTGACGAACAACTGCCACGTCTACCTCCTGCGCTGGCTTCATCTCCTCCATCCACGACACTAACATCATCAGATCGAAGGGTCCAGAGGCGAAGGGTTCGGGTATAAAAGGAGGAAGACGACGCCATTTTTGAGGTTAGCGTAGCGTAGCTTAAGTAGTTTTAGGTTAGTAATTTAGGCTAGTTTAGGTTTAATTTCCGTTTTAAGGTTTAATTTCGTTTAATTTTCGCTTCCTAGGGTTCGAATTTCAGTTCAATTTCTCAATTTTTGTAGGGATTAGGGTTGATGTTAGTTAGGGTTTGAATTCGATTTGGTATATTTGTGCTTCGATTTCATGGTTTTGGGTTGTAATTTAAACCTTAAGCACTTTTGTTTGAAATTTCGGTAAAAATTTTGGGTTTATTGCAGCTGATTTCTTTCCCCGCTCCCTGGTTCTGTTGTGCTTAATGGCGATACCTCCATTGTTGGGCTGAGCTTTAAGCAAGGAAGCCTGAGAACTTTGCAATCATTCGTTCATTCCCCTTCCCCTGTACCTCTGTTTCGATTCTGCTGGTGAGTTTCCTGTTGATGTTCTGCCCCTCTTTCTTGCTGTTCGAATCGCTAAAAAGATGAGTCATGTTCTTGATGTTCATCGAGGCTTTTGGTAATTCCTTTTCCCTGTTCCTGCTTCCTATTCGATTCCAGTTAAATTTTTCCTTTCCCCTGCTGCCTTCGTTTTGTTTCGGGTCTGTTTCCCCCTTCCCCTGTTGCTTGCTTTGTTTTAATTTTTAGGTTTTGTTTTGTTTATTGTATTGAATTGAAACCATGTTCAATTTTGGAATAATGTTAGTTTGTTAACTCTACTAAAAATTCATGCTTAATTCACTATTAGTTTGGTTTAATTTGGATAAGTGATATAAGGTTTAGTTTAGGTTTAGATTGTTTAGGTTATTAGATTGCTTTAAGTAATTCCATTTAGTTTAGTTAATCAGTTAGTGACCAAAAATCTCACGTCTTCCCTGAGGACCGACCCTTAAGTATTACGATTGACAACCGTAGGTGCTTGAGGTATCCTTTTCCCCTTTTATTCACTCACTTTAATTTAGTTTTTAATTTTCACTCACCACCCCTCAAAAACCCCTTCAACAATTAGCTAGCTTAAGACGTTTCCTTCCTAGGGAGGAAACCTCAATAAGCTTGTTTTGCTGCTTGGTTGCTTGCTTGGTCTTGTATTAAGGTTAGCCACGGCACATTTTGTAACCAACACTTTGATGTTGAATGAAAAACCATAATTGAGAGCTTCTTGCTTTCGTTTCCCGAAATACTTCACTTGCTTATCCTTAATTGGGTCGATTAAGGTGGTGATCAAGTAAGCCATAAATCTTAATTAAGTGGTATTTCTGTATCTTAATCTCTGGTTAGGGACCCTAAACTCAAGTTTAATGGTGTTTCTGTATCTAAACAAGAGTTTAGGCTATCCATTATTCAATCATTCATACACTGATTCACTTAAACTTTAGCTTGATTTCTGTTTGCTTATTTCCAGCCTTGAATTCAAGTTTGAGTATCTGTGATTTCCTTCCAAGATACATCAACAGAGGAGACATAGAGCTCGTGAGCTTCAATAACACATAAAACCCAGAATTTTGTTCAATAACACATGAAGAATCATTACTTTCCACACTAAATTAACACACCGAGCTTCAACTACATGAAAATTGCAAGCTAGAAACTATATCTGAAATCAAAATTGAAATAGAGAAATCGAAACTAGAACCCTAAAACCCAGAACTGTAAATCCCTGAAAACTGAAATTGAAACTACCTAAAATCCTAAATTAAACCTTAAAAAACTTAAACTAAACCTAGTACCTCCTTGCGCCACCACCTTCAATTTATACATGAACCCTCTTCGATCTGCACCCTATAGCCCAGGCTAGCGTGGACGATGGAGATGTGAGGAATGTGCTGGCTATGGATGAGACACTGCTGATGGCGGGGTGGAAGAGGATGGGCCTGATGGTGGAAGATGATGGTGTCGTGTTTCGTTCCAATCTGAGGGAGAGAGAGATGAGGCTGATGGAGATGAAGATGGAGGGGATTTTTAGGGGTCTGGGCTTTTTGGTGAACTTAGAGGAGAGAGAGCGAGAATGGAGTGTCATATGAGATGGGCATGGAGTTTGGGTTGAAATTAGGCTTTTTATTTTGTTTTATTTTTTTTGCGATGCTTTTCCCATTTTATTCAACACCTACAAAATCAAATAAAATAAAATCAAAATCTAAAAATAAAAATTATTATGAGCATAAATTAGGTATAAAGGTATCGTATAAATAGCATAGTTTTTGCGCAAACAAATGCCCCCGCACAAAGATTTTGCTCGTCCTCGAGTAAAATAATAAACTACCTAAAAAGGAATGGAAAATAAGAAAAAGAAAATCCTAACTCACGGTTGCATTTAGCATATGCAACAAGCACTTTAAACCCCTCGGTTTTCCAAGTGGACGAGTGAGATCTCGTGAGGATTTTTAAGTGAAATACTCGCAAAATTATTTCAAATAAAAGGAAAAATGTTTTTGGTTTTTTCAAAACATCAACATATACACAAGTAATCGGAAATTATGTACATGATTCAGGCAATTGTATCACTCTAATAACCAAATCACCAAACTATATACAAATGGAATTACAATCACGAGATAACTAAGTCAGGGGAAGCATCCAGACTCTCATTTTTCACCCCACACACAATATGCAATGATATGTACACCTTGTTGCATGTGCTCATGTGTATCAATCCTTATGAATAAAGTTACTACCATTGACACGATCCCTATTTCATTGCCAAATCACCTTAGTTGCTCTTTTTTTTTTCCTTTTTTTCTTTTTTCAAGAGTAATAACACACACACCCTAAACCTGTTTGACTTACAAATATTCGGGCCTTACCTAAAAAGGGGTTTTGTTCGGTTGTGCAAAGCACTTGATTTATTTGCCCAAACATATGTGTAATCAAGTAAAATGTCACATATTCTAGCCAATTAAAGATATGAAATAAGTTCTTTAGGAGCTAACCAATGAGGCGGTGCCATATCTACAAGTGAGCCAAGTCAAACCCAACAAAGACTAAATTAGAAGATAATAAGAGCACATCCTTAAGAGATGCAACAAAGAAGTATCCCATGCTAAAAAAAGCTTTATTAGCAAAAAAAACACCCATTTTGTGACTTAGATTTGTTAGGTATGGTAGATGACTTGCTTTAGAAGAGTGTCATTTAACTGCCAAGCCAAAGCACCTAGAAGAAGCTAAGAGGACTACCGATCTAAAATATTGTCAGTACCATAAGTCATTAGTCACCCTCTTTAAAAGTGTATTACATTTAAGGAGCGTATCATGCAGGTGGCTAGGGATGGAAGGATAACTTTAGAGTTGGATGAAACACCAAAAGCTAATCACACATCTTATATGAGCATCATTCCCCTTCTTGTCAACAAAGGTTGAACCATTTGGCTTTTTTAGAGAAATGTAATTTAAATACTTTGTTGAAGGAGGAGTTAGTCACCATCCAAATTAGGAGTTTGGAACTAGTAGTTCCCTCACTACTAATCGTGTCACAATTGTCAAAGTTCGATCCTACATCAAGCATCTTTGAGAGGATGACAAAGGGTGGACCTTATGCTACTAGGCATAAGTTAAGGAAGAGAAGATAAGTTCAACCACCATCACTTTGTCATGGGAAACGTCACGCAAGGATGAAGTCCACAGTTAATAAGAAGTATGAAGTTCAGGCCATTGACCCGTTTTACCAAAAACCATCTACCTTCGCTGCCTTAGGTGAATTCTTCCCAGAAGGATTCTTGAACAACGTAGTCATTAACAAAAGGGTTAAATTAAAAGCAGAATGCTAGAAGGGTGCCTCCTCTTAATAGAGATGACAAGGCCCTCACCACCCTAGAAGCTTTACTAGCAGACATAGGTTGGCAGCAAATTTTTCATATGCCAGTAGAGATATGTGAATAAGTTAAGCAAGGCCTCCTCTCATTCACTGTTTTAACTTAAAATAAATTGCAAAGCGGGTGACCGACCAATTTATGCAAAGATCATTTAACAATACAGGAATGCATGTACTGAGCTTCAGCTCACAGTTCAAAATATTTTTCATATTTTATTTTAGGAAAATGCTTAGTGAATCGCCTTTATTCTAGCAAACCAGCTGGAGAAAATAAGTTAAGCAAGGAAATCCGGACGGATCAATAGTGATATAGTACATACATATTTTTGGAGCTGTATTTTGAAATCTTCAGTGGATGGAGGTGTAAATTTCATGGTAAATCGCTTAATGTGATGTATAAACCTTATGTTGGTTAACAGTTGATTGTATATGACCTGATCATGTGTGAGTGGGTATGGTTGAATCTATGTCTGACTATGTTATTTCTAGTACTCATGCTTCAAGCCTTGTCCTTTTGGATGACGGTAATGCCCATATCATTGAGTTTATTAGTTCTAATTAAGGGGTTTATTAAGGAGAATGCAAACAGTGAACCATGTGCATTTTGCGGTGTTACAGTTTTTGATATCAGAGCCAGGATTGGTCTTCCCTAATGGGATATGTGGTATGGAGAGTAGAGTTAGGAGAGTGAGAAAGTTGGTTAGTGAGGGTTATTATGATATCATTGGAGATTTGTGACACTAGTAATGTCTGCTTATCTCTCACATGTTCTTCTCTTATATTCTACTTTCTTAGATGGATCCATATACAATGAGCATCTTGCTGACTACTTTTTTGGCCACTCACATCTCTTTACTACATGCTAGTATGATAGTCCACATGTAGAATCACTTTCCTGAGTTTTATAGCACCTTAGTCTGGACACGTACGCTATTATGTAAGTTTATCTTATATGATGGTTGTAGTGAAGTGATGGAATCACTATGTTTGTTGAGTAGCCAGAATGTCTGAACTTGTGTAAAACAATGTGGAGACCCACATAGGAGATAACTCGGACTACGATCAGGGATCAGGTGACCAAGCTTCACGTAATGTGCCACCAAACCTGAGGGGAATGCCCCCGATTTCCCATGAGTTGGCTGATAACACTGGGAACCCTAATAACTGGCACACTTTGGTATTTGAGCTTATGAAATGAATTCCCCCAGCTGTACAGAAATCCCTCTTAAGGATGATAAATTAGCAGATAGGGTATCCCAATGCAACCCTAAAATCTATGATGAAATGTATGACCTAGTGAAACTTGAGGAACAGGTTCGAGGGATGGAGAAATTTTTCATTATAGGAGAGGTTCCAGAGGATAAAAAGGTGAATATTGGGATGTTTTACCTAACTGGTGAAGCTGATATTTGGCGGAACACTATTAAGGATAGGCTCTTAGAGCTTGACTTCACTAGGAGTGGATTTTTGAAAGAACTAAGAGCCAAATTTTACCCAGTTGTGGTTCAATGACAGAATGAGAAAGAATTTATGGAACTAAAAATGATTGGCAGTATAACTGTGATGCAGTATGCTGGTAAGTTTATAGAACTATCCAGGTTTATTCAGAAGTTTATGTCATCTGAAAAACTGAAGATGAGAAGATTTAAAGAGGGATTAACTTTTTATATTCGCAACCAGCTAGCTGGTTAACCGATCCTTACTTATCAAGAGTTATATGAGCGAGCAAGGAACAAGTAGAGACTGAGTTGAAGGCCTTAAACCTGATTAATTAGAAGAGGAAGTGGACTGAGAAAGGAGCTCTGAGAGAGAGTGTAAAATCAGAAGAAGCATGCTCCTGCTCCTCCCAAGCATCATCCTGTAGGTTTAGCATAGCCCTTTGGGAAATGTGAAAGAACTAACCACACCACTCCTGAGTGAGGAATGGGAGCTAACAAATGGATGTGGTACGGTAGCTGGGAGCAACTCATTACTGCCTGTCCCCGAAGATTGAAGGTTGTAGACAAGAGCTCCCACCTCTAAGGCTCGCAGCTATAGGAAGGGCGTATGTGTTGAGCAAGAAGGAAGCTGCCACCTCTAGTACTGTAGTTATTGGAGCTCTCTTTTAATTTCAAAGCCATTTTGTGTATTGATTGATTCAGTTGCCACTCATTCATTTTATATAAGGAGACAGAAGGAAGCAACCGAACCTTGAAGATAAGGAGACAGAAACCAATTATAGAATCAAGTTACCCAATAACTCTAAAGTCGAGTGTCCAATCTCTTATAAATTTGTCCCAATTACTATTAGTGGGATAGTATTCCCTACAGTTTTGATTCAATTTGACTCGTCAAACTTTGATATCATTTTGGAAATGATCTGGTTGTGAGGGTTAACATAGATTGTGAGGACTTAAGGTTATTTGAAGGGATGGACGAGTGAGAGAAAGATGTTTTATGGGCAAAGAGAGGAAAAACCTGGTCCTTTAAATTATGTTATGAAAGCGAGTGAGTTGTTATGTCAACGATATATTAGGTATTGGTGTTATGCTATTAACACTCAATCGAAGGAAGAAAAAGGAGAAAACATCCCTATAGTTTATGAATTTAGAGATGTTTTCCTAAAGAATTACTCGGACTGCCTGCAAAGAGAAATTAATTTTGAGATCGAATTAATCCCTTATGCCCAACCTATCTCTAAATCCCTATATCGTATGACCCCAATAGAGCCTAGAAAATTGAAGATTCAGTTAGATGAGCTATTATAGAAGGGATTTATCACACCAAGTGTGTCACCATGGGTGCGCCAGCTCTAGTTATCAAAAAGAAGGATGGAGCCTTAAGGATGTGTATCGGTTATAGGGAGCTGAACAAGATTACCATCAAAAACAAATGCCCACTGCCCTGAATAGATGATGTATTTGATCGACTGTAAGGAGTAAGAGTCTTTTCCAAGATTTATTTGAGGTTAGGATACCATCAACTTAGGATTAAACCTAGAGACATCGCCAAAACTACATTTAGGACAAGGTATGGTCAGTATGAATTCCCCGGTAATGCCATTTGGCCTGACCAATGCCCGTGTAACCTTTATGGATCTTATGAATAAAGTATCAGACCCTATTTAGACAAGTTTGTGGTGGTGTTTATAGACGATATCTTGATATACTCTAAAGACAGAGATGAACTCATTGCTCATTTAAGGAGAGTATTACAGACCCTAAGGGAACACCAACTATATGGCAAATTAAAGAAGTGTGAGTTCTAGTTAGAAGAAGTGGTATTTTTGGGGACATGTGGTTTCAAAGAAATGGATTAAGGTTGATTTTAGAAGGTGCAAACAATTACAGAGTGTCCAAGACCCACCTATGTTACTGAGTTTCAGGAAGGATTTATCAGAGATCATCTTCCCTGACCAATTTGTTGAAGGAAGCTACAAAGTTAGCAAGAAGATAAGTGGTAGCTTATGCCTCCCTCCAATTCAAGCCTTATGAGAGAAATCACCCTACCCATTACCTAGGACTAGCAGTTGTGGTTTTTGCACTGAAAATTTGAAAACATTACTTGTATGGAGTACATTGGGAGATCTATACTAATCATCAAAGCTTGAAGTACATTTCCACTTAGAAGAAGCTCAATCGGAGACAAAGACATTGACTAGAATTGCTTAAAGATTATGACTTATGAATCTAGTATCACCCTGGAAAGGCAAATGTTGTGGCTAATGCCCTAACTAGGAAGACACAACATACCTTGAATACTGTAGTGATTACTTAGTTGAACCTCTGGAGAGGGCTTGAGAACTTGGGTGTTCAATTAGTGTCACATGTGCAAGCATCTAAAAATATCAACGGAACCAATTCTGTTAAGTTGGCGCTTATAGTACTTCACGACCTATGACCAACATTTGCATTTGAAGAAAGCATGGAACTCTCAATGGTTGATGTTGAGAAAGTACTAGCAGTGAAATCTACATGAAACATTAGGGTAAAATGACGAAAGACATTGACGACAAAATCATCTTTTGGGTCATGAAGATCTTCTTCAGCAGTTGATGAGGTGACCGTCATCAGAAGACTCTTGAAAATAGACTATTAGAACCGACAGAAAAGCTACGCTGATAAAAGAATGAGACCTCTAGAGTTTCAGGTAGATGATAAGGCTTTTCAGAATGTTTCATCAACTAAGGGTATAAGGAGGTCTGTACTGCGAGCTAAATTGCACCCAAGATCTATTGGACCATATAGTTTATTGAAAGATTGAATCACATAGCTTGTCAACTAGATTTGCCTGTATAACTCGAACACGTGTATAGCATGTTCCTTACCTCATAATTCACGAACTAAATTTTAAGTCCTGACCACGCTACCATAACCAAACCCATTGTGGGCACTAGGGGTCTAGTGTTTGAAGAGCACCCAATTCAAATACTAGATCAGAAGATTAAGTAGCTGAGCATCAACTAGATACCTTCAATCAAAGTATCTCGGGCAAATCATACCTCCTCAAATGCCACGTGGGGAAACCGAGAAAGAAATGCAAGTCAAGTACCCACATCTACTTGAGATAAACTTGCATGTTTGTTAAAGCTCATAAGTTTCAAGGACGAAACTCCTTAAGGGGAGAAGGTTGTAATAGCTCAACCCTAAATCATATTTATTTATTTAATTAAGTCACACTAATAATTTCTTCGTATTTATTTATCGGCATTTAATCATCCCGATTGGTAAAGCTTTATTTGGGCCCCACTTGGCGATTCGAGCTTTAATTATCGTAAAATTTTAGAAAAATCGATAGTAGTCCTCGATAATTATGATTTATGCAATTAAATTATTTTTGCATACCATCACAAAAATTTAAATTTGAGCTACGCAAAAATTTTATCACAATAGAGCATTCTATTTTCGAGTCCAATTAATTTTGGACCCAATTTGAACACCAACAAGTTTGTATTATTAAATTTAGCTAATTTTCATTATCTAAGCCTAATTATAATTACCTTAATGCTACATTTTGATGATATAAATTCATCCAATGAAGGAAGACATGTAAATATCCCAAGCTAGTAAAATCCAATTTCTTCTCTTCCACATCTATTCCCCTTCCAAGGTTGCCCCTCCCCTGCTTTTTGGCCACTGCTGCTGTGTCGTGGCTATTGCCACCAACGCTACCACCCCATCCCACCAGCCACCAACCCCTAATTCCTACCACCACCAAACCCCACTCCCATCTCCTTAAATTCAAGCTTGAGTGAAGTAAATCGTAATTCTAATCTTGTTTAGTTTTGGGTTTTTATGATGGATTTTTTATGGATCATGTTATCTTGATTAACAAAAGCGTGAATTTGATGTTGTATTGAGTTTGGTTGATTATGGAAGTGCATAAGTCATGTGTAAAGCTAAATCCATGCATGATCATGCAAGCCTTATGTATAACATTGATGAATTTTGGGTGTTGTGTTCTAATCTTTCAATCTTTAGCATAAAGAGTAAGTATGGTGGTGTAAGATGATTTTGGATGTGAATTTCAATTGAGCATTGTTTAGGGTTTTATGTCCATGCATGGTTTAATTTGATTTTTGGAGTCAAGTACGTTATTTAGATTGACTTAGGTGAAATTTGGAGGTTGGATGTGTTATTGACGTAAAAAAAATGATGTTATATGAGTTTTGCCAAAATTAGTGGATTATGGAAAATCCCATAAGTGGCCAAAGAGGTCTTTTGAATTATTAATGCAAATAAACGAGTTCATGGGAGCATTTTGAGTGTTATATGAAGAAAAGGGACATTTAGAGCTAGGAAACAGAGCTAAAAATAACAAATAGCTTTGGGAATAAATTGGTAATGTCTGGTCCATCAAAAAATTGTGCTTTTTGATGCATAGCCAGATCAATGAATCATTTTTCAAATTCCTTTGGAATCACTTCATTTTAAGTTTTGTGGAAAAATTTATAGTCAACTTTCCAAGACTATGCAATGTGCGCGGAAGTTATGCACTGTTTTGTTTAAGCCAAATTTTAGGAGTCGTGTTGTGGTAATTGGGTTTCGCACTGTGAATGAAAGTGTCGCAAGACTTCTTAAACTTTTCATATTGGAGTTTTAGGGCTCAATTTAAGGTCGGGGGTGAAAGATATAAATTTTCTAAAATAGGCCTTGAAACGGTAATATAAGGGGGGAAAGAAAACATGAGATTTGGAGACATTATCAGAAGTTTCTAAATAATTATAGATCTTGCAAAGAAATTACAAAGTTTAGTGATTTCATCAACATTGATTGTGTATAGAAACTTACTTGGATTGGAAAACCGAGTTAAATCGGCATGAGAATGAAATTTGAGAAGTTGGAAGAGTAATGACTCAAGATCGGTGTCTATCGGGCCAAGTTATGGTTATGTGAGCTTTCCTGAACCTCACAACACCCCTCTTCACATTAAGTCTTTTATTATCCATTTCAAAAATATCAAAAATCCATTCTCCATTTATATCCATTAAAGTCTTTTCATTATCACCTCAATCATTTCATTTTGGTATATTTTGCTCCAATTTGTTCTACTTCGAGTTCAATGACCCTAACTTATTTATTTTTCAAATCATTTTGGTGTAACATATCATATATTGAATTTTTTGAATTGTGGATTCCCTTTCAATTAATCAATTTCCATTAAAGTTACAAATTATGGGAGTGAATGGTGTTTACTAGCTTCATTTACCCATAACTACATTTCTTAAGCGGAAGTGGGGGCTAGTCTATCGTGTCCCATTGTGGATAAGTATTGTCAAGTAAGAGAGCATTTTAAAGACTTCAGGTACGTCCATTGCCTATATCTTTAGAAATTAAAGTGTATTTATCAAAGTTATAATATTTTGGTAAGTACATCAACGCATCATTTTACACAGTGATTTATCATTAAATTGGTGACCCCACCAGTTATCACCTGTAGGGCATTTGTCTTGCAGTTACACGCGCGGCTTCAAGCTAGATCCTCATATCGGCTTGGCAGGTGTATACCAAACCATAGATCATAATAGGATCAATGAGTTCATTATCAGATAATAACTAACAATGCAGTTTTACATTCATCTCATTCACTGTTTTAACTTAAAATAAATTGCAAAGCGGGTGCCCAACCAATTTATGTAGACATCATTTAACGATACAAGAAAGCTTGTACTGAGTTTCAGCTCACAGTTCAAAATGATTTTCATGTTTTGTTTTAGGCATATGCTCAGTGAATCGCCCTTATGCTAACAAACCGGCTAGAGAAAATAAGTTGAGCAAGCGCATTTGGATGGATCAATAGTGATGTACTACATGCATATTTTTTGAGCTGTATTTTGTAATCTTTAGTGGGTGGAGGTGTAAATTTTATGGTGAATTGGTTAATGTGGTGTATAAACCTTATGTTGGTTAACAGTGGATTGTATATGGTCTGATTATGTGTGAGTGTGTATGGTTGAAGCTATACTCAACTATGCTATTTATAGTACTCATGCTTCAAGTTTTGTCCTTTTGGCAGGCGGTAACACCCCTATCATTGAGTTTATTAGTCCTAATTAAGGGATTTATTAAGGACAATGCAAACAATAAACCATGTGTATTTTGGGGTGTTACAGAGGAGGTCAAAGATGTAATTCAAGAATTAATGGTGGCAAAGGGGCTATGTTTTTACGGTTATAAATGGAGGTAGTAGGATCTCGTTAAAAGGAATAGAGTAGGAAGTAGGTAGTAGATTAGACTATTAATTTTCATCTTGTCTTATTCCCGAGTTTCTCAGTTTAGGATGTAGGTTTCGGATTGTAATTGATTTTAATTTTCCTTTATCCAAGTGAAATTTTTGTTTTAGAGTTGGATTTGTTGGGTCTTTTTTTGAATTTGAGGCTCTATTCTTCCTTCTTTGATGACCTGATTTTACGTGCCATTGGGTTCGGTTACTTCTCCTTCTCACTCTCTTGTTAATTCTGCTAATTTTAGCGATAAAATTTGCGTTGTTTTCCTGATATTTCAATTGCCAGATTTTTGTTTTAGTGTTGTAATCCAATCTTCAGTTCTTATCTCTTGTTTGATCTGCTTGTTGAACTTCAGGCAATGGATAGAGCAAGGAAAACTTTTATTATTTTGTTGACAATGACAGTGGGTTCAACATTGTGTAAATTAGGCAAGTGCAATTTTATTGTTATTGTTATTTAATTTAGAAGAACGTAATTAATTGATTTGTCTAAATTAGTTTATTTATTTATCACTAATTAACCTAGTTTAGTGTATCTTACTTAGTAGTTCATTAGTGACTTAATTTCATACCTATCCCAATGGATCAACTTTCAAGTGCTACAATTGAATACCATGCGCTTGCATAAAACTTTATCTTTAGCAAAAATCACAAGAAAGAGGAATTTCTTTGTTTTTGAACATTTTAGCCACTTAGTCAAATAGCCTACGTTGTGTTACATGTTGATCCCTTCGCCAGACCCGTTAAGCTTATGACCATTTTCCTGTTGTGATCCGTTGCATTTTATCCCTTGGCCATACACATATTCCTATCATTGAGCAAAGTCTAAGGAGAATAACTTCAAGTTTATTTTGAGGGAAGTATAGGGCTAATTGAGGTTAGGCTTTCTTGGTATCTCCGCTCAATTCTTCGAAAGATAACAATAGTTCCAACTAAAGTTGAATCCATTACAGTGCGCATCTTATGTCAGATCTAGGAAATTCCTAGGATTTATCATCAGACATAAAGCCATTAAACCTGACCAAGCGAAGATAAAAGCAATTCAAGATATGCCCTCACCATAAAACCTTAAAGAACTCTAGGGATTGCAAGAACGCTTGGCATATATCAGAAGGTTCACATCAAATCTCACTGGTTGTTATCACCCTTTTAGCCACCTCATAAAAACAAGGTGCGCCTTTGAATAGAATGACTCGTTTAAAAAAGGCTTTTCACAGCAACCAAAAGTACTTATCAAGTCCTCTGGTGATAGGGAGGCCCTATTTCTAGCAAGCTTTTTTAAATTTATATCAGACAGAAGAACGTTCCCTTGGAGCATTATGTGCCCAGGAAATCCTGAAGGTAAGGATAAGGCTCTCTACTACCTGAGTCGGACATCCGCTAAGGCTTAACTTAGCTATTCATGGTTTGAAAAGATGTGCCTGGCTCGAATGTTCGTTGTTCAAAAGTAGAGACATTAAATTTAGGCTCACACTCTTTATGTTATCTCCAAAGCCAATCTAGTTAAGTACATCTTGTACGGCCAGTTGTAAATGGATGACTTGCAAAATAGACGGTTATCTTAGAATAATACGATCTTGTTTATATTCTGAAAAGGGTAGTTAAAGGGCAAATCGTAGCAGACTTCTTAGCAAACCATTCAGTTCCTGATGAGTGGGAGCTGAATGATGATCTTGGACAAAATATATTCATTGTTCACATCCTGCCATCCTAGGAAGTGTACTTTGATGATGTTGCGTGACATGATGGTGCGAGAGCATGAGTTGTAGTTGTCTCTCCTGAAAAACACATTCTTCCATATTCATTTCAGCTAACCCAATTATGTTCCAACAACATTTCTAAATATCAAGCACTCATATTTGGATACATAAAATATGATGAGTCTTCTCAAGAGGCTTCTTGAAACAACGAAAGAGTATTTGGCGAAGCCGACTATACTACAACCACCAAGAGAAGATTTGTCCTTTATGCTGTATTTGACGACAATGGAAACCGCCATGAGGGCAATGCTAGCCGAAGAAAACGAAGGGAAAGCAAACAACATTTTACCTAAGCAAAACGTTTGTCAATTATAAGGTGCGATACGCCAAAATCCAAAACCAAAAAAAAAAGTGTGTCTAACACTCATGAACTACCAAGAAATTAAGATTCTACATGCTCAATTACAAAGTAAAGTTATAGCCAAAGGTGGATCCTCTAAGGCATCTCATGACAAACCCATCCTTCATGGGGGGATCTCACAATGGATAGTCACGCTCCCTAAATTTGATCTAAAATTTTTAGCAGAAAAATCCATAAGAGGGAGAGTTGTATCAGATTTCCTAACTGACCACCCTACTAATGAATAAGAAGAAAATTATGATGTCATTGATGAAGACATCCACTTAGTCGAAGTTGAAGCATGGCAAATGTACTCTAACAATGCATCTAACTATAAGGATCATAGGGTAGGCATCTTATAGACATTACCACAAGGGTCGCATATCCCGATCGCCACAAAATTAGATGTCGGTTTCACAAATGTTGAATGAATTAGGGTTTAGGACGTACCTAAACTGGCGGAAACAAACGGATCCTTTTGATGCCCTTTTGCTCCACGATCTGAACTCGGCGGCTACTAGAGTCCCGGTAGTGTAACCACGACCCAAACCCGAGATACGATTGAATTAGGAGAAATGGGAGTTTAGGAAGATGCAGAAAAGGACTGAATCAGTGTTGTGTATATTTTCTGTCAACAAGCTGGGTTTTTATATGGCATATTTACTAAAAATAGCCATGGCTATTTACTGAAAATAGCAGTAGGAAAAACTCAGCTTTCCTAATTTTCTGCTTTAGTGGACGTTGCCACTAACATCTCCCACTCGGCCACTCAAGTCGTAACAATGTTTCTACAACATTGTTTTCTCTTCTAAACGTGTCATACCAGGAATGAGACGTGCGACCATAAATAAGTAGTGATTTCTGTTAAGACACCATCAGTCTAACAAAACACTTTCAAGGCAGACAATTCCCTAAACCATTCAAGACATCACCTGAGGCACACGTTGTCCCTTTATGCCTGCTCTTGCTGATATATCATGGTTATATTCCGAAATATAACCGCCCGGGCTGATATGGTGAATATGTAATGGTTTTCCTCTAGCGGCTCATAACATTACATCTCAATAAGATTGCTTTCCCAATACTTTCCGCTAAGCTGTATAAATCCATAACTCTTGGAGTACGTATTAAAGTAGCAACATCTCATTGGGGATTCATGTCATAGCCATAAGTCCAAGGGATTTGTTATATGAAACACCGATGTTTCAGGGATCACACAGTGACAAGGAAGGGAATCAGTTGTCACTCCACTAGGTCGACTTAAGCACACACAGTCATGGTATAACTCCCACTGAGGTGAGACTATCACTATTTATACCATGCGAATTACAAGTCCAGTTCCTTCTCAGAACTGACTCGAGTTCCTCGGTTAACGTACTTAACATAACCTGGACACTCAAAATTCGGCTTTAGGCTTTGATATAAGGTTGTGCTATATCCGATTCACTCAGAATCTCATCTTAGACTTACTAAGGCGACTAATTCTCCACATCACTCGTACCACCTAAGGAACGATGATAATCAATATTGCACACCTAGTGTCAATATGATCAAGTCTTACCCTACCCGCTACTTAAGCGTCAGGATTGATTATCCCTGTGACAAGATAATCAAAAAGCCTAGTGACATTTAGATATGCCTAATCGGACAACCAGAGTAAAATAATGACCATTTTATACAAAATAAATGTTCATTACATACTTGTCCAAACCAAAAACAGGATATTCTAATTAACTAAACTCTACGGAGACCAAGACTCATCATATGAGTTTTGAACACATCTCTTGGAGTAGGTTTAGTTAATGGATCCGCTATCATCTTAACAGTAGATAAGTATTTTACAATAACTTCTTTCGACTTTATGGCGTCTCTTACAAAATGATAACGCCTTTTAATATGCTTGGCCTTCCTATGGAATTTAGGATCCTTAGCATATTGGATAGCAGCAGTATTGTCGCACCAAATTTCTACAGGATCATTAACTCGTGGAGTAAGACCAAGATCCTGGAAAAAACTCCTCAGCCAAACTGCCTCCTGAGTGGCGAGGCAACAAGCGACATATTCTGCTTCCATAGTCGATAGGGCTATGCAATCTTGCTTCTTGCTGCACCAAGATATGGCTCCCCCACCCAGGGTGAAGACATATCCAGAGGTGGACTTAGATTCATCTAAGTCTCCACCCCAGTCAGCATCAGTGTACCCCCTCAATTTTAGGTCTCCTCCTTGGTAGCAAAGTACCAAGTCAGCAGTTCCTCGAAGATAACGCATTATCCTCTTGACGGCTTGCCAATGAGCGTTCCCAGGGTTGCTTTGGTAACGACTTACCAAACCAACCGCGAAGCAAATGTCAGGCCGTGTACATAACATGGCATACATTAGGCTTTCGCCTGCACTAGCATAAGGGACATTACTCATTTTCTGTTTTTCCTCATCTGTTGTTGGACACTGTTCTAGACTTAAGGTTAAGCCCTTGTCGATCGGAGTATCAACAGGTTTGGAATAATGCATCCGAAACCGTTCTAAGACTTTCTCAATATATGCCTTTTGACATAAACCGAGAAGTTTCCTAGAACGATCTCTGATTATTTCCACCCCTAGGACATACCTAGCTTCACCTATGTCCTTCGTCTCAAAGACAGAGGACAGCCACCGCTTGGTGGCATTGATCATCTCCAAGTCACTGCCAGCTAGTAGAATGTCATCGACATACAAAGTAAGAAACATAATTCCTACTTTTGTCTTTTTGACATATACGCAGTGGTCTTCTGAGACCATGGTTAAGCCAAACGCAATAATGGCTTCATGGAATCTGAAGTACCATGCTCTTGAAGACTGTTTGAGGCCATATATGGATTTTCTAAGACGACACACTTTGTCTTCTCGCCCTTTTGATACGAAACCAAAAGGTTGTACCATATATATCTCTTCCTCAAGGGACCCATTTAGGAAAGCAGTCTTCACATCCATCTGGAACAGTTCTAAGTCCAGATGGGCGACTAATGCTAGAAGTAGGCGAATAGAGGCTAATCTCACCACGGGAGAAAAGGTTTCCTCATAGTCTACTCCCTCAACTTGGGTGTAGCCTTTCGCCACTAATCGGGCTTTGAACTTATCAATTGACCCATCCGCCCGACGTTTTACCTTGAAAACCCACTTGTTTCCAATGGCTTTACGTCCAGGAGGAAGGTTGACTAGATCCCATACTTCATTCCTAGCCATCCCTCATGCCATTCATCCATTCTTCCTTATTTGGTGAGTCAACAGCCTCTACATAAGAGGTTGGCTCTTCTATTTCCAAATGCATGCAGAAGAAAACATTCTCTTCGATTTGAAAAACCGGCGAGGAACTCTTCCGCGCTCACTCCTTCGGGTTATGCTAGGACCTGGTTGCGTTGTCTGTTCAGGTTCCAACTCTTCTCTCCCCCTTTTTCTCCGAGGTACCAAACCTTGAGTAGGAGAAGTCCCTCGAGGCACAGAACCTCAAATAGGAGTGGTGCCACTCCCACTAACCCCTTGGGGTGTGGGTTGGTGAGTACGAGGACTATCCTCATTCCCGTTAACTGGGGGTTGAGGGTCGTCCTCGTTCTCGGGTTGGGCATCCTGAGCAGACAAGCTCCCTTCAGTAGGAATGGGTACACTCCCACTATCAGCAGGAATGGGTATACTCCCACTATTTCCAGCATCAGGAAAAAATTCCCTATCCTCGGTGATACGGTTAGTATACATATCCTCCCCTTCACCGAGAGGTAGGTTTAGTTGTAACTCATACAACTGCAAATCCTGTTTGACTTCACCAATAGTTGGGAACTCATCCTCAAGAAAGTCGACATTTCGGGAATCAATTTCCTTTATGCCGCCACTAGGATGTTCCCCGTACATCACATGACCTTTTGAATGTTCAGGGTATCTAATAAAGACCATCTTAGTGGCTCTTGGACCAAGTTTGTCATATCTATGAGTCGGGTTATACACATAGCCTGCCGACCCCCATGGTCGTAAATGGTCCAAAAGAGGTTTCCGACTGTTCCATAACTCATATGGAGTAGTCGAAACGCTCTTACTGGGTACTCTGTTTAAGATGTAAGTTGCTGAAAGCAACGCATCACCCCAGAAGCTAATTGGGAGATTAGCTTGAGCCATCATTGACCTGACCATGTCAAGTAATGTACGATTCCTGCGCTCGGCAACACCATTTTGTTGTGGAGTGTAAGGAATCGTAAGATGTCTAACTATACCCTTTTCCTCACAAAAACTCTTGGACATATCAGAGAGGTACTCTCGACCACGGTCGGTCCGAAGAGTCTTAACTCTTCAATCCAACTTAGTTTCTACCTCTAATACGAAGCGTTTGAACACATCTAAAGCTTCATGGCGATGTGATAACAGATAAACATATCCGTATCTAGAGTAATCGTCAATTAGAGTAAGGAAATAAATGGCACCATTACGTGCCTTTACATTCATAGGTCCGCAAATGTCGGAGTGAATGAGATCTAAGGCACCAAGCGCTCTAGAAGCCTTACCAAAAGGTTTTTTGGTTGCTTTTCCAGCTAAACAAGGTTCACATTTAGGTAGCCTAACTTTAGTAAGCGATCCTAATAAACCTTCTTTAGCTAGTCTAGTCATTCTTTCTTGACCAATATGGCTTAGTCTAGCATGCCAAACAACAGAATCATGGTCTGAATCAACAAATGACACAAAAACAGAAGACGTATTATTACTATAATACTCATTATCCAAGTCCAAAACAAGGAAATCATCTACCAAAGATGTGTGGCCAAACAAATTGCCACTATAAAAAATATCTAAACCGTCAATACAAGAAACAAACTGAAACCTAATTTCATTAAAGAGACATAAGACACTAAGGAACATCGGACTCCAGGCGCGTAGAAAGTGTCGTGAAGAAGCAACGAATTCCCTCCACGTAACTTAAGCCGATACGTTCCGACTCCTAGAACGTCCTCTGCAGTGCCATTTCCAAGAGTCACAGTTTGTAACCCCACCAGACAAGGGTGAAAGTCCACAAACCCAACTCGATCTCGAACTACGTGCTTGCTTGCTCCCGAATCTACAATCCAATTAGGAAAGGATTTAGCAACGAATGCATGGGAACATACAAGTAGTTCAACAGTAGGAAATAAAGAAGGTACCTGAGCAGGCTCGGGACACTCCCGAGCAAAATGGCCCTTCTTCCTGCAGTTATAGCACGTCACTCGTGCCATTTTATCCGTCACCTTGCCCTTGGCCTTTGATTACTTCTTAGCAATACCGCCTCTAGGGCCAAGCTTCTTGGAGGGATGAAGACTCTTCTTCTTCCCTCGTCTGAACTGGTTGCCCTTAGGCCTGTCCACCCCGGCTACTAAAGCTGCAGGGGGAGGAGCGCAGGCCCTCAAGCGCTCATCTTCCAGCTCAAGATGCTTGGTGATATCGGCGAAAGTTTTGATGCTCTCGTTGTGAGTCATCATGGTGATGAACGGTTTCCATTTTTCGTCCCCAGCGGGAAGTGCACGGAGCACATTTGTCCGCTGTTCGCGTTCGGAAATGTCCACACCAGCAGCTTTCAGGTCCCGCAACATGGCCTGCAAAGTTCGCACATGCTCGGTTATACTTCGGTTCGAGTCTATCGTGTATGTCATCCACTTAAGATGCAACGCACGAAGTCTCGTTTCCGAAGTTTGACCGTACCTGAAGCGGATATTATCCCACATTTCCTTAGCAGTGGGATAAACTTCAAACTCACCTATAAGGTCATTATGCATGCAGTAAAGCATAGTATAACGTGCCTTACGGTCCTTTTTGCACCAATCTTGGTACGCAACCAAGCTGGTTTTGTACTCATCAGTATGAGTAATATCCTTGTCGTCGTTGTCTCTAGTCAAGGGTGCGGACATTGTGGTTGTGAGGTGCTCTAATACCTCACATTCTTCCAGAAGATACTGAATCTTCCGGCGCCACATGTCATAGTTGGACCCATCCAACTTTTCATTGGTGGTCAACTAACTAATCATTGAAGTTTTAGAAGCCATATCTACAATTAAAAAATGGATGTTAGGCACATCTTGTACGTAACCAAAGAAAACTCAAAAATTAAAATTCATGTTATACGTTCGAAAATTTCGCTAAGCTCATAATCATCACATATTCTATGAACCCAAAAATGAGATACTTTGATTACTAATATTTCACAAAAAACACATTCTTATGAATACAATGTTTAAACACATTTAACATTCCATAATCTATCATCACATAGACGTTTTTAGAACATAATATAAAACACATTTATTTACGTTTAAAGAACTAATCTCTTATATATAAATCGAACACATAGCGACATATATATAAATGCGTATCATTTTTCATGCCATAAACTCACATAAAAAATATGAAACTCATTCATGGGTTAAAATATTTAACGAGGCATGTTTTGAATGATACAGTTAGACAAACAAATAGCCTAGAAAAATAAAATTAAAATAAACACATTATTATAATTTTTCGAGGCTGAACATGATTTTAAATTTTAAAACCAAATTTTAAAAATAAAACCATTGTAAGGAGACCACCCCCCCCCCCCCCA
>JACYFF010019584.1:45345485-45412378 GCA_017589665.1 Selenicereus undatus
CCCCCCCCCCAATTTTTTAAAAAAACGAGACCCCTTACCCCCCCCCCCTTTTTATTATTAATTAAGAGGTTGTGCCGGTCCACCTTTTTTGTTTTAAAGGGAATAGGGTGTGGGGAAGGGGAGGGGTGGGGCATTTTGTTGAGAGGGTCGGTTGCTTTTCATGACCTCTCACCTCTCCAATCTGCTTCCATCTCGAGGCACCTCCTTCTTCCTCCTCACTTCCTCCCTCACTCACTTGCTTAAGCCCTGGCCGACCGCCATGGGAGCCGAACACCCAGCCCGTAGCCCATGTTTTTTCTTGGTTTTGGGGTTTCAGTCCCTTCGACCCCCGACTTTGGTTCTCGCCGGAAACGGGCCTGGGAAAGCCTGGCCGCCATGGAAACCGGCACCAAGCCCGGTGTTCGCCGGCCGGCTGGTCTTCCCGGTCATTTTCCGGTACCCCAACGCTAAAAAAAACACCAAATGAGGAAAAACCCGCCGCCTCCCCAAATCTGAAACCCCCCCCCCCCCCGATCTCTCTTTCTGGCCGCCTACCTTGCAAACTACCGCCACCATCACATAGATCGGTTGATGACGGTCACGTGGGTGGGCAACACGTGCGCAACGCGCCACTTAGGCGGCATGGGTGGTCGATTTGGTGTTTCGGTGACCTAGGGCGGCGGATCGGGGTTCGTGGAGGGCAAGGTGAAGAGGAAAGAGAGGAAACGTATCTCTCTCGGCGGCGCGTGCAACCCACGTGCCACCCCTCTAGGCGGTCTTAGCGGCGTTCTGATGGTATGACTATCACCACCCTTTTCCCCCTTTTCTGTTTTTTTTTTGTTATATGGTTTCTTGAAACAGTCGAGGGTCGGGGGGGAAATGGCCTAAACAGGCGGTTTATTTCATGGCAGGAGGAAGGGGAAAAAAATGCATGAATTTAACATATAAATTAGGCATGCATTTCCTATTAATCGAGAGCAAGAACATCAATTCTAGGCTCTGATACCACTGTTGAATGAATTAGGGTTTAGGACGTACCTAAACTGGCGAAAACGAACGGATCCTTTTGATGCCCTTTTGCTCCACGATCTGAACCCGGCGGCTACTAGAGTCCCGGTAGTGTAACCACGACCCAAACCCGAGACACTATTGAATTAGGAGAAATGGGAGTTTAGGAAGATGCAGAAAAGGACTGAATCAGTGTTGTGTATATTTTCTGTCAACAAGCTGGGTTTTTATATGGCATATTTACTAAAAATAGCCATGGCCATTTACTGAAAATAGCAGTAGGAAAAACTCAGCTTTCCTAATTTTCTGCTTTAGTGGACGTTGCCACTAACAACAAACAATGCAACCGAAAGCAGGCCTATATCATAGGAATGCAACCCGCTCAAGCACTTCAGATCAAGACTTTCATGCATACAGACATCTACTAGCCGGTGTGTGAGGAAAAATATGAACTTTTAGGAGTACAGAAGCAACTGGATTAAAGAATTTGATGATCAATGGAAAGCCGCGAGGAGCTGAAAATACAACAGATCAGCAACTTGCTGGGCATAGCAGAGGCATAAAGAGGCAGTACCTTGGTGGAAATTTGTTTGGAACATATTGCCCCAACCGAGCATGATTTTTGATTGTGGTTAGCAATGAAGGGTAGACTCAACTAAAAATACCGTAGAAACGGATGGAGGGAACTGAACATAATTGTGTTTTCGGTGGGCAAGAAGACAATTTGGGTCATCTATTTTTCACATGCAGATTTTCGCAACCAACACTACGTAATTTATCACTTGGCGGCTGTTCTATAGAAGTGGGCTCATTTGAAATGCTTGGTCGAATCAAGACAGGATGTAAAGGCGCTCAACATGTTAAATTCCCTATAACTACAGCGACGGCATGTCTGATCTCGAAAGAAGATATTCTGGCTTTTCAAAAATGATGTAAATATCATTTAAATTAATGATAAACAATGCTTATTGCCTAAGAAAAGTAAGGAATTAACTGCGACCATTTTTTAATTTTTTTTTAAAGTATACTAATTTTCGTGGTCCCCCACTCCCCCTGATGAAAATCTCCGGTTTGGACGTCCAGGACCAACAGATCATTGTCGTTTATCTAATCCTTTCCCGGACATTTTATCGGAACATAGTTGCCAATTGGGGGTGGGGGGCAATGTTGAGAGAACCGACCCGGTGATCGATCCGGTCGATCGAGTGGATCGATGGTTCAACCGGTTGGACCGGGTTTGGACCGGTTGACCCGGTTTACCTTCCAATCGGATTAGACCGGCACAACCCGGTGAACCTAAAATTTTTTTTATATATATTTGTTATATATATTTTTTTCAAATTACTAACTAAAATGTAATAGAAAAGTTACAAGTACAAAATAATAAAGAAGAAGAGAAATGAGAAATTTATTTATGGTCCCACATTGATGGAGTAGAAGGTGATTACAAGACTCTCATTGCATAAATATGAGTTCTATTATAGAACAAGAACTGAGAAGTCCCACATTGTCAATTTGAGCATATTCTCAAACTTAGTAGCCTTATAAAAAAGCATGGAAGGCAAACCAAAGACAGTACAAAGTCATGGGCTTGTAATTAAAGCTATGCTTTGTAAAAGACCTCAAGGTTTTTGTAAGTTTTTTTCACCTATAATTGGCATTCACACCCCCAAAAAAAATAATGTAATTTAGATATAAATAAAATAGTAACACATCTAATTAGAGGGGCATAATATTTTTGATTTGGATATAATAATTTGGTAAACCATACTTGAATATACAAATTACAAGAGTTTGATGATAAACAAAAAATATACATTTATTACATTAAACGAAATAAAAATTACAATAAATGAACTACAAAATAATATGAAAGAAGAAGAGATATAAGAAATTTAATTATAGTCCCACATTGATAGAGTAAAAGGTTATTGCAATACCCTCATTACATAAATATAGGGTTTGTTAAATTGTGAGAAATGGGAAGTCCCACATCGTCATTTTGAGAAAATTCTCAAACTTGGTAGCCTTATAAAAAAGCATGGAAGGAGATGGCAAGCCAATTATGCTATTGAAGGGTTGAGTTGTGCTCAAAATCTTCATTGCCAAAAATAAATTTTGATTTTTATATAAGAAGTTGGGAAAAACTGGTCCAACCGCGGGTGGGCCGGTTTGACCGAGCCAGCCGGTCCAACCTGGTTGTACCGGTTTTTCCCGGTTTGGTAGCTTAAACGGTTTTGGAGAACTTCCGGACCGATGCTGTAGCCGGTTCCCGGTCCAACCGGTTGAACCGGCCGGTCCGGTCCGATTCTCTCAACCATGGTGGGGGGGGGGCTACTAGCCTAATACTTAACCCCTCTGCAACACCCCACCGAGCCCCGCAGAAAAAAAGGACCTACAACTGCTAATTCGGCCAGCAAATAACAAAAGAGAGGCAGAAAGAGAAAGAAAAGTGTTGTGGAGCAATGCTTCAACCCCCCAAAAAAATAGTGAAATGATCGCGATTTTGCGGAAATACTTGTATCATTCATCAACGAAAAAACAACACCTACTGACACAACAGATCCGCTTTATAGCCACATCTGCTTGATGCAAGAAACCAATTCCCAAAAAAGAGAATGTCTGAATAAATAACTGTGGATAAAAGTCCTTGAAACCCAAAGACATGATTGCAGTGAAACAAGCTAAAATGCCATAGTAATAAGAAAGCCAGCCAAGGCCCTAAATTTTCAGTTTTGAATTATATGTTCTGTAAATATTTGTTGGGTTCCCAACATTGCATGTGTTTTAGGGTTTCACCAATTGGTTCTTTATATAAATTACAACTGAAAATTTTATCAGAATATAGTTGCCAATTGAAGGGGGAGGGGGGGGGGGGGCTCTAATTGCTGCTACTAGAATAATACTTCTTAACCCCTCTGCAACACCCCACCGACCCCCGCAGAAAAAAAGGACTTACAACTGCTAATTCAGTCAGCTAATGACAAAGCAGAGGCAGAAAGAAAAAGAAAAGTGTTGTGTAGCAATGCTTCAGCCCCCAAAAAAACAGTGAAATGATCATGATTTTAGGGAAATACTTGTCTCATTCATCAACGGAAAAACAACACCTACTGACATAGCAGATCCGCTTTATAGCCACAGCTGCTTGATGCAAGAAACCAATTCCCAAAAAAGAGAATGTCTGAATAAATAACTGTGGATAGAAGCCCTTGAAACCCAAAGACATGATTGCAGTGAAATATGCTAAAATGCCATATTAACAAGAAAGCATGCCAAGGCCCTAAAATTTCAGTTTTGAATTATATGCTCGGTAAATATTTGTTGGGTTCCCAACATTGCATGTGTTTTAGGGTTTCATCAATTGGTTCTTTATATACATTACAGCTAAAAATTTTATCGGAATATAGTTGCCAATTGGGGGAGGGGGGGTTGTGGGTTCTAATTGCTACTACTAGCGTAATACTTCTTAACCCCTCTGCAACACCCCATCGACCCCCGCAGAAAAAAAGGACCTACAATTGCTAATTCGACCAGCTAATGACAAAACAGAGGCAGAAAGAAAAAGAAAAGTGTTGTGTAGCAATGCTTCAGCCCCCCAAAAAAACAGTGAAATGATTGCGATTTTAGGGAAATACTTGTATCATTCATCAACGGGAAAACAACACCTACTGACACAGCAGATCCGCTTTATAACCACATCTACTTGATGCAAGAAACCAATTCCCCAAAAAGAGAATGTCTCAAAAAATAACTGTGAATAAAAGTCCTCGAAACCCAAAGACATGATTGCAGTGAAACATGCTAAACTGCCATATTAACAAGAAAGCCAGCCAAGGCCCTAAATTTTCAGTTTTGAATTATATGTTCGGTAAATATTTGTTGGGTTCCCAACATTGCATGTGTTCTAGGGTTTCATCAATTGGTTCTTTATATACATTACAACTTCTTCCACGTCAACTGCCCATGCCACCGACACAGGGGAGTATCCTGTCCACGGGTTGTTTGAGTTCCACCTGCATCACTCAAAGGGGGGGGGGGGAAGAGGAAAAGGAGAGAGCGAAGGCATTAGAGAGGAAACGCATGAGTCCACAGGTGTCTAAAGGGCAAAGAACATTGTTTTGGGGGCTTTTTTGGGGGGTGGGGGTGTCAACTGACTTCTTAAGCCCTTGGTCCATTAGTGTATGCCCAATGCAGATTCCTTGCGTCTCAACCCTCACAACGCCTTTTTTGTACATAAACAAATCGGGCCTCACAAGTGCGACAAAGCTGACTGGGTCATGAAGAAATATGCCTGCAGACGTAGTTGTACAAAATGGGATCCATTACACCAACCAAAATTTGTGTGCAAACTTAATACAGGAACAACACGGGGAATTAAAAAAAAAAAAACAAAAGCAATGAAGTTTACCATATACACCATCTGACTTCACATGCCAATCTCTGTAAAATTTGCACATATCAGTGAGTATGCGAGTGTGTTTTCCTTTTGATTCCCTTAGCTCTTTAAGATCATCGTCTACCACCATGACAGCATGTCAGCATCCGTAGAAGTGGCACATGTCAGTATGCAGAACAATATGATTATGAACTACTCTAATTCTCTCAGAATGAGAGATTCCTTTAAATTTTGGCTTGTTTTCCAGAATATTCAGTCTGAGCATTTGGACCTCATCTCTGCTAAAGCTTGTTATTGTTATTTGTCAGTTTGTCTTGCTTCTTTTAATGGTTGCAACAAGTTCACTAGGATTAGAGGGGGGGAAAAAAATGACAACCCGGTGCACAATCATCCCGCGTTCACGCAGGACCCCGGGAAGGGCCGCACCCCAAGGGGTGAATTGTAGGCAGCCTAACCTGACTTTGTCAGTGGCTGATTCCACGGCTCGAACCCGTGACCTTTTGGTCACACGGAAACAAAGTGGTAATTGCACCTGTGAATTTGCATTGGGTGGTTATGTTAATGCCAACAACTGTGATATTTGCCCCTGACGTAAACACTATATCAGCTGCTTCAGGATCCCCGTAGACCTAGACACCAACACAACCAGCATGTCAGTAGGGTTCTGATTTCAGAAACAGTTAATGGGAGACAATTCTTGAAAACTTTCTAGATCGTCAGTGCATTGACGAAATAAAAATAAGAATTTGGTGATAACATGAAAGCTTTCAATAATGAGCTCACAAAGGTGGTAGTAGGAATTACATTGGCTTCAGCAGACGGATTAACATTTCCGAGAGCAAAAAAAGCACCCCCAAGAACCACTATGATTTTCACTTTGCTAGCAAATGATGAGTCCCGTTTGATTGCCTGTGAAGGACAGATGTGTGATGTGCCACAATGATAGCTTTACTTCCTAAGAATTTTAGTGCAAAGACAGAAATCCAAGATTACCAGGGCTAAATTTGTTAGTGGGCCTAATGCAAGTATAGATACTTCACCAGGATACTCGGAAACCTTGTCCACCAAAAATTCTGCGGCATTTTTCTCAATCTTTTTCGCTTGTGTAGGTGATAAATTTGTGTTGCCCAGTCCATCAGCACCATGGACAAAATCAGCAACACGGGGGATGCCACCCTATTTAACGCAGAACATTTAAAATAAAGTACATGAATTGTTAATCAAGAGACCACACTAACAAGTGTCCATATATGAGAAAAAAAAGGCAGTGATTAGAACCATGTCCAAACTATTAAATCTTGGTGCAAATCAATCACCAATAGAAGGAATGAGAAATGTGACAATATCAATCAGAAAGCGGTGTATATTACTGCTGACTACTGAATAGTGAATACTATTGCATTGGAAGGTTTTAACTAATATGACTTGCTATTTAATTTAAGGTCAAATTTTCCAGCAACAACAACAAAAGATGCACCAGGTATAGGCAATCAACTGAAGCTATTAAGGACCATCAAAGGCAGAAATATACCAGTAGCATAAGGCAAATATCTCTAAAACCTTTAGTATACGTGCACGGTTGTCCGGAAAGGTATTCACTTATACCTTTTGATGCATCAACTAAAGCATATCAAAAGGGTTTGGCACAAATATCATTCATATTGATGGCAGCACCCAAACATATCTCATACTTAGTGACACACCAATCGCACAATATGCACTTTAGTTCAATGGAAACAGCAATAAGTTATGGCAGAAAAGATGGCCTCTTGTTCATTATATCAATTATCAAGCAACAAAATTTAATAAACAATTTTACAATGAATTGAATGAAACAGCAATTTAACATCACACTCCAAAAGGTAGCGTCATTCAGCTGCAGCAATTTACACTTTGATCTCATGAGGATTAGCGAAAAGTATGCATCTGATCGCAGTAAGACAAAGCACGTGCTCTTCCTTTTCCTCCTTTAACCTCTTGTATTTTCCCTTTCTATCGCTCTCCCCCCCCCCCCCGGTGCGTGTGTGTGGTCAATTGGGGTTTGGGAAAGGGGGCAAGAGAGGGGCAGATGTCACAACAAACCAACAGATATTCAGCATGAGAACATGAAAAATAATTTAGCAGCTACCTTGAGAGGCTCTGGACTTCCTTGTGCGACAGGAATGTCAGGGCGCCCTGCGATCTCACACTATCCTTTTACACGTTGAAAACAATGAGTACCGATGGATCTGAATCATAGGTGCTAGAACAAAGAAAGAAAACAATGCTAAACAAAAAAATAAGCGTATACCAGGAGCAACGCATTCCGAGTAGCATCTTCTGTCAAGACATTCCCAAATATTGTTGTCAATCCAATGACATCCACCTCTGGAGTTTGAAAAGCCATTAGAATGGCCATGCTATCATCTGCAAGTTTGAAAGAAACATCAGAAAAGTGCTAAAGGCAGCACTACCACAACATTTATGTTGAACAGATGAACTAGAGCACATAAGGGGCAGTGCAAGCAAATGCAAGCCGATAAGGCACATCCCTGATAATACAGTTGGTTACAAAAGAGAACGAGCTAAGGTGAGCACATCCAGGCACACACTTTAGATGCAACTGCAGTTTCAAACTAGGTACTCATGTGAAGCTTACCAAACGAAGCTTTCTCAGGTTATCAGAAGAAACATGTCAAGGGCAAGTTTATTTGATTGAAATCTCCTGCTCAATGATAACAATTAGCATCAGACAATACAGAAAGCCACACAACAGACAAGGTAACCCAATGAAGTTGGTGGAATTGAAGTAACGAGGCCAGGACAAAGGCTAAACAGCTTATTTGCACATCGTATAGACCTTCAGAATTTCAAACTTTATCTTTTTTTTTTTTTGGAAAACTACATTCAAGACTCATCATGCTTCAATGATACGAAACACTGGAGTACCAGAGGTAGGCAAGCAATCTCATGCACAAGAAAAAATTTAGTAATTGCCTAAAGCATTAGCGCTTGGCATAATGGCTGTGATTGATAGGATGTATCTTAGGTGCTCGATCTGAATCCCGTTCTCTCATTGAAGGGAAGCTAGCCCACCCAATGGGCACCATATCTCATGTTAGTACCGCAACGAATGGAAAATGGCCCATTCCTCAACTGGAATTCTAACCCACCTTCCTTGCAAGAGCTGCGGGGAGAAGGAAGAGGGGTTCCACTGGGCATATAAAAGAAAGAAAAGAAAGAAAATGCATAATCCAAGGTGATTTTCATGTAGATACTACGATTCCAGTTTTTGAGCCCACATATTATAGAACGCAATGTCACATGAATATACGAATAAATAACTTGGACCTTTTTCACGCAACAGATCAATTTATTTTTTTTTCATCCTATGGATTTCCCAACTTGGCAAATTGCCTTATACCAAAGGCATAATCATGATGCACAAAAGGTTCTTCTAGAATCCTGCTGGTCAATCAAGAGAACACGAATAAAAGATACATTGATTCACATCAGCAAAAGTTTCCAGCTTTAGAATGGACTAGTTAAATCTCTCTCTAAATTGTCCTCTAATTCAACTTTGTTGGTAAGTGACAGTTTTAGCTTGATACATTTTTCCTTCAATGAAGATAGGGAAACACATGCATTCCAGGTGACTGATCAAAATTTCAGTGAAACTAGCAGATTGTATCAGAAAAGCAGATGCTCTCCTGTCCCAAAATATCCAAGGGCCAAATGCCTAAATCTGAACTCTCAAATTCAGTAGGCCAAACAAAAACAACATCAAACCCATGATCTCAGCTTATTGACCAACCAACAGTTTCAAAGAAACAAAAAATTGGCGAACGCAAGTTTTCTAATTTGGACGAGAATTATCACAATTCACCACATAATGACAAAGTCATTGATCAAACAATCATATGCTGCATTTTAAAATACTCTAATCCCATGATTTCAGTTCTCCTTGCCTTAACTTCAGTGGGACTAAAAATAATGACCAATTGAAGCATAAATGCAAGAATAACAGAAATTCGTCAATCAAGAGGGTTAAAAAAAAAACATATCAATAATCAGGCAGAGGAGTTACAAAATCACCAATTCCAGGGTCGGTATCAATAATGAGCTTCTCGCACTTAGAGGCAGAGCTATAGAGTACGCCATTCTCGAGCTCGACGGGGCCAGAACCGGAGATCACAGGCTTCATAATCGTGCCCATCGAAAAAGGTTAGCGGTTACGATCACCAGAAATAGAAGAAGAAAGAGATTGAGGCTTCGAATAGACAGAGAAGATCCTGGAGTTGGATTCAATCTCTGCCCAGAGTTGCCTCTCTTCCCACTACTTTCTCTCACAAAAATTTATTCCCCTTCTCTGTCTGCCGTGGTATCTTGAATGGAGAAACTTTGGGCCTCTTCCTCTAAACGTTGGTACTTGGCACAGAGCCTGTAGAAGACGACGAAAGGCGAATATTTATAGCTGGCTCCAATGACTCAGCGCCATGTGTGTACCGTGAGAGATTGGGGCACCCTTTATGATACTGTGTTCCGTTCAGGATACCTAATTTTTTTTCGTAGCTCCTTTTAATCAATTGGATTGGATGCGTGACGTACTGTTCTCCTCGTCATAGGAGGAAATATTGTCAAGGAAAATATTCATATAATAACAACGCTCAACGCCTCTTCTTAGTGTAAGTTTTACTTTGTAAGGCCCGAAGATTGGATGCGTAACCTACTAGCCCACATGATTGCAAAAAACGTAGGAAAAAATAACAGTTAGTATAACACAACAACAATCACTACTTAAACACACACCAAAGGAGGGGCTACAAGCACGCTACGTATGATTTGCAGCCTTAATCCTAGATATCTACAAACTTCTATCCTAAGCCATGTCCTTTTTTAGTCCTATAAATTTAAAATCATATTTAATCATCTTGTTCCAACTTTTCTTTAGTCGTCCTCTACTTTTTCTACATTCCAAAAGGTTCATCATCTTGCACCTTCGCACCGATACATTCTCACTCATCTTAACATGACCAAACCATCTTGGTTTAATCTCCCTCATCTTATCTTCTATAGGTGCAACTTCCGCTTTCTCTCTAATCAGTTCATTTATAATTCTATCTAATGTCGTATAGCCACACATCTATCGAATCATTCTCATTTTTATTACCATTAACCTATGGACTTGAGTTTTCTTAATTGGTCAGCACTCTGAATCTTATAACAAAGCTAAACCAACTACCATACGATAAACTTTCTCCTTCAATCCTATAGGAATTTTTGTATCACACAATAATCTGAAAGCGTTCTTCCATTTTGTCATCCCACTCTAATACGCTAGTCAATATCTACGTCAATATCTCCTCCTTTCTCCTCAATGATCGAGCATAAATACTTGAACTTCTCAGCCCTTGGTATTGCGACATCGCCCATGATGACTTCTTCACCACCTGTTTCCTCACCACTAAACCCACATTTTAAGTACTTATTTTTGATCTCCTCAATCTAAATCCACTAGATTCTTAGGTATGTCTCCATTGCTCTAGCTTACAAATAAGACTATCCCTGGTCTCATTGATGAGAGCAATATCATTAGCAAATAGCATACATCACACAGCGTGGTACCCCATCCTAAATCCCTAATATGAGTTCATCCAAAAAAACAGTGACAAGAAATAGGCTTAAAGCTGACCCGTGATGGAGCCTAATGTCAATAGAAAAGTCCTTCATGTCTCTTCCTAAGGTCCGAACATTTATTTTTACTCCCTCATACATATCATTGATAGCTCAGATATACACCAGCAACATCTCTTTCTTCTCCAAACACTTCCATAATAGTTTAGGCGGTACTCTACCATACTCTTTCACTAGATATATGACACTATGTGAGATCCTTTTTTCTATCCCTATACAATTTCATGAGCCTTCTAATGAGATGTATTACTTTTATAGTCAATCTACCTGGCATAAAACTAAATTGGTTTGCTAAAATTGAAATATCCTTCCTTAACCTTCTGCCAATCACTCTTTCCCACAACTTCATAGTGTGCCTAGGCAGTTTAGTACCCCTATAATTATTACAATCTTGAGTATCACTTTTGGTTTTGTAAAGCAGGATAATTGTATTGATTCTCTCCATTCTCTAGGCATCTTTGCAGTCTTAAAAATGGCATTAAAAAGCTTCATTAACCACTATATTCCCTCAGCACCCAAACATTTCTAGCTTTCCACGGGGATACGATCCGAACCCACAACATTTCCAGTCTTCATCTTCCTTAACGCGTCTCTAACCTGTTCTTTACTAATGCCATTGTAAAACTTGTAGTTTTGCTGCCCCTCCTAATCCCATTTCTCATTGATCTGGGAATACTCACTCATCTCGCCCTTAAAGTGCTTAAAAAGTAACTCTAACATCTCTTCCTTATTTTAGCTTCTTCCACTAATACCTTACCGTCATCACCTTTGGTGCACCTTACGTTTCCCACGTCTCTTGTTTTCTTTTCCTCGCCCTTGCTAGCTTGAAGACATCTTTCTCACCTTCTTTTGTCTCCAGTTTTTGATATAACTCTTCATATGCATTATTCTTTGCTATAGTGACAAGTTTCTTTGCTATCTTTTTAGCAGCCTTATAGTTACTAAATCAACATCTATTTATCTGTCTGTTCTACTATCGATTAGGGAGGCATAAGCATTTTGTTTCTCCTTACTTTCTCTTTCACCTTTTCATTCCACCACCAAGCTCCTTTTGTCTTGCCTCTACCTCCTTAAGAGATTCCTAAGACCACCTTTGCTGGCCTACAAATGCACTCAGCCATTGCTTGTCACATTTTGGCTGCATCCTCTACTCACTTCCAACTCCCTTCTACTTTAATCTTGTCTGATAATGCTGTTGCGCTCTCCATAGTAAGACTTCACCATCTAACTCTAGGATCTTTGATCCTTCTCTTCTCCATCTTTGAACTCTAAATCACCACAGCCATTACCAATAGTTCATGCTAAGTCCCCAAATATTCATTGGGTATAAATTAATCTTAAAATAAGAGAATTTTAAACCATTCATCTACAAACATTGAGGCAAGAATTTTATAAGAAAGGTCTTCCTGGCACCAACCCAAAAATCCAAGCGCAAGTTATGAAAGATCAAAATCCAAAAGTGCAATTGTGAAAGATCACAATCCGATTAAGAATTAAAGAAGGAAACATAAGGATTGTAAGTGGTGGATTGCTTGGAGAGTCCTCGTAGCATCTTTAGAAAAATTATAAGTGTAGCAAAATTTAGGGATTGTCCCAAGAACCCCATTGTCATTTTGGGACAGGGTGTTGATCAAGAACTATTAACTTGAACTTCACATCTTGCTCAAAATTAAATTTAATGGATAAAAAAGAAGACTACGATATGGAAGATGATATCTTCAACCCAAAACAGGAGGATGGTCCAAGATGCCCTACCATTCACCTAAATAAGGTGGACAAAACCATAAAAATATACATTGGTTATTAAAATATTTGAAACAAGCTAACATGCATGCAACTTGTAGAAGATTTTAGGCAAACCGGCACCAAAAAAGGATTTTGATATGTGATTATTATATGACTTGTTTTGCTTTGCAGGTGGAATGTACCCACGTCTTACCTTAAGATTCGTGGATGATAGGAGTAATATCCCAAGGTTTGATTAAGGAAAGAGTTTGAAGATTTAAAATAACTATATATGAGCTCACTCACCTAAGAATGCTTAGTGTTGAGCACTCTTAGGATGCTTGGCATCTTGGGATGTATTCCCTGTTAGCATTTGAGTGAGGTTAAAGTATGTTAAAAAGCATGTGATGATTCGTGATGCTAAACGTGAAACCTTGAAATAGTTTGGAGTAATTATATATAGCTTAGGGGGCCTAAGCAATACATATAGTATTAGAGTTGATCCGCAACCATGACAAGCATTGATGACTGAGGGAGCCTTAGATATTCACCTAGTGGAAGGGGATTCTAAGAGTGACCTACTGGTCAAAAAGGATGCAAAAGTTGGTCACATTGCGATGCATGTCAGGGACAACGTTGTGCTATTGGGGGGTGAATAAAATACCCCAAAATGTGATTATGAATAGACTTTAAGGATTTGACATGACTAGCCCTACTATCAGAAGTACACCTTTTTTCCTACGGATCAACTCTTGATATCTTCACAATTAAGCACACTTGATGTATAATACTATTTAGATAGGTGACCTCAAGTGAACTTTTTCTGGATAGCCTAAGAGTGAGGATGAAGCACACTATATAGGCCTAGAATGATTTATATGGCTAACTATTAAGCCTTAAATAGTTTTAAGTAACTGACACTAGCATTAAGGGGGTTAGAGCATTACAGTAAGAGATAATTGTATAAGATCAAGAATATCCACAAGTAATATATCATATAAGCAATCCATTTACATGTTTGATCTGGATAAGCATCTCCCAATCCTAGCAATGAACAATTTGATCGTACACAAGACTCAAGATAAGTTTGGCAGGGCTTTAGATGTCATTACTCCCTTATGATCATGGTTGTTGGCCCCAAGCTTAGAGTCAAGTTACCAGGGGGTCAATGAGGTGACTTCATAGAAAATCATTGTGGCTAAAAGTATGACATTGTTGTGAACACTAAGTCTGAGACCTTAACTCTAGGTTAGAAAAAGTATGTAATAAAATAGTGGAGAAAAGCATGGATTTAGAGATGGTAAATAGATTGAGTTACCCTTCTCAAGACATGAGTCTCCATAACGGAGGCTCGATGTCAGTACTTCGACAATTTCATCAACTCCTTGTATTACAATGTTGCTAAGTTTAATTCTGAACTGTAACACCCCGACCCCTCCTTAGGTTGTGGGTGATCACCAGGAACAACATAAAGGATTGTCCACTGGCCGTACAAATCACCATACGCCTTTCTAGCATGCTTCATCCTCGCTCACATGCGGCATGGAAAGCTTTCCACGAGGTCACCCATCATAAGATTTCTTCATAGTAAGCACGCTTAATTGTGGAGTTCGTAAGAGAGGGCTTCCCAAAAAGCAAGGTGCACCTTTGGTAATATAAATAGTCACTTCGATCCTTTTAAACCACACTTGGGATATTACAATCACCCCACTTGAAGAACACAACTAATGCCCCAACCCCTCTTAGGTCGTGGGTAGTAACCAGGAGCGACTTCAAGGATCATTGATTGGCATCATAAATCATCATAACCCTTTTTGGCATGCTTTGTCATCTCTCGCACGCTGCCTAGGAAACTACCCAAGAGGTCACTCCTTATAAGATTTCTCCTCAACGACCATGCTTAACTGTGGAGTTCTTGAGAAATGGGCTTCCTAAAAAGGAAGGTGCACCATTGGTGATGTAGGTAGTCACTGCATATCCTTTAAGCCGTACTTGGGGTATTATATAAACTATTTCCTAAATTATGAAGTAATTATAACTTCGAGTTCTAGCCCTATAACACCTTCCTAAACTCTCAAAAACTTACTAACTCTAAGTTCTGTCACTATAATGCCTTCTTAAACTCTTAGGGAGTTAACACTCTAAGTTCTAACTCTAGAACTCCTTCCTAGACTCTCAGTGAAGTAAAAATCTGAGGTCTAACTCTAGAACTCCTCCCTAAAGTCTTAGTAAAGCAATACTCAATTGCTTGTAAAAGACTTCTCAATTCTCTTCCTCACAAGCAATTATAAGAGCATTACAAGTATATGATTTGAATGAAAAGAAACTCTCGAATAACATTATGCTTCTCTAGCTGGTTCCTTATGTCAATTTTAGTTTAGAGTTTCGGGTATTAAATATCTTAATCATTGTTCACCAAGCTAGAAAAATTGCCTTGCTTTTCTTCCTCCTTAATAGGAACAACTTTGAAATCCAGGTTGTAAGCACCAAATTGATGTCCGTGGGATTCTAGAATGACTACATGAATACATGTCCAACACATTGCTTCCTAGCGATGATAATTACATAACCCACCGATTGTGACGCCACATTGTACTTGAATTCCTACCAACTAGTCTATACAGTAAAGAATATTTCTTATATAGCAAAAATTCTTGAAAAGCTTCAAAAAGCATTTGAAAACTCAAAATATTTCAAACAAGCTTCAAGAATGGAAAAAACCTGATTTTAGTGCAACTTGCAAGGATAGGGGTTTGAACATGTAACTTAGAGCATGACATAGTAGAAGCAAGGATAGTGGGGCTGGCACATTACCTCACACTAATTTATTCCAAAGCAATCCACTTAATCATTGAATGTTAAAACATAGGTCTTACCCAAAGTGCAAGGTGGCAGCGTGATCCCCAATGCGACTGAGGCCTTACTACAAGTTTTGAAGTCCTAACGGCTATTGCTGGACCCGTAATCATGTTAACAATGCCTTTTCATGATTTACACCTTATTTTTGCACCGAAACTGGAGTCAAATGATACCTGAGTCTGTATAAATTATTTTTGTTGTTGAATAAGCAACAGATAAGTTGTGAATCCGATAGTGACACATGCATAGAAACCAATACATCTTCATTATTTGGGCCACGATTCATTTACTTATGCAAATTGATGAAAATTGATATCTTAGAAATTAGACTCAACAAACTTTCCAATGAAAAAGAATCAAATTGATTGGACATTAGATAAGAAAGTTATGGCCTGAGGAAGTTAACCCTGCCAAACAAACTAGCCCAGCGTCATAATGTGACGCTGGCCCTAGAGGCTGCGCCTAGGCCCATCTACCTCCCGCTACTCTTGCTTTGGCCTACACTACATGAATTAATTCATTTGCATGAATGTTCAATCAACTGCCTAAACCACTTTCAAATCAAGACAAAATTAATCTTGATTGATGAAAATAAGTTTTGATTGATTCTATTTGATTTATTTTTCATTTGATTGGATCTTTCTCTTTTTAGGGTCATTTCTTAGCCAAGTACATTTCCTCTATTATAAAAAGAGAGTTTCCCCCTCTCATCTGATCACCATTCACTACCTATGAGAAACTTCCTCTCTTTCTCCCTAGCAATTTCTTCCTATTCCACCTTACAAAAATATTTTGACGTAGTAAAACTCTACTCAAATCTTCACTCAAACTTATTCAATTAGACCGGATTTCATCCTACCCTAACATGCTTGGGTAAAGGAAATGAAGGGACAAGCATTGGTTGGCCAACTTCTCCGATTGAGGTAGTTTGTCAAGGTTGTAAATCAAAGAAGACTAATTGCGTGTTTATTTTTCATTTCACTCTATCGTTCTTCGTATTGGCAATTATATTTTCCTTTGATTCTCCATTATTTGATTTGTTTATTTCTTTTAGCACATCAATAATACTATGCCCATAACAAAGTGATCACAAAATTTATTGATTTCCTATGTTTTTTATTCTCTTATGAATTGGTTTGCAAATAACTAGTCATCAAAAATGTTCTTCATGTTATGTGCCTCACAAATAAAATAATAAACCTATGAAAAACATCATTGAATGGAACTGAAAAATAAAAGATTTAATAAATTCATTTATAATAAAGGTCGTTATTAAAGCTGACAGTCCAATGGTGGCTTTACCATGCATTAGATAGTACCTTCACCCTTGAATCCATTCTCATGGTTCATAGCCATAGAGTCATTTTCTGTAATCTACACTATGGAACCTCAGGAGTTGAAATTGTATAGAAGAAAACTCTTCTTCTTCTCGAAAATAAAATCCTATGTACTTCAGTTGCCCCTTCAGTTTAAAAGATCTAGTTGAAAGAAGAAACTGAGTATTTTCTATTGAATTGTAGGTTTGCGCATTTCCTTTGAAAATATATTGGTGACTCTATAAAGTTAAAGCACCATTCCATCCTACTACGTTTCACCACAGAGCCACCACTTTGAGAAAATTGATGTGATATGCCCCTCTAAAGACTGTGGATCACAAGGGAGGGAAAGAAGAGCCGGTGGATTCTCAGGGAGCTCTGATCTCAAACCCCCTCGTGGATAGTGAAACCATTAGTCTTGAATGCTTTCGGGGTCGAAGCTTTGTTTTCTAGGGAAGACTTTGTTCTTTCCTTCTTTAGAAAACATTAAAACTTTTAGTGGAACGCTTCTTTATTTTTAATCTCTCCTTTTACAATCCAAATTTAACTCATGCATTCAAGCCAAGTTAATATGTGAATATTTTGCCAAATTTAGTATGAAGGTAATATTAAATGGAAACATTTCAATAAATGAATCTTCAAACTTATGCTGAATCATTAAGAATAATTAAAACATATCTCTAATGACATTACTGAAATGCAAATATGGCTAACTGTCCTAAAATACCAAATTTTACTTAGCAAGCATTTTACAATTGAATAATGTCGGAAAAAAAAATTATGTTTAAAGTTACAACATGAACTCTGACATTAAGGTCAATGTGAGACATTCTAGCAATAGGCTTCATGACATAGATTAAAGAGTGTTGGATCTAAAAAAAAAAATTGATGTTGATGGTCTCAAACATATTAAGATGTTATTGTTATTTATATGCAATATAAGTCATAATATGTAATGATATATGTTGTGCCTATATAATGATATACTTAATTTGATTGATAATATTGTATGATTTGCTAAGCTCAAAGGTGAGATCGTTGTCAAAGCACCTTACCATTAGAATTTAGAATTGTACTTTGATTAACATGACCCTAAACATTAGAGTCCTTAACACCGACCTTTTGTGTATAGCTTAGATGTCCTTGTGTGACTGTTTAGTTTATTAAACAATGAGTGAACTGCTTAATGTTAATCTCATGCAAGTGATACCCTCGATCATATATACTTAGTTAAAGAAGTCAAATGGCATTATGAATGAGATGTTTTCTATAAATAGCTCTAGTTGATTGATGAGTTCGCTTACATTAATTCTTTGACGTGTGAGTTATTAAAATTATTGATGTGATCAATATGTTTGTGATTGAAAGATTTATTATAATATACTTACATGTTTGTTGAGTTGGATACGACTAACAAAAGTAGGTAATGTAGAGTTGTCATACATGGAAGCATTCAAGATCAGAGCTACAAAGGGATGAACAATAGCTACCTAATTGATTTAGTTGAAGATCATATAAACAATAAGATATGGTGAATCACAAGCAAGAGTTAGAGGCCCGAACGTGAATTTTGCATGTGATGCTTGGAATTGATATTCATGCCTATGTGGTCCAATGACTAAGTAATCTCTCCCTAACATTCACATTATGAGATTTAAGACAATATCATGAAAAAATCACGACATACACAAGAAGAGAGGTCGATGAAGATTATGGTTATGATAAGGGATGAAAAAAAATGCTCAAATAAATATGTGCACATGTCTATGAGAAGAAAATAAAAGGAAATATGTTTAATCTAGTTCACTCATATAGACGTCAAAGTTACGTTAGAGTTAGAAGGTCTCAAAGCTAGAAACGATCATGAGCGAAAATTATCAGAGTCACATCAGAGTTGGACTGTGTCAAAGTTATATAAGAGTGAGAAATCATGAAAGTAGGAGTTCACAATATTATCTTCAATGGCTATATGGAGAAACTCGTTAAATTTTATCTTGCTATGTGATGAACGTGATTAACCTACAAAAAGCAAGATATTCATTAATTTAGATTGTCGATGGTGTTGGCAAAAAAATATTTGAATTCAAATAAAGAAGACGTTGCCTTTAGCCTTAAAATGTGAAAGACACGCTCTAATAGGTCTGTAGAAATGGTAGGCATTTAGTATTAAGCTACCTAGAACTTATTTTACAAAGGGATGACTAATAGCTATCTACAATAGAGCAATTGATGGTGAAGACTGAGGTACTGGGTACATTAGATCCCAGGTTCAATTCTCCCTTTCCCCATTATATTGTAATTGTATTGTATAGCCCTTTGTGGCTCCTATGGACCAACAATAGAGCAATTGATTAGGCAATTCTAAATCTAGAAAGAAATTTAAATATGTGAATTTGAAATGCGGTGAGCAAAATGATGAAAAGAAAACATCAAAAGTGACCATTACAAACCCTAATGAGGACCTTGTAGCCAAAGATCAAAGGCACCAATCAATCTTGTCTTTATTCGAACAACTTATAATCTTCTCCAATGGTCAAACACATTTGAATTGTCTACAAATATAGGACCAAGAAAAAAATATGAGAATTGGAACACCCCAAGTTACTTATATTCTTTAGGTATTCTTCCCATTATTCAAGAGTTGTAATTCACTCAAATCTTTGTAATATGCTTATAACACTTACGAGACATGAGAGTTAATAAAATTCTCATATGTGTAAGTATGTTGTCAACTTGATCATGTATGCACTATAGGTTTGAGACGTTCAAGAGACTAAACACTTTGGACAAAGTTCTAATTGAGCTAGTGAGAGCTCAAGGCAAGTTTGTTAGGGAGTTTCAAAATCCCTACTATGTTGCCATAGAGCCAAGAAGGTTTCTCATCAGTGTTATCCTCATAAGAGTTAGAGAACTCTAGAGTGGAGATTTTCATAGTGCTTTGACAAAACACAGATTCTAAGGAAGTCAGCTCTCATTATGTGTTTGGTGAGCTCTCAGAGTCTCAATGTAAGACTAAAGATTGGCAACAAGTAGTGAGGCTCTTGCTAAGTACTATCAGCTCGAGAGATAGGGAAGTCTATGAGAAGAGCTAGTTAGTCATTTGTGAAAACTCTAATTGTAGAAAAAGTGTGAAAGGACATTTCTTGAGCTTGTCTTGTGGAGATAGTGGATTTGGTTGAAATCCAAAGGGAGGACCTTAGTTGGAGACTTAACCAATTGGTCAGTTGAACTTTGTAAAAAATTCCTTGCCTTGTCTCCCTTTACTTTCTGCACAATTCATTGCCTCTAAGCTTATCTCTTTACTAGATACCAGAGTCTTTATGTTTGTTCCTACACATTGCTTTATTGTTTTCAGGGTCTTTAACGAACTGGACATGCATGTATTTCACTTATAATTTAAAACTATCTAAGTTTACAGTTTTCTTAAGTCACCTATTCACTCCTTTATCATGACACACCTTAATAGTGAGACCAATAGAGAATTCAATAAAAATGCTTGATAGATAATCTACTTAATTGTGAAAAGCAGTCTCCATTCTCCATCATTCTCAATTGTAACAACCCCATCACTAGTGATCATATTAGTCCCAATAAACTTATCTTTTAATGATTAATATTGCAAAAGACTTATTTTCATTTTGTCTCTGTTTCTATCTACAATATTGTTTTTCACTTTAACGTTGTATCCTTTTTTAGATGGTATAGATTTGCAGAATTTGCTAAAGGAGAAAATGTTCGTGCTGGACATTCAAATGCTAAGTCGCCATGACCCATTCAAGGTAGTTTCTTTATTGTCCTTCCGTTTTATGTTTATCCCAATTATACTAGTGTCCTTCATCAAACTTTGTTTTGACTTTAGCATTGTGCTATTTTAATAGATATTATAAATTGCAAATATAAATATTGAATGGATTAATGTAGAATTCATTTTTTTGAAGTACTTTTTACCTATTTTGTTTCCAATTAATTTGCATTGGTTCTATTAGTTTTTTAATCGTTCAACCCTTTCTCATTTTCAAAGGGTTAATTTTTTGGGTTATGGCATCAAGTATTGGTGATATGTCATGTACTGCCCCCAGTGACATCCTATATGTTATATTTTTTATCCATACTTCCTACTAAGAAGTGAAAATATTTAGATGTACCCCTGTTGATCTCAATCACATAAATATTGTTTATGATTTTGTGAAATCTTTTGTCCTATGTTATATATCTATTTAACAAGGAATATTATTAAATATACTTGGCTTATATTTGATGAACATGTTAATGAATCTATGTTTGCTACGATATCATAGTTCTATTAACTCATAACATATGTCACACTATATATAGGCACTTGATTTGATGTAAATATAATTTATTGCTACAAGTGAGGCATGTATGTGGATGACTACATGATGGTAGCTACTCAGAGTTTGAGAAATTAAATTGATGTTTTCTTTATGAATTGAAAAGAGAGATGTCATTCTATCAATAACCACAAAAACGGGGAAAGGTGGCATCAAACAATCTAATCTAGTGGAATCAACAAGGAAGACTTTATATTTTTACAACAAGGCTATGTAATCAATAAATTGTTATATCCCCTTCCACTTTGTGTGATGGAAGGGGATTTAACTAAAGCCTCAAGGGCTTCGTGCTAAGCCATTATACAAGATCATGGTCTAATGATTAGTTTTGAAATTAAATTTATATTCTTGATAGAGAAAGTGCAGGGTAAACCCTACTACCTCTATGAGTTGTTGATGGAAATGACTATATGATGGGTTCGCTTGATTTTGTCAACTATGAAGTCGATATATGTCAACTTGTGACAACCTATCATTTAACTAACTAGTACTACTATGAGATAAGTACAAAAGTAAAATATTGTATTTCTAGAACAAGTTGCAAGAATTATAAAAGTTGTAGGCATTAAAACCAACAAGAGCAATATTGTCAACGATTATATATCCATGACTCAATATACTGATAATATCTGGTGGTATATCTACATAACCAATTAGAAATAAACAAGCCAACGAGAACTAATACTATTATCCAATATATAGGTAATAATAACTACTGCCAGTGTTATTACTGCCCATTCTTTAATTTATGTAATGTTAGTACTACCCATTGTTTAACTTACGCTATCATCCAATATATATGTTCATACAATTTATAGGGTGTTGATATGACTTGTTCCTATTCTGTATTGCTGATGGGGTCATGGTATTGTAATTGTTGCTTTATCTTACTAGGAACACTTTTATAGTTATATATTGTCGTATATATTTATAATATATCATATACAAATATAATATGCAGGTATAGAGTTAAGCATTCATTGTCCAGATCAACCCATGTATTAAGAGTGGAAAATACTCCCAAACTTTAAAAGGAAGGTAAATACCCTTTGACCGCATTAAGTCTTTTATTTTTTTGTCGTAATTTTGATGATGTTGCCCTTTTTCTTTTTCAAAATAGATAAAGTAGCATAATTTGATGACATAGCATATTATATGAAAAAAAATCTAAATTAAGTACTTAGGAACAATATAGTACATGAAGCACTACTAGTTTCTTAAAATGGGAAGAACCAAGATGTGATCTCAAGCAGATCAAGTAAACCAAGCTACAATTTGCAAACAAAAAAAGAGATAAGGGATAAAACTAAGCAACTGGAATATTAGAGCTCAACTTTTAGATATAGTGAGATAAGATGTCACAACTCGAAAGATCATAAAAGCCTCTTGAACAACACCCTAGTGAGCTAAACTAGAGATAAGCAAGATAGATTTTGAGGAAGTTTGAAACTCAACCATTTCATTCATTCACCAAGTGTGTAATGTGTACATGTTCAACCTGAAATTATACCAGTTTATATCATTTTACTATCTAATAATCGCTCAGAATAAATTGGTTAAATTAGAATTTTAATAATATCTTTATCTATTTTTTAGGTACTGGAAACACCTTGAAAAAATAAATATGTTCGCTTGAACATGTGCAAGGATTGGATCGGATTGAAGAGGGCAAGAAAGAACAAAAAAAAAGAAGAACCAGGCTAGGTGAGCCCAACGGCCCAGATCCGTGACCCAATCTGCCATTGTCCTTCATTTCCCTTTTTTCCTCTTCTGGGTCGGCCCAACCTATTATCACCAGAACTGAACCCACCAACACCTTCCCTTCTCTTTCCCTTGCTTCACGTGTGGGCCGAGCTCCATTTTCAGTCCGTGGCCCAGCAACTGCATCCACCCCAACCCACTCCCCTTTTGTCACTTAATTGTCATGCATATATCACATGATCTGCTTTCCCCTTCTTCCTCTTTCTCTCTCCCCGAATTCATCCCAGTGAAGTCGAAGCCCTGCGTTGGTTCTGCTTCTTCAACCCTTGTCCCTCTCTCTCTGCTCCTTCAATATCATCATTGTTCGTTAATCCTGGACATTATTCTTCATCATTGTCACTAAGACAGCGGTTTCAAGGATTTATTTAGGGAAATTAATTGGAGCAAGAAGGGACGATGAAGAGGCGAAGGCAATTTACAAAAATGGCCAGCGAGCAGTAGCAAAATGGAGGGCGATTTTCGGAGTGTTTTAGTTCTCTTTTTTTTTTTCGATTTTCAACCCTCTTTTCTGATTACAGATTCAATTTCTTGTTGTGAGGATTTATGTAATTCAGTTTGAAGTTGTGAAATTCAAGTGGAACTTTTGATATTTGGTTGGGAAAAGTATTCAATTTGGATTCGAATTTGGGCTGTTTCGCTGAATTTGAATCGGTTTCTTCTCTCTGTTGATTCTACGTACTTCGGCTTTGAGCCTGTGACTTTGTGTCTTTGAGCATCTGGGTTCTCCCAAAGGCCGTTCTCCTGCTTGTTCTCATGGAGTTTTTTCTTTTCTCACCACTTTGATTTGTTAAATAATCCAATCTTTATTGCCCCTCCCCCGCTTATTCAAGATTTCCTTTAATTTTATTAATTACGTTGTTTATGCTGAAATCCTCGAATAAGAGCCTTTGGTATTGCTCTTAAGTTCATTTGTTTCATGGTGGTTTGTTGTTATTAGTGGTTTGTTTTTAGGGTTATGTGTGTTAATATATTTGAGCAATTTGTTTTTTTCCCCTTGTCATGAGCTGATTTTAATGTTGATTTAGCCTCATAAGTAATCTGATTTCATAATTCGTCCTAGAGGGACGACACCCGTAAGTACTCAATGAACTGCCACATACTTGCGAAAATTACAAGTTTTACGCCATTGCCAGGGATGGTTTGTGAAATCCGGTTGCGTCGAGTCATAGTTTAATTATTTGAGTCGTTTGAGTCATTTTCGTTTTAATTTTTTTTATTTTGATTTTTTGGTTTTGCTTGAGTTTTTATTTAGTTTTAGTAATTTAGTTTAGATTATTTTTGATTTTTGAATTAAGCTAGTATTTTTTATTTTTATTTAGATTTGTTCAATTTTGATTTCTAGAGGTTACTTACTGTTGAAAAATAGTACTAACCAATCCGGTTTATGTGTAGCAAAAAGAAAAAAGAAAAGTCAGAACTGAACAGAAAAAAAACAACACCATCGATGCAGAATTTTCATCATTTATAGATTCTATTTGAATTTTTTGGAGCATTTCTGGTGTGATTTTTATTGTTTTTTTAACTTTGCTTTGAGTTTTAAAAGAAAAGAAAAAAAAATAGAAACATCCAAAATCCAAAAAAAAAAGAAAAAAAGGCCAAAAATATATCATTTTGTGAGGGTGTGGGATTTACATGATTAGCTGGATTAGAAACCCTGAGAATAATAGATTTGTTAGGAGTGAACCTAACTGTGACTTAGAACTCAAACCTGAACCCAAGCCTGAATTAGAAGAAATGGCACAAGAAAGATCTTTAAGTGATATTTTCTATCCTCCTAGGACTGCTTTGCCATCTTACTTCACTATAACTGACTTAGGGCCAAATGTGACTTTTGAATTGAAACCTCACTATACTCAAATGCTCTCTAAATTCAAATCTTTAATGGAACCTTATTTATTTTTGAGGGAATTCGAAGAAGTATATTCTATGATGCATTTTCCTAATATCCTTATTGATGTTGTGCAAATGAAATTGATTCTTTTTGCTTTGAAAAATTCTGCTAAACAATGAATGTATGGCTTGACTGCTAATTCTGTTACTTATTGGAATGATTTTGTACGATTGTTCTTGAGAAAGTATTTCCCTAAGGCCAAGACTGTTAAGTTAAGGAATGTGATTAATAAATTTGTACAACTAGATAGGGAATCATTTTGGAAATGCTTTGAGAGGTCCAAAAATTTGTTGGCCCAATGTCTTCATCATGATTTAGACTAAGCATGTTTGTACTAGATTGTATATGAAGGACTTGACCAACATGCCAGAACCATGGTAGAGTCCATGTGTCAGGGTGACTTTCTTTCTAAGAGCATCGCGACTGCTTGAGAATTTTAAAAGGACTTAGTTGAGAAAACCATATAATGGGAAACCGCTCGCAATGATAGTCTAAGTTACAGGTTTGCAAGGGGTGAGTTGCATTCTGTCTCTGATGTGAGTCACTTAGAGTCTAAGATTGCTATTTTAGAAAATATGTTGAAGGGGTTGTCTCCCGAGATGCCCTAGTTATCTTAGACTTCTACGGTGTCTTGTTCTCACTGTTAGGCCTTAGATCATCCTTTGAATGCTTGCCCTTATTTTGTTCACAAATTAGCAACTGGACAAGAGCAAACTAGTATGGCCTTTTAGAGACCCAAGAATGACCCCTTTTTCCCTTATTACAATCCAGGGTGGAGAAATCACCCTAACTTTTCTTGGAGTAATGGACCAAATGCTGCGGTTCCTAACTCCCAACCTGTAGTGTTTCTTGGAAACAACTTCCAGCCCATCTCCCATTCCTCCAATTCTTTTTAGAGACCGGTCTTTCTAAGTATGCCCAATATACCTAGGCCTCCACCTCCTATAGCTCGCGTTTATTCTTCTCTTGGTTGTATTGACATTGATAAAATTTAGAGGAGAATTTATAGCAATGTGAAGAGAATGATTAATGCTAACATGGAAAGAATGATGAGAATGATGACTGAGCAGTTTTCCCAATTAGCATCATCTTCTAGGGAACTAGGTACTTCTTCAAGACAACCTGAGGTGAACCCTAAGGTTCACGTCTCCTCTTCTTTTGGTGTTAATCCTAGTGAGCCTATGAGGAAAGTTGAATGCAGTTATATCTCTTCGATCTGGTCGAGAGATTAATAATCAAGTCACAAATCCTAATGAACCCTGCACGTATCCTCACCAATTTTTCAAAAATTCTACTGCTTCTTCTTTTTCTCTAGAAACCAGTTCATCCAGTAAGTCAAGGGATGCAACAGTTGTTGTCCCCAATGATTTTGATACTCGTCCACCTCCTAAGCCACCTTCTAAGAAAGAGGAGCCTAAGGAGAAAGATTCCTTTGATTTAGTTGATCCTTCACCTCCTAAGGGTTCTTCTTCTTTTGTTGGAAAAGTCCATATGCCTTTATCTCCTTTTTCCTATAGGCTTAAAAAGAAAGATCAAGCTCATGTTGAGAAGACGAGAGAGACCTTCTCTCATGTCAAAATTAACATTCCTTTACTCGATGATATTCAACCAATGCCTGCATATGCTAGATTTTTAAAGGATTTGTGAATGACCAAGAGACCTACTAGTGTCCCTAAAAAGGCTCTCTTAGCCTCTGGCGCTAATTTTATCCTTTCTCACCAAATCCCAGTGAAGTATAAGGACCCCGATTGCCATACTATTTCTATAGTTATAAGGGACCAACTTATTCATAGAGTTTTACTTGATTTAGGAGTCAGTGTTAATTTGATCCCCTTCGCTGAGTATGAGAGGCTAGGGTTAGGTGAGATGAAGCCTACCAAGATGGACATTCAATTAGTTGATAGATCAACCAGGTTGCCTAGGTTTATAGTTAAGGACGTGCTGATTAGAATGGGTGAGCTTATTTACCCTATAGACTTTGTTGTGATTGAAATTGAGAAGGTGTCCAATTCCGCTAGTCAAGTCCCTGTGATTCTAGGGCATCATTTCTTAGCCATTGCCAATGCCCTCATTAATGGTAGAAATGGTATGATGAGACTGTTTTTTGGAAACATGACCTTAGATTTGAACATGTTTAACATGCAAAGACAACCATCTAGTTGTGATGATATGGAGTTTTCTACTCTTAACTGGGTAGAAGATTCTGTACTCAATGATGACTTTGATGATATGTTTGCTGCTAAGTATAAGTCATTTCTTATTAATGATGAGCCTTAGTGTGTTGTGTTTGAGTTTGATGACTTCTGCTCTACTGTTGACTATCTACTTAATACTGTTTTTGAATCTGCTCATGAATCTCTTTCCCCTCTTGATCTTGAATTGAAATCTCTTCCTGACTCTCTTAAGTATGCATGCCTAGGACCTGATGAATCCTTACCTGTTATTATAGCTTCTAACCTAGATTGGAACAAAGAGGACAAATTGATTACCTTACTTAGAGTGCAACATAGAATTCATTTGGAGGATAATGCTAGGCCCTATTGAGACCACCAAAGGTGTTTGAACCCAAATCTACAGGAAGTAGTTAGGACGGAGGTATTGAAATGGTTAGACCATGAGATTATTTATCCCATTTTTTATAGTGAGTGGGTTAGCTCTGTCCATGTTGTTCCTAAGAAGCCCGACATTATCGCGATTAGGAATGACAAGAACGAGTTAGTCCCTACTCCTGTTCAATTTGGGTGGCGTGTGTGTATAAATTTTAGAAAATTGAATGATTCCACTAGAAAAAACTATTTTCCTCTTCCTTTCCTTGACCAGATGTTAGAGAGGTTGGCTGGACATTCCTTCTATTGCTTTTTAGATGGATCGATTATACCCATATCTCTATTGCTCTTGAGCATAAGGAGAAGACTACTTTCACCAGTTTGTTTCGGACTTATGCCTTTAGAAGAATGTCGTTTGGAGTGTGCAATGCCCCTGTTACCTTTCAAAGGTGCATAATTTCTATTTTCTCAGATCTAGCTGAGCAATGCATGAAAATTTTCATGGATGACTTTTCTGTGTTTGGGTCTTCCTTTGATGATTGCCTGTCTAATATGAGAAAAGTGTTAGAAAGGTGTAGATAGAAACATTATACTTTGAATAGGGAGACATGTCACTTCATGGTTAAAAATGGGTAGTCTTAGGCCACATTATTTCTAGAGATGGAATTGAGGTAGATAAGGCTAAGGCTGAATTGATTGTCAATCTTCCTCCTCCCCTTGAGTGAAAGAGGTGAGGTCGTTCCTTGGACATGCTGGCTTCTACCGTTGTCTCATAAAGGACTTTAGTAAGATAGCGAAGACCAACCTATTAGCTAAGGATGTGCCATTTCACTTCTATGAGGAGTGTCTTATGGCATTTACTAAGTTTAAGGAAGCCTTAACCTCTGCTCCCATTCTTTATCCTCCTATTTGGGGAGAACCACTTGAGTTGATGTGTGACGCGTCTAATTATGCTGTTGGGGTTGTTCTAGGACAACGAGTTGATAAGAGCCCCCATGTTATTTACTATTCTAGTCACACTCTAAATGATGCCCAACTGAAATATATTGTTACTGAGAAAGAATTCTGGACTGTGATTTCTGGTTTTGAGCAGTTTAGACCTTACCTGATTGGGTCTCATGTGATTGTCTATACTAATCACTCTCTGCTCTTAAGCACCTTCTTTCCAAGAAGGATGCTAAAGCTAGACTTGTAAGATGGATCTTACTTTTGCAAGAGTTTGATTGTGAGATTAGGGACAAGAAAGGCTTTGAGAACCTTGTAGTCGACCATTTGTCTAGGATTCTTGATGATACAGAGAGTGAGTCAAGTATTTTTGAGTGCTTCCCCAATGAGCAATTATATACTGCCCACGCTAATCACTGGTATGCTAACATTGTGAACTACCTGGTTGCTGGTAGGATCGCTAAGGGTTGGACTAAGAATGATAGAGATAGGTTCTTCCACCTTGTGAAATTCTTCATTTGGGATGACCTTTATTTATTTAAGTACTGCTTTGACCAAGTCTTTAGGAGGTGTATTCCGGACAATAAGGTAAGTAGTGTCCTTTCTTTTTGTTATGACCAGGCATGTGGGGGGCATTTTAGTTTGAGGAAGACTACAGCCAAAGTTCTTCAATGTGGTTTCCATTGGCCCACTTTATTTAGGGATGCTTTTGAATGCTGTAATAGTTGCCCTAAGTGCCAACAATTGGGCAGAATAAGTAGGAGATATGATGCCACTTAATCCCATAATTGTGGTAGAGATTTTCGATGTGTGGGGTATAAATTTCATGGGTCCATTTCCATCATCTTTTGGGAATGAGTATATTCTATTAGTTGTGCACTATGTTTCTAAGTGGGTTGAGACTATTCCTTCTAGGACTAATGACACCAATGTGGTTTTGAAGTTCCTTAAGGAGAACATCTTTACTTGATTTGGCATACCCTGTGCTATCATTAGTGATCAGGGCACCCATTTTAATAATAGGTTTTTTGATGTCTTACCCATTTTAATAATTGTCCAAAGGCTTGCTACCCCCACCATCCCCAAACTAGTGGCTATGTGGAAGTATCCAATTGGAAAATCAAATAGATTCTAGAAAAGACAATGAGTAGAAATAGAAAAGATTGGGTTAAAAAGCTTGTAGATGCTCTTTGGGCGTATGGGACAGCTTTCAAAACTCCCTTGAGTATGTCACCTTATAGGGTTGTTTATGGTAAGCCTTGGCATCTCCCTGTTGAGATTGAGCATAGGGCTTTGTGGGCTATTACGACATTTAATTATGACTTGACTGAGGCCGATGAGGAGCAGAGACTGCAATGGAGTGAGCTTGATGAGATAAGAGCTTGGGTTTATGAGAGTGCTCAATCTTACAAAGAGAGGGCTAAGTTGTTTCATGACAAACATATTCTTAGGAAAGAGTTTGCCTTTGGAATGAAAGTACTCTTATATGACTCTAAGCTCCATTTATTTCAAGGGAAATTGAGATCCCGATGGACAGGTCCTTATATTGTTTCACATGTTTTTCCCTATGGTGCTGTTGAAATCTAGGATCTTGATAGTTGTGCTAAATTCAAAGTGAATGGACAAAGATTGAAGCAATATCTGGAGTTGCCAAGTAAAGAAGATGTGGAGGGTCTGATACTCCGCGAGCCGAGTCTTGATCAATGATTGTGATGTTGAGATAGCTCAGGTGTATTTAGCACCCGACTTGATTTGCTTGAAATTTGTTTCCTTTCTTTCTCATTCTCTCTTTTTTATTTTCTTTTATTTTTGTATAGTTCTATGCTTTTCTCTTTCTCTTTTATGTATATATGTTGCACATTTCTTTTTGTTTCATGTCATTTTTGTTTTTGAGTCTTGTTTTTATTTTTGTATATTTGTTTTTCTTTCTAGTGTATATTTTGTGTTAAATGTTTCTTTCCACTCCCAATGAGGACATTGTGAAATTTAGGTGAAGGGATGGGGAAACTTTGAAACCTTAAGCAAATGATAAAATTTTTGAAAAAGATTTTTGGTTTTGTTTTTGGGGAATATATGTGCTATTCCTGATTGACTATGTTATCATGTACCTTAATGTTAGGTTGTATATAGATGTGGTGTGCATTGATAGAACTTACTTCTAAAGTGGGATGTTTGTATACAATCCTGAACCCCGACATTACTTCTAAGCAAGCTTGACCTTGGTAGATGAACCCTTGAGATTTTGAGCCTTATAGACTAATTCATCATTTATAGTCTCGTGTTTTTCTTTCATGTATGTCTCTTTCACGATTACATCTCTAAAACTTGCTTTGATTCTCTTTGAAATCACATTTTGCATGTACAGTATGATAATATGATACAGACATTCATTTGTTTTTGTGAGCTTCAAAGCCAAATTGCTGCCCTTGTGTTGAATGTTTTACCCTTGGTTAACCCCTTAGAGCTTTGACCCTTTTTTTTGTTGTGAAACCCTTCATTTTAGCCATTGGCCTAAACACATTTTCCTAAACCCTTCTTATTTTGTGTTTTGAGAGAGTGTGTGCTCATTATAATTGGTGTAAGCATTGGTTGCTCATTAGCTGTGCCTTTTAACTCCTCATTTCCCAAATCATTTGTACCTCTCTTATCCATAACCTTTAGCCCCATTACAACCCTAAAAAGTCATCTTGATTATTATTTTGCATATTGCATTCTATTGGTGTAGAGTTGAGAATCTTAGCAAGTCTATGGTAGTTTGTTTGATTGGAAGAGAATTGAGTGCACCTTGTTATATTTTAAACACATGAATGGGAATGTTCCACATTTCCCAAAAGTGAGGCTCTACTAGTCGAACTTATGTGTAATTCTCATGTGGGGTAAAGACTGTGTATATGTGTCAACAATTGGGATTGAGAATTTCTTGATTTGTACATTGCGTTTTTACGTGGTCTAGTGCTTTGGTTGCTTAAGTGATGTAGTTGATTGCAATGTCTATATGTTTTCCCTCGGTGCTGTACATCTTCTGCAAACACTCATGAGACCTTACTCGTCCACTAAGGGTAACCTAGGGTTTAAAGGGTTTGTTGCATATGCTAACTGCAGTTGTGGTTCCTACGAAAGTGAGTTAGGATTTTATTTTCTTAGCAAGGAATTTTAGTTTATTTTACTCAAGAACGAGCAAAACCTAGGTGTGGGGTATTGTTCAACCTGAAATTATATCAGTCTATACCCTTTTATTATGTGATAATTGCTCGGAATAAATTGGTTAAATTAGAATTTTAATAATGTTTTTATCTATTTTGTAGGAATTGAAAACGCCTTAAAAAATAGTTAAGTTCTCCCGAACAAGTTAAAGGGTTGGATTGGATTAAAGAGGGCAAGAAAGCAGGAAAAAAAAAAATAGCCAGGACATGTGAGCCCAATGGCCCAGATCCGTGGCCCAATTTGCCTTTCCCCTTCACTTCCCTTTTTCCCTCTTGTGGCTCGGTCCATCCTGTTATCACTAGAACCGAGCCCATTAGCACCTTCCCTTCTCTTTTTCTCACACAGGCCAACCTAGTTTTTTTTAAAGCCCAGTTCGCCCCTTCCTTTCCCAGACAACTCCCTCTCTCCTTTATTTCCCTTGCTTCGTGCGTGGGCCAGGCTCCATTTTTAGTCCGTGGCTCAGCAGCTGTGTCCACCTTAACCCTATCCCCTTTTGTCACTTAATCGTCATGCATATATCACGTGATTTGCTTCCCCCTCCTTCCTCTTTTTCTCTCCTCGAATTAATCCTTGTGAAGCCGAAGCCCTGCGCTGGTTTTTCTTCATCCACGCTTGCCCCACTCTTTCTCCTCCTTTAATATCATCGTTGTCCATTAATGCTGGACATTATTTTTCATCATTGTCACCAAGACGACAGTTTGAAGGAGTTATTTGGAGAAATTAATTGGAGCAAGAAGGGAGGATGAAGGGGTGAAGGGAAGTTAAAAAAATGGCAGCGAGCAGTAGGAGAATGGAGGGCGATTTTTGGAGTGTTTCAATTCTCATTTTTGTCCATTTTCACTCCTTTTTTCTGATTACACATTCAATTTCTTGTTGGGAGGATTTATGTAATTTAGTTTGAAGTTGTGAAATTCAAGTTGAACTTTTGATATTCGGTTGGGAAAAGTATTCAATTTGGATTTGAATTTGGGCTGTTTCGCTGAATTTGAACCAATTTCTTCTCTGTGTTGATTCTACGCACTTCGGCTGTGACTTTGTGTCTTTGAGCATCCGGGTTCTCCCGAAGGGTGTTCTCTTGCTTATTCTAATGGAGTTTCTTCTTTTCTCCCCATGTTTATTTGTTAAATAATCCAATTTTTTTGTCCCTTCCCTACTTATTCAAGATTTCCCTTAATTTTAATAATTGCGTTGTTTATGCTGAAATTCTCGAATCAGAGCCTTGTTGTTGCTCTTAAGTTCATCTATTTGAAGGTGGTTTGTTGTTGTTGGTGGTAAGTTTTTAGGGTTTTGAGGGTTGATATACTTGGACAATTTGTTTTTTTCCCTTATCATGAGCTAATTTTTAATGGTTATTTAGCTTCATACGAAATCTGATTTCATAATTTATCCCAGAGAAATGACACCCGTAAGTACTTAATGAACTACCGTATACTTGTGAAAATTGAAACGGTACAACTTTATGACTTCCCACACATAAAGGCAACTAATAGAATCAGAAACCAAGGGGAAAAAAACAACCATAGGAAAGGGGGGGGGGACCAAAAAGCAAAGCAAGTACAAAAGTAAAAAGCATCCTGTTGACAGTTACTTTTTAGTGCGGTAGGTTTAACTTTAAACAAGCATATCATCCAAAAGACATGCCCAGAGCTAGTCATTCAAAAGCTCTAAGAAAGCCCTAGATGTTTGCTTTTAGGTAAGTCCTTATGGAGCCTCAGTTGCCTAGTTGGTTGAAAGATATTGCTTAAGAAATGCAAATGATCCCTTGCTGAAACAGTCAAGACACCTTGTGATCTTTCTCACCTTTTGGTGCCCAATCTTTGAATTTCGCCTTGAAATCTTTTGCTGCTTTCAATGGACACTCTCAAAGGTTCCCCAAAAGTAGACTTGTAGGTTCCTAAGTTGGTCTAAGGTTAGGGAAAATGGACCAACAAAACCGGGTAGCATTCTAACTCAACTGGACAGTTTGGACAGCTTGGCTATATTGTAATCCTTATCCTATATGTACATGGTCCATCGAAGTAGAATTATATTGTAATCCTTATCCTACTCTACGAGGTAAGTCCGAAGAGATTAGGTTCGGCATCTACATGAATGCAATATTCCAAATTACAAACTCAATATTTATGCACATGATTACAGTATATTCAATAGCCTCATATTCCATCTCACAGACTTAGTATTTTTGTATGTGAATAAACTATATTTAGCAGCCTCACTTTGGTATGCTTTTGGTGCTTAGCAAACTTCAGGAATGTAGCATTCCACCTCACACTAGTACTTAAGTACTTGATTAAAGTGTATTCACTAGCCACACTTCTATGCTATTATTTGATGTATATCTAAACATAAATGTGCCTAGACAATACTCTATTTGAGCTCATGCTAGTTGGAAGTTTAAAATCATGCATATGGGTGGAGAATCATGAGCTGATTTGCTACAAGTAGTGACAACATTTTATCAAGCATTGAGAATAATTCTAATTATGTGGTCCTATATTTATTTGTCAAGTATTTTTTTGGGGTTATTTTTATCCCTCTTTCCAGTTAATTTGCCTTTTTTATTATTCGTATGGAGCAGGAGCTTTCTGATCAAGGATTCAAAGCCAGTCCAAAGACTTGGATAATGTTCCATAAAGCCTGCCAAAGTCAGTAGTCTACCAAGGACTTTGGTGTTGACTTTGAAGCTACTTTTGAGACAATATAAGGGGCATGGCTTAACTACTGATTTCCCCCATTAATACTCCACAAGATTCATCCACTCTTAAGCTTCAATTTAAGATATCAAAGTCTTTCCAAGTTTGCCTCACTTGGGAAGCCCAACCATGAACATCCACTTACTGGTAGAAGATGAATTATCAAAGGTGTTAAACTAACATTAAATAAAGCCTAATCTTTTTATATCGCTTCTCAAATTATCTGCATGTTTTAGCTTTAATGTTTAAAGGTTAAGCTCACCAGTTTAATGCTTTACAATTTATAGGGAAAAGGGTTAAACACTATTGATAAACCTCTATTTCAACCCTATTTTAGCCCCTATTTTTTAAAAATTGAACAAAAAGGGGAAAAATATAGAACGAGCTCGTTAGGAAATAAGAGTAGAAAATTAAAATTCTATTAAAGGCAAAACATCCTTCCTTCCTAAACTTCACACTGAAAGTCAGAACCACCTGGGATTTTGATAACTTTTGTGGGGTGGAGTAGCAAGACTTGGATTAGCCAATCCCTTAGCAGCAACGATTGCTAATCAATTTCTAAAAGTATGTAATCAACATTTAACCATTTACGAATTATACATGAAATATCATTTACTAATCCTTTATATGTAGAGCCTGTTATAAGTGTCCTTATAATACAAAAATGTAAATATAAGTACAAGATCTAGTTCAAATTAACAAGATACTTGTAACTAATCACTATTTTCAACCGAACCCCTACAACTACCCTATGAGTCTTAAGACATGCTGCTTGGAGCCTAAAAAAATCTCCTTGAGAGGGGATAGTCTAGGTTCCTCATCCTTGGAAGGCGAATGATAAAGGAAGCAAAGAGAGAAGTGACCCCCAAGATTGGGAAGTAGATTGGGATCATGCAAACAGGTGTTGCCGAAACCTCCAAGTATAGTTGGATGCAGTGAACTACGTAGGGATCAGAAAGCCCCTGAATATGATCTAGATCTTGAGCCATAAATGAGAGGGCAATGAGAGGGATGGTTATAAACCCCCCTCAAAGAGCTAGGTTCTGAATGGAGGAAGCACCGAAACCAACTGACTCCATAAGTAAGACGTAAACCAAATCTTGAAGCATGACCTATCACCTTCCTTGATGCTCTCCAACAGATGTTTATACTAGTCCTTATAATCGATCTGACCATAGAGTTTAGTACTCATAAGGATATAAATGTAGAAATCAGGAAAGGACCTCCCTCCTCTCTTTCTCACTTACTTGCTCCGAGACCTTGTCCCACTTTGTCGATCCTGATATCCATCTTCTTACAAGATAATGAGGAAACAGTAGGGGACAAGTAGCAGTCCACATTGAGGAGCCAATCAAGTTTAACATCTCCTTACTATTTCTTTTCAAAATTCGAAGAAAGAAAAAACAGGAGAAAGATCAATGTAGATTCGAAAAGCACAAAGAATACCTTCAAAGTCTAAGTGTTTAACAAAATTCTTCTGGTGTAGTGGCTAAGTACTTACAATAAAAATTAGGGTAGGAATCGACTGTGTGGTTAAGAGATTTTACGAAATATATCCCAACCATAACTATGAGCATGGAAAGATGCGTAGAAGCCAAAGAGACGCACTAAAAAGAGAGGTTAAGGGCCTGCGATAGTTGCACAAATTGCTCAGGGACGAATAAAAATTAAACTAGCTAACATTATGAATTTCTATATTAATTTGAACTTTACTTTGGGATTTTTAGGGAAAACAATCTGAACATTAGAAAGCAATCAGGTTGAGCCTATTAGGAAGAGAGTTTGTATCAGGGAGAAGATGTAGAACGAACAGCGAGGCAAGCCTTATAGATATGAGAAAGAGCTAACTAAAGGCAACAAATCATTAAAGAGTGAAGCGGGCTAGAATTGTCCAAAGGATTGAGCCATTGCATGTTAGAAATCTGATATACCTCAATGGCTAAATGCTTCAGATCGTATAAAATCTATGTGCCATGGGCTACGCCTAGAAGTAAGCCCAATGGAAAATATGATAAATCAAACATAACCTCTAGCATTTAGTATTGGGTTTAGGCTTAAGTAAGAAGCTGCGTGATAGACTTGTCCAAACAGCCACACAATACAACTATGAAATGTTTCAAGGTTATGAGATCTAGAGAGAACCTAGACATAACATCCCTGGGGACCTTGGCTAAGGTGAAAAACCTAGAGGAGACATATTACAAATGGAGCCTAGATCTAAAAGATGTGGAAATTAGAATCCTAGCACGACCACCTAGGGAACTGCGTAACATTCAATCTTATATGAGCAAGTCATGGGAAAGCTCTAAAGGGTAAGCTTATTATTCTGTTCTTAATCAGGCAAAGTTTTTACCTTCATTACATTAGGTTTTAGCTCATAAATAGCCTCTAAACTAGCTAATTAATGGTGTTTTATGTTTTGTACGTATAAATAAGAGAAAAAGCTCATTTGGAGTAAAGCCCAACTCATTTAGAAGCCTAGCTATGAGGGAGTGTCAAATCTAACAAGGGAGTGCCAAATTTAGCAATGGCGTGCCACGGAATGAAGGAAAAGAAGAAGCTTGGACAAAAATCTAGCACAACCGTGCCCTCCTCACCTTTGCCATTTTTGTTTAAGTGATGATGTAAGGGTTTTTAAAGGGGATTTTTGGCATTTTTTAGGGTAGCTTAGGTTAGCAGCTATTTTTTCTCTCTAGCTTAGCGTTGTGAACTTTCTTACCTCCACTACTGGAAACCTTCAAAGTTTAATCCCTTGATTAAATTTATTACAAATTCCTTGATCCTTCCTTTTATTATTGCATAATCTCATCTTCTCTCTCTTAAATTCCTTCAAAGATTCTACTTTTAAGCACCCTTAATCCTCCCCAAAGATTGGTTTGGTGTGTTGGGGGTTATGCGCAGATTTAGGTTTTGATCCTAAAGGATTTAAGACCTAAATCCACATCTCAAAACTCAAACATCCCTTCTTTTGATTCTCTATCTTTTATTTTGATCATCAACACTATTAAGCTAGACTGGGTGCTGGCAAACTTGAAGAAACATGGCTAGAGGACCTAACCAAGGCTTGGTGATGGGTTTTAGTGCTTGACCTTGATCTTTAATGGATGCAAAAGTATGGATAATCTTCTTTCTTTTGCCTTTTTATTGCACTAGCTAGGGTTAGTAGTAGCTTAGTTTCTTTTTGGGGTGATTGTTTAAGGAATGTTGTTGTATTGTTGGTGGCCATGTCACACCAAGGGCCATGTCGAGCCCTAATCTCTCCATTTTTATGTGCTATGTGTTTCAATGTGCTTAGAGAATGGTAGTTAGGTTAGTTTAGTGTTCATTGTTGTTATTTGCTTTGGAATTTCATTACTGGAAAAAGTATATTGAATTTACATGCTAGAATAGTTCAGTGTGTTTAATTGAAACCACAATCTTAATTAAGCCAATCTTAAGCTCATCACAAATCATCTATGAGGACAACTTTTAACCCTTCCTCACTACCCAAAAATACCACCAACAAATTGGCATTATTGCCAGGGATGATGGTGTTAGATTTGCTTTTGATTTAGACTTAATTGTTGTACATAGTTTAATTTTGATCATTTTGAAAAAAAAAATCCAAAAAATTAAAAAAAAGAAAACTATAAAAAGAGAAAAATGAGAATAAATGAGTGCTTGGACATGGTTGACTAGTTGTGAGGGGTTAACTCATGTTGAAAGGCCACCACCCCACACTTTGGCAAACCCAACCATAGCACTTGATTTTGAAGAAATGGCAAAGGAACAAGCTCAAGGGTCTCCCTATTCCCCTCATCCAGCTCCAAGGAGCCTTAACCAAATCTTTTACCCACCAGGGTCCACTAATTCCTCTTGTTTTCAATAACTTGATGGGAATGTCCACTTTGCTTTCAATCCTCAATACACGACCATCGTTCCCAAATTCAGTGGACATGGTGATGCTTACCTATTCCTAAGTGAATTTAAGGAGGTATGCTCGATGATGCAATTCCCTAATGTGCCCCAAGACATTATTAGGTTGCGTTTCATCCCTTTTACATTAAAAGACTCGGCAAAAAAGTGAATGCATAGTCTCCCGGTAAACTTCACTTTCACATGGGATGGGTTTGTGAGGGTTTTCTTTAGAAAGTATATCCCAAATAGTAAAACCGTGAAATTAAGGAATGAAATCAACCACTTTGTCCAACTTAAGAATGAGTCCTTTTAGAAGTGTTTTGAAAGGTTTAAGCTCCTGCTCACTTAATATCCACACCATGGTCTAGATCGTTGGTGTTTGTCCCAAATCATTTATAAGGGCCTTAACCAAGCCACTAAAACTATGGTGGAGTCTATGTGCCAAGGTGGTTTTTTGAACAAGAGTGAGACTGAGACTTGGGGTTTCCCAGAAGAGTTAGTAGAAAAGACATTGCAATGGGAAACCATTAGGATGTGAGTTTAAGTGATAGGATCATTAGCCAAAAGGAAGGGGTTTATACGGTGTCAGATACCATGTACATTAACACTAGACTTGCTGCCCTTGAAAATATGTTGAAGGGTTTTGTGTTGTCTCGAGCACCAACCAACTTTCCCCCTCCCAAAATGGTCTCATGCTCTCAATGTCAATCTACCAATCACTCTCTAAGTGCTTGCCCCTTATTTGCTTAATAGTTGGCTACAAGCCAAGAGCAAGGTCAAGTGAATGCGGCTTTCCAAAAGCTAAAATTTGATCACTACTCCCCTATCTTCAACCTAGGGTGAGCTAAGCACTCTGACTTCTAATGGACCAAGCCTAATACCTTATGCCCAACAATCAAGGTGGAGGTTTTCAAGAAAACTCCTTGTCTTTAGCATATCAAATGCCACCCTTCCAAGGGGCATACACTACTCCTAAGGGACCTCCTCTTCAACCACATGTAGCTCAATCATATCCCCCTCCCAGTTATAATGAATTGGATAAAGTGAATAAGAGAGTTAATGACATGGAGATGATGATTAGAGAACCTAAAGAGCCAAATGAGAGAATGATGAAGACAATGAGTGAACAGTTTGCACAATTACCAATATCTAAAAAGGAGAATGGGGTTTTTCCTTGTCAACCAGAGGTAGGCCCAAAAGGGGGATCCTCCTCTTCATTTGACCCTAATGATGTTTAAAAAGTGAATACCAAAATTTCTCTACAGTTAAGCAAAAAGGTTGACACCAATGTCATTGAGCAAAATGAGAATGATCCCCTTTCCCCATCATCTTCTTTCCCTTCCTTCAACGTTATGATGTGCTTCCCTCCCCAATGACTTCAATTCCATCTAAGCAGGTAGATGAACCCAAGGTGAATCAATCCATGATTTCACCTCTCCTAGGGATACTCCAACTCCTTCCCCTTGTATTTCTAAGCCCCCTCCTCCTTTTCCTAACATATTAATGGGGAAGGAGGCGCAATCTCATGTTTATAAGATTAGGGAGAATTTCTTCAAAGTTAAGATCAACATCCCCTTACTTGATGCGATACAACAAATGCCCCATATGCTGATTTTCTTAAGGACTTATTCACCACTAAGGGAGCCACCAATGTCCCAAAAAGGACAGTTTTGGCTTCTAATGTCAGCTCAGTTATTTCAAACCAAGTGTCTCTTAAGTGTAAGGATCCAGGGAGCCCCATAATCTTAATTATGATTGGCAATCACAACATTGTCCGGGTCCTTCTTGACTTGGGTGCTGGTGTTAACTTTCTATCCTTTACAGTGTATAAGAGGTTGGGTTTAGGGGAGCTAAAACCTACAAAGATGGTTCTTCAATTGGTCAACTGTTCCACTAAGCTTTCTGGAGGGATGGTTGAGGATGTGTTGATTAAAGTGGGGGAATTTATATTTCCCGTTGACTTTGTAGTTTTAGAGAGCAAGGTTGTGTTGAGTCCTGAAATTGAAATACCAGCCATCCTTAGTCCGCCATTCTTAGCTACTTCTAATACTCTTATTAATTATAGGGATGGGAAAATAAAATTAGCATTTTGAAATATGACAACGGAATTGAATGTATTCAACCTCCAAAAGCAACCAATGGGGTTTGATGATGTTGAGCACCATGCCCTTAATTGGGTGGGTGACTTTTTGTTGGGGGAAGTAGAGTTTGATTATAAAGAAGAGTTGATGTCATGTGTGTATGAGTCGTTTTGTGTGGAGCACGAACTCGAATTTGATACATTCGTATTTTTTGGAGCAATGTGTGACTCATTATATACATCGATTCTTGTATCCATATCTTCTATTCCCTCTCCATGTCATGAGACACCCCCTAGTGTGCCGTCATGCTCATCTCTTGAGTTGAAACCCGTTCCCAACATGCTCAAATATGCATTCTCGGGTCCAAATGAAACTGTTCCTATGATAATTACTAATGATTTAAATTCGGATCATGGGACTCAAGTCCTAGACTTGCTAAGGGAAAACTAAGAAGCTTTAGGGTGGACCTAAAGAGATATTCATGGCATTAGTCCTTCCATAGTGCAACATTAAATACACCTTGAGGATAATGCCAAGCCCTACTGGAGTAGACAAAGAAGGTTGAACCCCACCCTTCAAGAAGTGGTAAAGAAAGAAATCCTAAAGTGGTTGGATCATGAAATTATCTATCCCATCTCAGATAGTGTGTGGGTGAGTCCCATCCAAATCATTCCTAAAAAGACTGGTATCTCCGTGGTAAAGAATGATAAGGATGAGCTCATTGCCATAAGAATCTAATTCGGGTGGAGGGTATGCAATAACTATAGAAAGTTGAAATCTGCCACTAGAAAGGATTGCTTTCGCTTACCCTTGTTGGATCAAATGTTGGAGAGGTTAGGTGAGAAAAGAATTTCTATTGCTTCCTTAATGGGTATTTCCAGCTACACCCAAATCCCTATTACCCTCAAAGACCAAGAAAAGACTATAACTACATCCCATTTTAGCACTTATGCTTTTAGGAAGATGCCTTTTGGTCTTTGCAACGCCCCGACCACCTTCTAAAGGTGTATGATTTTGATACTTTCCGATTTAGTCGAGCAATGCCTTGAGATTTTCATGGATGATTTCTCTGTATATGGAGTCTCTTTTGAGGATTGCTTGACTAATTTGGGAAAATTTTCAAGAAGGTGTCGGGGTAAGTATTTGACCCTTAATTAGGAGAAGTGTCATTTCATGGTCAAGTAAGGGATCGTCTTGTGCCATGTTATCTCTAGCGAGATTATAGAGATATATAAAGCAAAAGTGAATTTGATTGCAAGCCTCCCACTCCCAACTTGTGTGAAGAGCAAAAGATCTTTTCTTCGGTGTGCTGGTATCTACTGGAGATTTATCAAGGATTTTCGCAAGATTGCGAAGCCCTTGTCCTCTTTCCTAGCCAAAAACATGCCATTCCACTTGTCCATGGAGTGTGAAGTGGCATTTACGATGCTGAAGGAGGCATTGACCATGATTCCTATCTTGCATCCTTCCATTTGGGCAGAGTCTTTTGAACTTATGTGTGATGCATCTGACTATGCGGTTGGGAGTAGTTCTAGGACAAAGAGTTGATAAGAAACCCCATGTAATTTACTATGCGAGTCATACCTTGAATGAGGCGCAAGTGAATACATCATGACCGAAAAGGAGTTCTTAGCGGTAGTTTTTAGATTCAAAAATTTTAAGTCTTGCCTCATAGGGTCTCATGTCATTGTTGTCATCGACCATACCACCTTGAAACATCTTGTTGAAACGAAAGATGCTAAGCCTAGGTTAATTACATAAATTATGCTCTAACAAGAATTCGATTGTGAGATCAAGGATAGGAAGAGTTTTGAGAACTAGTAGCAGACCATATATCTATGCTAGTGACTAAAGATTCAAGTGAGTCCCCCTATTTGTGATTGTTTCCTTAGTAAGCTACTGTTTAGGGCTCAAGTAGACCAGTGGTTTGCCGACATAGTGAATTATTTGGTGACCGGGGAAATGCGTAGGGGATGGAACAAAGATGATAGGGCTCGTTTTCTTTCCATGGTCTGGTTCTTTATGTGGGACTACCATTACTTGTTTAAATATTGTCCGGATCAAATCATTAGAAGATGCGTCCCTGATGATCAAATCCCTAGTGTTGTCCCTTTTTGCCACAATCGATCTTATAGAGGACATTTTAGTGGGAGAAAGACTACGGTGAATGTTCTTCAAAGTGGGTTTTATTGGTCTACCCTATTTAAAGATGCTCATGATTATTGCAAATGACGTTTATGTTGCCAACAGTTGGGCAAGATAAGTAGAAAAGACATAATGCCACTCATCCTTGTCATTGTTGTTGACATATTTCATGTATGGGGCATAGATTTTATAGGTCCATTCCCAAATTCATTTAGGAATGAGTACATTCTCTTGTGTGTGGACTATGTGTCAAAATGGTCGAAGGTCATCCGATAAGGACAAATAAGTCCAAGGTGGTTATAAGATTCTTGAGAGAAAACAATTTTGCTAGGTATGGGATGTCTAGAGCAATAATTACTGATCAAGGAACCAATTCGACAATAGGTCCTTTGATGCACTACTCAAGAGGCATTCCATCCTTCACCACATTGCAACCCCTTACCATCTCCAAACGAACGGTCAAGTAGAGGTGTCTAATAGGCAAATCAAATAAATCCTCAAAAAGACCGTGAATAGAAATAGGAAGGATTAGGGGGATAAGTTGATAGATGCACTATTGGCCTATCGAACAGCCTTCAAAACCTACTAGGCATGTCGCCCTATAGGGCGGTTTTCAGGCTTCCTTGGCACCTGTCCGTTGAGCTCGAGCTTCGGGCTTGGTGGGCGCTTTGGTCCCTTAACTTTGACTTGACAACCGCCGGTGAGCAAAGGAAACTGAGTTTGAATGAGTTGGAAGAAATTAGGTGAGATGCACATGATAACACCCACTAAGCAAAGACTAAGTCCAAATTTTCCATGATAAACTCATCCACAAAAAATAATTCTCTCCTGGCCAAAAAGTGTTTTATATGACTCCCGCCTTTATCTTTTCCTAGGGAAATTAAGGCATAGATGGATTGGTCACTACGTTGTGGTGAAGGCATTCCCTCTAACCATAGTTGAAATTAGGGTCCTCACCAAGGATCAGATATTCAAGGTGAATGGGTATATATTGAAGCCCTTGATAGACTTACCGAGTGGGGAGGACATGGAGCGTCTCCTCCTCCACAAACTTCTTCCCTTCAAGTAGTTATGCTCTTGAGTTTTTGTGTGATTGTGCATAATGTGTATACCTGTGTTGAGATTTTGAAAAGAAAAGAAAAAAGGAGAAAATATCAAGAAAAAAAGACAAAAAAATTTCAAAAAAAATGTAAAAGAGAAAAAGAAGGAAAAAGAATAAATTAAGTGAGAGAGGAAAGGAAACAAAGAAGGTCCAAGAAAAAAAAAGACAAAATTGAGTGAGAAAAAAGTTGGAAGTAAGAAAGAAGCAAATCAAAGTGGTGGCAGGCATAGATTGAGGACGGTGTGCCCCTACCAGGGGGCACACTCGTACCAAATCAGTTCTTAAAAAATTGCAACCAGAGAATCAACACGTGGTCGTTGTTTCAAGAGGCATGACCGTGCCACTTCTGGCCTGCTTTAACTCGACCATTTTAGCCTTTTATCTTCTTTTCTTCTTCTTCTTGCTCTCTAATTTTTGTCTTTACCTAATGCCATCTCTCTCTAACCCTTACTTCGCCTATTACTTCCCACTCAAATTCCTCCCAAATCCTTCAAATTTTTCACAAATTTCACAAATTTCATGCATAATCTTCCCATTTTCACCACAATCTCTCTCAAATCTACCCTCTTTCATCCCTAACCCACTCACTTTCTCTCTCTAAAACCCTAGCCTCCATTGTTTAGGTTGAAGGTTCTAGAGAAAAAAAGCTTGCCTCTTGCCTCCATCCTTGCACTAAAGAAGCTTCATTTTGCCCTTAATTTAACAAAATAGGCAAGAAAAGAGTTACTGAATCTTCTAAGGCTCCTTCTTTACCTAAGAAATCCTCCAAGGCTTTCTTATCTTTCCAAGCACTTTCAAGAACAACAGGTACTGAAGATGCTTATCCCTTGATTCTTCCTCTTGGCACTAGGGTTTTGATTATCGTGAATGAAGAGCAAAGGGTGAAATATGAGACTTTGAGTGCTAGGAAAAGTAGCAAATGAAAATTTTGGCATGTTGATTCTTTAAGGGCATTAGGTATGCTTGATGATGTTGTTGCTTCACTTAGCAATTTGGGTTGGATGGAGTATGTTGAAATTAGTTGTGTGTCATATGACCACTTAATACTTGAATTTTTGAGCTCTTTAAACGTTGACTAAGCCGAGTCATATAGGGGTCAAGAGCTCCTCATTTCATTTTGAATGTTTAATACAGACCATAAAATGAGTTGGAGAGAATTTAACAAGTTGATTCACGTTCCGATTTATCCGTATTCCTTTAGGGATGTTCCAAGTAGGTGGCACCCCAACCCTATTTGGTTGAGCATCACATGCTCTAAACGCAAATCATACTCCAACAACTTTGGGCGACCATGTGTTTATAACCCTAGGCAAGCTAAGGCTACAAACATATGTAATGTCAATTTTCGATATTTACAACATTTAATGGCTAATATAATATTTGGGTGTAATGATTGCCAAAACATGTGTAGGAAAGCATAATTGTTTCTCATTTGGTGTGCCTTGATAGGCACACTTACGGATACCATGGCCTTCATCATTCACCACTTAGTTGAAGTGACTAAAATGACTCATGCGAATGCGATTGGTTTGGGAGACACCATCACCGTAATTGCCCAAGCCTTGGGCCATGAGGGGAAATTTAGCACTCCCGAGCATTACTTTTTGGGTGGGAACCTTGATATTGCCAACCTAGCCCAGATGACCATCATCGACACAAAGGGAGGTATCAATAAATATCCCCACCGCAAACAAGTTTTATTTGCCTTCCTTGATGTGGCCCAAACCACCATTTCAACAAAAGAAATTGGAATTGTCATGGAGTCATTATGAGAGAATTGGTGTAGCCACGAGATGGGGACGAGGGTGATGAGGGCAACGAGGAAAATAGTGAGGGCAATGAGGATGAAGGCGAAGAAGAGGAACATGAGGTCCACCAACCCCGGGGAACCCAAGGTGAGGATGACCCAACACAACAACCCCAACCCCAATCACAACCCTAACAACCTTTCCTTGAGATAGGAGGGTCCTCTTCCACACCCCAAATGCCACTCAACTCCACCTTCCTCCAATCTTTCTCTAACCTTCAAGCGGAGGTAGCCAGTCTTTGAGAATGTTATACTGAGATGCGTTATGATATTCATCGGATGACTGGGGTGATGTATTGTAAAGGGTTTGTCGAGCACCAAAAGGTAAGAGAGATGAGGTGAATATGACGAAAAGAAGAGTGGGCTGTGAGAGAGGACTGAGAGCATGAGGAGAGGAGGCGGATGAATGAGCTTCTATGGCAACCATTCGAAGCCATCCCATAGTTGGAGCAAAGGTTCCTTTCTTTCCTAGGAGATCAAGGGAGTTCATCGACATTCACACCATTTCCACTGCACTTTTGGCCACCACCTGGGCCCAATGAAGCTCAGGGATTCTGAGTTGTATCCCCCATCCATTCCTTATTATTCATTACATATTACATTTTGAGGGGAGACATTGAATATCTATATTTGCTAGGGGGGAGTAGGTATCTCATTTAGGGTAGGTGATCACATGTGTGCTTATTTTCTCTCCCCCCCCCCCCCCCCGTGCTTGTTTTTGGTATGTTGTGGTTGTGATGCTCATATGAGGAGAAATTTGGTTGTGATTTGCCGAATGATTGTGATGATGTATGGATGTTGTGATTGCGCAATCCACGTGTGGTGGATTTGAGTGCATGTTTAATGGGCTCCAAGGGGCATAAGCAATGCATATAATTGCATTTAGAGTAGTTATGCATTTGCATTGTATATATGAATCCTTGTTTAACCATTTCCAATGCCACCAATCCATTGCTTCATCTTCTCCCTTGTGTATACTTTTTCTTTTTCCCTTTCTTTGTTTTCCTTATCCTTTTCTTTTCTTGCTTGGACGCCTTAGTTCCCACAATGAGGACATTGTGCACGTTAAGTGTGTGGCTGAGTAAGTCTTCTTCCATGATTTTTGAAAAAGAAAAAACAAAGATTTTTTTAAACTAAAAAAGATTTTCAATTTTCTTGTAAATATAGACTTTTAGGGGGAAAATGTGTGACTTTTGTTGACAATTACCTCTTTTTGGCTTTAGATTCAAATAGCACATAACTAGGGTGTATGTGATAGATAGAAAGTCCAAGTTCTTGACAATGCGTACTTAGTTTGACATCCTACATGAGAGTAGGCGTGGTAGGTGGACCCGTGTGGTTTTTTAGCCTACTAAGATTGCTTCATCACTTGCGGCCATCTATTTCCTTTCATGAGAGGTTCACTCAAAATCTCACTCTTTAGAATTTGCTCTAGCTCTCTTTGAAACTGCATATTGCATTCGTATGATTGATGAAAGGAAGGAGGCATTCTTTGTCCATGATTGTAGCCACATTAGCCAAAAAAGCCTCCCTTGTGCATAATTGTATCCCTTGTTACCACATTTGAGCCTTACTTATTGCTATTCTTGTTGTGACCCGCTCAATTAACCTTCAGCCACAAACATTGTCTCCAGCTAAGCCAAGATTAATGAGTATTACTATGATGGGGGAGTTGGGAAACGATGTAAGGAAGTGCATGTTTGGTGTGCTCTATGAAGAAGGAAAGAATAAAATGTGGGCGGGGGGGTTGACTTGAGTCCATGCAAAATTCAGAATGAGTTATTTGGATAAAAACCTTCTTGCCAAATGACCTCTGTTTTTTTCCTAACAAAAAAGGGGAAAAAATGATAAAGTATAAAAAAGAGAAAAAATAAGAACCTTTGTTTTGAAAAAAAGGAGAAAAGAAAAGAAAAAAAGGAATTAAAAATCTTGGCTTTGATGGTTTATGTGATATCTAGTGTACTCAAGTCAACGTTCCACGTTGTGAGATAGGGTGTAATTGTCAGAGATATGTATTGATAGTGGTGAATGTGATAACTTATTAGTGCTACTAGTTAGTTCCTCCTTCCTAAAATATAATCCCTTCCTTAACCCTTGGCCTAGCCCCATTACGACCTTCAAAAAGTCCTCTTGATCATCAAAGTACATGTGCAACTACGTGGTGGAGAATGAGAACTAGACCAAACTTATGGTACAGTGTAGTTTTGGTGTTGACCATGAGTGCATCCATATTATTAACTTAAACACTTAAGAGGAGAGTTCCACATGAATTAAAGTGATTTGACTATAGCTTATCCATCATTAAAAAGGGTTAGGATGAAAGTATAGTTGTCGTTTAGGAGGGCCAACGACTTGATTATGCACCCTATGCATATGTCGTGCAACTCTTGGTGATTAGGGTGATTGTTCACTTAAAGAATACATGATTCCCCCTTTTAGTGTTGCTTTGCAAAGATTTGTGAAAAACTCAAAAAGATTTTTCCTTTTTCCTTTCTCCTTTTCTTTTTTCTCTTTAAAGATTTGTGGGTTTATCTTCCTTAAACACTCACGAGATCACACTCGTCGACTTGGAGGACCAAAGGATTCAAAAGGGTTGTTGCATATGTTAAATGCAACCATTACACCTACGAAAAGGTGATTTCCTTATGTTTTACTTAAGGATGAGCAAAATCTCAGTTTGAGGGTATTTGATAGGTTATTAATTGGGCAAAGTTTTGACCTTCATTGCATTAGATTTTAGTTCACAAATAACCTCTAAACTAGCTGATTAATGGTATTTTATGTTTTATAAGTATAAACGAGAGAAAAAGTCCATTTGGAGTAAAGCCTAACCCATTTTGAAGCCTAGCTAGAAGGGAATGTCAAATCCAGCAAAACAGTGCCAAATTCAGTAAGCGCATGCCACGGAACAAGGGAAAAGAAGAAGCTTGGGCAGAAATCTAGCACGGAGGCACCGTGCCATGTGGCACGGCCGCGCCCCCCTCTGCTCTGTCATTTTTGTGTTAAGTGATGATGTAAGGGCTTTAAAAGGGATTTTTTGGCCTTTTTTTGGGCTGCTTAGGTTAGCAGCTATTTTCTTTCTCTAACTTAGTGTTGTGAACTCTCCTACGTCCATTAATAAAAACCTTCAAAGTTTAAGCCTTTGATTAAATTTATTGTAAATTCCTTGTCTTTTCCTTTCATTATTGCATAATCTCATCTTCTATGTCCTAAATTCCTCCAAAGATTCTACTTTTAAGCACCCTTTATCGTCCCCAAATATGGTTTTTGTGTGTTGGGGGTTTTGGGGGAGATTTAGGTTTTAATCTTGAAGCATTTGGGACCTAGATCCACCTCTCAAAGCTCAAACATCCCTTCTTTTGATTCTCTTTCTTCTGTTTTGATCATCAACACCATCATGCTAGACTAAGTGTGGGCAAACTTGAAGAAACATGGCTAGAGGAGCTAATCAAGGCTTGGTGATGGCTTTTGGTGCTTGACCTTGATCTTTAATGGATCCAAAAGTATGGGTAATCTTCTTTATTTTACCTTTTTATTGCACTAGTTAGGATTAGTAGAAGCTGAGTTTAGGTTCTTGCTTTTTGGTGATCTTTTCAAGAATGTTGGTGTAATGTTGGTGGCCATGTCATGCCACAGGCCATGTCGAGCCCTAATCACCTCGTTTCTAAGTCCTATATTCCTTTCAATGTGCTTAGAGAATGATAGTTAGGTTAGTTCAGTGTTCATTCTTGTTGTTTGCTTTGGAACTTCATTACTAGAAAAAGTATATTGAATTTGCATGCTAGAATAGTTTAGTATAGTTAAATTGAAACCACAATCGCAATTAAGCCAAATCTTAAGCTCATCACAAATCATCCCCGAGGAAGATTTTTAACCCTTTCTCATCACCCAAAAATACCACCAACACTTGCCAATAGAAAATCATATAAACTTTCTCGATTCATCTTCCTACTTCCCTCCCTAATGTGAACCCTTAATTTTTCATTCAATGGGTAACAAATTGTCGCATTATCCATCTGATCTCTACCTATCCCCTTCCCCAACCCTATTTCACAATGCTAGGAACAATAGTTGGAACCTTAGCAGCTGCCACTCAAGACCATCACTGCCACTGCTAGGCTATCTATTACAATTAGACCTTATCCATTTTGTGAAAATAACAAGTTTTGTGTTAGACCATCTCATATAAGGCATATAATAAGACAAACATCTTTATTATAACTTTAATAATAATCGGGGTGACTGTTATAAAAGTCGATGTTGAATGAACTGTTAGTCACTTATGAATTAAAAAGTCACTCCAAAATATATTATTAATCACCGAAAACCTAAAGAAAGTCATCCCCGAAGGAGTTTATCTCACAATAACTCGTATGTGAGATGATTTCACCTAAGAATTTTTGTTGTGGAAATCAGCTTATCCACTGCAATTGCAATGCATATAGAGTGACTGATTGTGGAACTGGGACTGTGTAAGACTATAGTGTAGTGGGAGCTTTGAATTCTTTAACTGCACCCTACCACATCAACAAAAATTCCACGTTTTGAACTTGCATTCCTTCATTTCTCTAACCTATGGAATTCTAACTTGGATCACCCAAGAAAATATTTAGATCTATGCTATGACACACAACCTTTTTTTAACCATCTAAATAATATTTTTGAGGGAAATAAAAGGGAAAACAAGAAAATAACAACAAGATAAAAAAAAAAATTGAATGCATGTGGGAACGATAAAAAAAATAATTTATAATTGCAAGATTACACATACGTGGCTTTCTTTTTCCTTTCTAATCATAAGCCACATCATTTCTTGGCCATCCATGGAACCAATTTTCCCACATTTACAATTGACAAATAAGTAAAAGGAGTTGCTAGTTGATAGCTCAAGTGGGCTACCACATCCATTGCCAATTGGTTTTGGATTGGAACATCATTTGGGTTATAATTTTGGGGCTTATGCTGATAGGGCTCCTTTGGCTTTGTCACCGCTGCAATTATAATCTTTGTTTTTGTGTATTTAATGATCAAATATTAAACCAAAATTTGTGATAGTTGAAGGCTGAAACATTCACTTGTCTAGTAATCGACACTGTAGTTTCAAACATGTGTTTTTTTATATTTTTTTTTGTGAAGGGGTCAAAGTAAAAGAATGAGTTCTTTTAATTCTAGCTAGAGTGGGCAAACATGTCAAGTCCGGTAAAGTTTATGTTCATGTCAAATTTAAACAGTGTAAAGTTTATGTTCATGTCAAATTTCAACCTGAACCAAAATTATGTTCATTAAACAAGTGATATGTCGACTTGTACCCTTTTTTCAGTGTTTGCAAGGATAGGTTAGTAGTTGGGAGCAATTGAAGCGGTTACGAGCGGTTGCCCTTGTATATGTGATTTTGGCCTAAGTGGCTTGCCATGTATTTTTAAACAGGTAAATGGAACCCATTTAGGTCAACTTATTTAAAAAAAATTATTTTTCAAATTTTATTTATCACCCTTTTATTTTATTTTTTTTAAGTCTCCCACCTTGAACTGAATATGCGGTTACTGAAATTCAGAACTGATGGTTGGATTTTCTAACAACACCATCTATGTTAATGGGCTAAGTCATGAGGAAAAAGAATTTAGTTGACGTTATCATTTACCTTAATCAAAAGGTCAACTAGTTTATTAAAATCATTCAACGATTTATTACTTGTTCATCTTTTAAAAGGAATTAGAAATAAAAATGCTTTTAAAAATAAATGCAGGGAGTCTTGAAGAGCAGCTATTTGACAAAAAACTACACAAAGGTACCTTTGAGTTTCTGTAGACTATTTTAAAGACCTTTAGTTTTTGAGTTTCTGTAGACTATTTTAAAGACCTTTAGTTTTTGAAAATAACTGTATGGTACCTTGACTTATGGGGTAACTAACAAAGAGTGCCCCCAAAGTTTATGCAAACTATTTTGTAGGTCCAAATCTATTGTTTTAGTTCACATGTAATGCCTATAATTTCACATTTGCATACTTCACCACAATCCCTAAAAAAACTTAATTTCAAAAATTTAAATTTCGTTCATGTGATTTTATGTCCTTAAGTACTACTCAAAGCCCTCTTTCATCCAGTATCAGAGCCACATGAACAAAAAATAATTAGCATAATTAAGTTGATTAATAATTAATTAAGATAATTAATTACAGTTAATGTTCGAATCATCAGCTACTTGTCATGCTCCAAATTAACATATTGCGCACTCACAAGATGGAATCGCTTTAGTAGCACCTCAATTAAACTACATCACTGATATAGTTTTAGAATTAAAAGCAGAGCTATCAAAAATTAGGACTCAAGTTAAGGAGATAAAGAAACAATTATCTATAACCCATTTTTCTTTGATCAACGAAATCAGACATAGTGGGAAATTTGATTTAAGTATCAATACTTCATTTAAGCATAAACATCATTTCTAAAACCTAAAAACCAAAAATTCATTTCCTTTGCATGGTATAAGAATTGAAAAAGAAGCAGGAAAAATATCAATTGAAAAATCATCAAAAAAGGCAGAGAAAGTGAAAGATGATAGAATATAAGTAGTATAATCTAGAGGTATTGCAAAATATGTTTGATAAAGAACAAAACCCAGAAGAATTAAATAAATCATGGGTGCAATAGTTGAAAAACAAGAGGTATTATCTTATGATATTGAAGAGATAAATAAGGTCTAGTTAGAAGAAGAAATATATCAGTAGATAAATCTAATTAGACTACCAAATCTTAATATTGTTCCTCTACAAGAAATTAGAAGACTAGATCAAAAAATGAAAAATGGTAGCTGATGAACAAATCAATGAGATTAGAGAAGAACTCATCATCAACGAAATTGAATCGAATCTAATTAACAATGTTATTCTCAAACCTGAAGAATTTAGTGAATGCTCTAGAAGTAATACCCATTTTATGAGATGTAGAGACCTCCCAACAGAGCGTATGACCAACGTTTCTATTGGGTTCATCCCAAGAAAAGCCCCATCCTTTGAAAAATAATTACTCTTACTCCAATTAGCCAAATGGATTACATCTTAAATATTGATGGAGTTCAAAATAGAGAAGAAATATTTTACCATTGAAAAAGAGGTATGAATAGTGCCCTAAACTTGAATACCACATGAACTGCTAGAAATTTCCTAAATTATATTGAGCATAGTTTGTTGGCACCATAGCTAACTAGTATGGCTCGTTAGATGAGAAAAGTAAAAATGTATTAAGAATGATGGAGAACCAGCTGCTACGTTGAAAAAAAATGTATCAGAGTGAAGTTTGAATCCAAAGAAAAAGTTAGAGAATGTCAAAGAACTCGGATTAATAATATAGAGATATGGGATATGAGATATTTTGAAAATTATATTGCTGAATTTAGTCAATATTGTTACAAAATTGGGCGTAATGAAACCAATCTTAATATATTTTATGGAAAATTACCTACTCTAATAAATTGATAATCAATTAAAAATATATTGTATGGCTTGAAAAAGTGGATGCCATCGATACTCTTAGTACAAAAATCTCTTATGTAAGAACATAGGTCAATAATCAATGTCTTCATTTCCAAAAGCAAAAGAAAATAAAGAAACACTTTCTAGCTTATTGCAATAATCCTCATCAATGGGAAAATGAACCTTGAGAAAAGAAGAAAATGAAAATTTTGTTTAAAAAAAGAGCTTTAATAGACAAAGGATAGAGAAATATAAAAGAAAGAATTATAACAAACCAAGCTCTACAAGAGGAAGATTTTTTTGGGGGGGGGGGGAGTTGCTTATTGTCCTGTAGAGAAAAACAATTGTATGTTTTGGCCATGTTGAGAAGTCGGACATTTTGCAAACGAATGCAAAACTAGGAAGAATAACTAGCTTATTAAAAAGTTAGGCAGTCTAGATTATTTTGAACTTACTGAGGAGAGCACTAGACCTAGCCTTGAAAAGCTACAAGGGAATTGTTGAGATTGTACTAGAAGATGAATATGAAGAAAGTGATTATGGAGAAGCTAGTCACATGATGGAAAGTAGTTCAATTAGTGTTGACGATGTTGAAGAAGAAGAATCTATCCAGAGAGCTTAGGTCATTCTTATAATTCAGAAAGACATGATCTATAAAAAATGGGTCTTTCAATTAAAGATTAAGTCTATATGTCAAAAGATGGAAGGCGATTTAGAGGTAAAAGACTATGAGTATGACGTAGGAGAAGCTAATCTCATTAATTGGGAAACATCCTCAAACATAATAAGGAGAAGTGTCCAAATTTAAATTACTTCATTACAATATGATGGAAAAGATATTGACTTTTATACTTTGTTATGTGATATTAGACATACCAAGTTTAATAGCCAAATTATCATAGGTATCAAGACTAGTTCGTGTAATGGATCAATGGGATTCAATTGTCGAGTTAGATATTATGTGAGCCTAAAAGATGAATTTGCCAGAAACATCTAATCTCATTAGATAAAAATATTTGGCATGTATATGAAAAGAGGCAGTTATCCACCAAGGATATTTTGAAAAATAATGTACAAGTTAGATAATACCACAGACCAAAAAATTAAGGTAACAATGATAGAGACAGAACAATTTAGAAGTCCTAATCCAATGCGAAAAATTCAAAGGATAAACTCTAATATGCAAGAGATAAAAATTGATAACTCATGGATATCTAGATTTACAAATCCCACAAAAATCAATAAGAAAAATGTAATAAACATCGATGAAAATTGAAGAATTACCATTAAACCTCACTTATTAAGAAACATGACTGCAAGATCGAAATGGGAAGAAGGATCTTCAATAGTTAAAGAAGAGTTTACAGAAGATGATAAAATTAGTATGACTAGTGAAATGTATAGAATCAGTAGTGAACCCGCAAGACACAATGTAGAGCGAAGGATGAACTTAGATAGAAAAGTCATTGGGTACTAAACATGACAGTTAGTTGGCCAATCTATGACAATGACTCAGTTAAAAATATAACTATACCAATATGCTATGAAGTTACCAATACTAAACCTAGTAGTTCCTATATCCCAATAAATGTATGTTTAGAGGGATATAATAGATATGAATTATGTGCATATATCGATAGTAGTTGTTCTATCTGTTTTGTTAAAAGAACTCTATTTTCAGAATTTTCATGGAAAAAAGAATTCTTTACAACTAAGAATAACCGATAGTAGCATAATGAGCCATAATGCAGCCATAGAGGGGTTATCCATAGAAATACGAGGAGTCTAATGCATTATACGAGTTCTATGGGCTATTGGTCAACCCTCGCATGATCTGATTATTAAAAATAATTTTCAAAGGGTATATTCCCATGCACACAAACTATAAACCAAATCATATTCAGTATACATGATCACTCTGTCTCTATGGATAAGTAAAATAAAGTATATAATCATTAAAAGCTTGAGTTTGCATGCAGCTAGTGTGGTGAAAATGTAAGACATGCACAACATGAAGCAACATTAACAATCTCAGTACTAGTGTTATCTATTAAATAGTAGATTGTTGAACAACAAGAACAATTATGCAAAGAAATATATTATGATAATCCTCTTAAATTTTGGAATAAGGATAAGACATTTGTAAAGATTACTTTATTAAATGCTAATAATATTGTCCAAGTTAAACAAATGGTGCATACACACTGGGATATCTAAGAATTTGATAAGCAAATCAAAGAAATTTTAGACAAAGGGCATTATGAGTGGATAGTAATGTCACTTTGTCTAAAAGATGCACCTCAAATATTCCACAGAACAATGGATAACTTCTTCAAAAATCTTCATCGCTGTTGTATAGTTTACGTCAATAATATTCTTGTCTTTTCCAAGACCATAGAACAACACAAAGATGACATTCTTACTGTCACCCAAAGATGTATTGATCATGGAATTAGTCTTGGTAAGAACAAGTGCATTTACACTGAATGAGAAAATTGAGATTTTAGTCCTAGAGATAAAAGCTAGACAAATCATCGTACAAAATCCTGTTTTAAAAATAATAGAAAATGTTCCTAAGAAGATTGAAGATAGAAAGTAAATAAAGGTTTCAGAGATGTCTTACCCATGCTTCAGATTTCCATAAGGATTTAGCTAAATTGAAGAAAAACCATTGTAGTAGAAAACTTAAGAAAGAACTAAGTTGGACATAAACCCCTAGTGATTCAAAGATTGTTTAAATTTCAAAAAGACACGCAAAGATTTTTTTTTATTCGTAATTTTCCTAACGAAGGAGGTGATCTAATTCTTAAGGGAGATGCAGGTAATGAGTAGTGGAGTGCACTGTAGAAAATAAAAAAGGAGAAAAACTCTGCAAATATTGCAATGGAAGTTTTAATGAAGTAGAATATAACTATCTCACAATGTAAAAAGAAATCATTGTAGTCATAAGGCGAATTGAAAAGTTTTGATTCTTTCACTACAAAAAAAGGAACTTATTGCAACAGAAACGTAGCAACAAATAATATTTTTTGTTGGTAAAAGTTTATTTTTACCATCAGATTGATTTTTTTGTTGGTAAAATGGCTATGAGTTTTGGCACCACAGGAACACAAATAAATTGCAACAAAAGAAATGCATCTGATGGTATTGTTAATACATTACCAACAATATTTACGATGACCAAATAGTCTGTTGGTATTATTACAGTTATACCAATAAATTTTGAAAAGTAAAAAGTTATGTTGGTATTGTTCATTAAAAGATTCAATAAATATATATTTAAAAACTACGCCTAATTATATTTTTGTTAAAATTAGGAGTGCCAAACTAAAATTAAGCTATTATAATCAAGATTACCAACGTACTCATCTATAAAAGAGCTTTTGTTGGTATTAATGAAGAATATCATTGCGAAAAAATTAAATAACTATCTTAAAAATACACATTTGATAATAAAATAAAAAATGAAATTGATATTAGTAGCTTAATCTTAGATTGAGTTGGTTTATTAATTTTGATAACTAATTTTTAAAATCTAAAAATCGGGAGCCTTAGGGTTTTGTATGCTAGTTTCGCTGAAAGCCTGATGTTGTGATACATCTCCCTCTCTCTCCTCTCCCTCTCACTGAAACAGGCCTGCGACTTGGTTGCTGACGCCGGTCGCCGGGAACTCCAACGCGGGCAACTCCTTTGTCCATTGTTGGTTTGCTGTTTCATCGTGGACACCTGCGACTCCTCGCACTGCTGACCCCGACGACTCCTCTTGCTTGCCGACGCAGGCGATTCTTCGTGATTGCTGACCCGGCCACTCGCCGTTTTGCTTTGGTTCGAGCCCACAAGCCCATAACTCACGGTGACGCCGGCGACTCCTTGCGCTGCTGACCCCAGCGGCTCCTCTTGCTTGCTGACACTGGCGATTCTTCGCGATTATTGACCCAGCCACTCGCCGATTTGCTTCGGTTCGAGCCCACAAGCCCACAACTCATGGAGACGTTGCTTCAGTCGCGACAAGGTATAAAGCTCGACCCCGACCTTTTACTGATGCTCTTTCTTATTCGGGTATTGATGGGGATATGGTGGAATACTTGAAAAGGCTTGCTCGAAAGGACCCTACAACAAAGGTGCTGTTTTGTCTCATCCATTTGCAGGCCTATTTGTTTGTGCTTTTTCTTTTGACTGCCAAGAAAGCAAAGATGTTCTTGATGTTGGTAGGATAATAGTTAGGGAACAATAATTCCAAGTATTGAGTAGTTCAATGTGCTAAGATCTGCTTTGCCACTGGTCACATGTCTGATAAGAGGTGGAGCTATTGTTGAATTTGCTGATTATGAGCAGTGGTTCAGTCCTGTCAGGATCAATGGTCAATTCTTAGGATTTTCCCCCCTTTCTCTTTGTTTTTGAAGAGCCATTAATGGACTAGAATAGGTAATAATGGATTCAGGCATTTGGATTGGGTGGATGAGGTATGGGGGTTGGTTAACGAGGTCAATGTTGAGATTCTAGAAGGCGTTTATCATGCTACCAATCTCATGAAAGCTGTCCCCTACAGTGGGCTTTGTTTAGTTGGCACAATGATTATGTTAAGAGTGTCATTCTTCGTAACAGGCTAAGATTAAGCCAATTTCTTAACTATAGTCCATGCTAAAACGGCATTACTCAAATTCGAAAATGTGTCTACCAAAAGTAAAGGAGATTGGGGGGGGGGGGTTGAACCTTAGATTTGGGGGGGTTTTCTGTGCCCATTTAATTCATGGTTAGTCACGGTGATGCTTTTTGTGGTTCTGTATTGATTGCTTCAATGTTGCTGCCTTGTTGGTGTGACATTGTTGTGTTGCCGAATGAAGTTGTTTTTATGTCAGGAATCGTTGTTTTAAGCGAGCAAATTGTTGTATTTAATAAATTCAAACACTAGGATCGTTGTAATAATCATAGACTCATAGTAAATGTTAGAACATCATCATATTGCTAAGGACTTTGTTCGTGAAGGTTTTGTGGGAGCCAGGTGTAGAAACTTATGATGCATCAAAGGATGAGACTTTTGATTTACAAGCAGCCCTAGTGTGCACTACAAGTGATTTCCCATTTGCCTAATTTGCCTACTGCAGCAAACCTAGATGAAAAAGTGAGTTAAATACAAGATGTACCATTGATCAAGATCTTCTTTCTTTCTTCGTCCTTTTTGCTTTACTTTTCAACTTCCTCACAAGCTTCCTGGTTGAAGACGAAGGCCGAGATTGAGGAAATCACTTTAGTTAAGAAGGAATATAATAACCTGAAACAGAGGGCAGACGAACTTGAAGTGCAGCTCAATCATGAACGCGAACAAAATGCAGCTCTTATGCAGGGCAGATCCACCAAAATGCAAGAAACTGCAAGTGAAAAGACAACATTGTAAGATATTCTCCATTGCTCATGCATCCTCATCGTTTCTGACTTTTCTGGCAATTAGATTGAAGTTTAGTGCTTTTCATTGGGTTACAGTTCTATAGACTTTGTGTAGTACCAGTTGCCCATAGGTATGTGTTGTCTAGATCAGAAAAGGGTCCGAAGCATTGGACAACATTGTATTTGTTTATATTAGGCTGAAAATTCTGTGACTGAAGTTCTTTAAAAAAAAGTTCAAAGACAGAAAATTCCGGTACGTTTGCATAGAAATCTGTTACATCTGATTGCAATTAAGAAAAGGGTATGATGACAGTAACTTTATTCATTTCTTATTAACTAGTTTTGCAACTTCTGAAGTTTGAAAAATAACTATCTCAATCTACATGCCTATTGAGTAGGAAAAGCTCTCGAAAATGGCTTTTCTCACACTGCATTGTCTGTTTTGCTTTTCCATTTCAGGCTAAGTAATAAGGAAAGTGCAACCAATACTTCACGTCATGTTGAAAGATCAAATAAAAATGAGGTAAATCATTTTTAACCTGAATTTCACCATCACATCTTTTACTGACTGAACTGTCTCAATGCATATTCATTGGTGCATCAAGAAAGCTAACGATTTGGGCTTTGTGGAAGTATCTAAAGGAATAATTTATCTACCATTTATTCTTGGGTTAGCTTATAAGGAAATGACTTTTGGCTCAGGCACAACAGAACTATCACCTAGAGGTGGTTGATCATAATGACGGGAAGAGCAACGCTTCATGAAGTGCCAGTTCCAAATTTGGATGGTTTCAGAACAGTTCTTCATCCAAGGAACTTCCCATTCAGAGGGCTAGTTCCTCTGCATCTAGGAAGCCTGCAAAGGATGACTTGACTGTATCTTCCTTCTCTTTTCTTTTTCTTGATATTTTAAAGTAGGACTAGGATATCGTAGCAGTACAGTTTATTCTCTGACCTTGTTCTAATGCCATGGATCATTAGCCGACCCTCTTTGCCTATATTCTTCTATATTCTTATCTTAAAGTAAAATAGTCTTGGTTCACATTTCGATAATATAGTCGAATTCAAGCATATACAGTCACAGTGTGAGCTTCAATGCTTCAACATTGGAACTTTTCTTAGAGAAATTCTGCATTTGCATTTCAGGGGGCCAAAACTGACAATTCCAAATTCTCCAAGCTGACAACCCGGCTGAACTTCTTGAAAGAAAGACATAATCAAATCGCTAGTAAGCTCAAAAACATGGATAAAGGACATTCATCATCATCACGCCATAACTCTGAACACACAAAAGCTCCAGAACCCCTCCAGATTGCCCGCAACGTACAAGGTCACCACAAAAAAAGTGGTTTTTACCAACATGAATAGTTCTGTTGCAATAAGTACATTTACTGTTGGTAAAACCTTATACCAACAGATATTGGTCTGTTGCTAGACTGTTGGTAAAAAGAGGTGATGGTATTAGTTTTACCAACAGATATTGCAATCTGCCGCAATTGCTCCTTAATACCAACAGAGTGAATCTGTGGGTGAAACTCATCGTGTTACCAACAGAGTCATAATATGTTGGTGATGGCAAGTGTTACCATCAGATGCTTCTGTTGGTACTAAATCAACTGGCAACATAAATTATTCACCAACGTACTGTATCTGTTGCTAATTATTTCTTTTTCCCGCCTTTTTAATATAAATAACACAAACTGGTTTTGTTGGTAATAGCCTTCATATATACGCACACACATGCCAAATGCTATGAACAAAATAAATCTTAATTGAAACAGGGATAAAAAATAGATCTCATTTCATTGATAGAATCAATAATATTACACAATATCATTCTCAAATCACATAATTTCTGTAGCTATTCAATACAAGAAAAGATAAGAAAAGCACTAAAAAAATGCATTGCTTTATCTTTCCGAAGCTTATTGTTTTCGTATCAGTCATCATTCCTCCATTCTTGGCCACGCTTATTCTGTTACCCAACAATTTGAAACCATAAGGAACCAAAGCAAAGAAGGGGAGAAAAAGAAAAATATATATTGCCAAGAAATAAGAATAAATCTGGACGAGAAGTGGTTGACATACCTCTTAAGCATGTTATGTCCAAGGATCTTTTACAAAACTTCTCCAAGTTATCAGCCACTCACTTTTTCATAGTAAAGAACCCATGAGAGCTCGACTGACTTCCAAAAAGTGACCACAATAGACAAAAAAAATAACAAAGGATAGTGAGCGCCTAAATATTTAAATGTCACCATCAAAAGCATAACCTACCTCCTACTCATCCTAAATGGAATTAACAGTAGCAACATGAGTTGCAAAATATATCCTCTAAATTAAAATAAGGGCAAATATGCCATAAAGGAAGTTAAGACAGCAAAAACCTGGACAAATTTCTTACTTTTATGGCCTTGATCCATATATGTAGGCTTTACAACTTGAAAATAGCAGCATTATTAGAGTTGGATGTTCAACAAACTGCTTTGGACTGTAAGTATAAAGCTTCTGCAACAATGGCTATGGCCATGTACACAACAACTCTTGAACTAGATTGTGAACATTGATAAGTGCAATTTAAGGTTTTGGTAAATGCATTTGACATAGAAGCCTAATTTGCTTCTGAAGAACTAAAAGAATCTAGTTGCTTGAATGAAAATAAAGATCCATTCTTTGTTCATAAGGAAAAACCAGCTAGAATATGAAAAACCACATCACAAAAACCCATCTCAATATGACCCCTAAAAAAAGGGAGGGGAACCCATATCAACCAGTATCATGTAGGCTCTTTATTGTACTTCAAATTCTCATGTTAGGTACTCAACACCCCAACATATCCTTCATTTTAGACCAAAAAGACATGTATTTCCAACAAAAAAAAGCAAATCTCATGCTTTGATCGATAAGGGTTGCTCAAGGCCCACTACTAGAATAAGTCATATGGATGATTAGACTTACAAATGAGCTCCAATAAACAAATCAACCAAGAGTTGCAAAGTTAAACATCAAACACCATTTCAATTAATCATTCACACCCAAAAGTGTGAAATACTCAATCAAGATGTTAATAGTCAATGCCTATAATACATGAAAAAAAAAAGTGCGGGAGGGGGGAAAAAAAAAGTGCGGGAGGGGGTGCTTAAAAATAAGGACTTACAAGAGTTCCTTTCAATCTGGTTGGAGTTTCTGTCTCCGTCAGCTTCTAAACCTTGAGGGGAATACCTATTTGACTTGGATCTAGAGCACATGAAAATTTTCTGGTTACATATCTCACCAACCATAAGCCAAATGAACAAATAAGAAGGTCGCAATGCGAATGAGTCATGAAGCAAGATAGCAAGGCCAATCAAGAAATTATTGGAATAACAACTGGCATTCTTCCAAAGGAAATGACTCCATAACCAAAATCAATCAATACTTTCGAATACCCACATCAATCCATCAAAACCCTAAAATATGAACAAGGTTGCCATAGGGATAGATTTAATATATCAGATGGCTTACTCTCATTGAATGACTAGCCCACGACACCCATATTGGAGATGTTTTTTCCTTGGCTGATGGGGGGTTTCGATACCTGAGGAGCAGAGACATTGGAGTTTGGGGTTTTATGAATAAGGGCCTCTGGCCAAACCTTTGATTTGAGAAAGTCTATTCAAAATCCTTTTTGGACCCTTTATTTTTATTGTCCACTATCATTTGTACAAATTGAGCTGGAAAATGGAACAAATTGGTGCACATATCAAATTTGCACATTATTAAACCCTAATTACTTTTATAACCCAAACAATTCAAAATTAATCAAACAATGACAATAAAAATCGAAGAAAAGAGACATAAAGTGCACAAGTCACAAAATCCGTTATAAACAATTAGATTTCTCCTTGAATCCTAGAGGAGAGAGAAGAGAACAAGACAACCCAGTAGCGGACGGCGTTCAATTGAAGAGCTATGGTAGCATGGACGGTGATTAAGTCTGAGAAAAGTGAAAGAATTAGGTTTTGGTGAATTAATTAAATTTGATATTGGCCAATTAAATTGAGGGATATTAGAGCACATACCTTCTGCGAAAATATGTTGCTGAGCGATGTAGTAGAGAGAAAGAGAGAGACAGAACCAGATGAGGAGACTACTGACTTCCGAGCTATCAGTTCCTATCCTCCTTCCCTGCCAAAGGGTCGATCAGAGTAGTTGTGTCCCCAAGGCTCATCGATGGTCGGCGGTACATCCACATAGGTAGTCCTTCCCATTTTCTTCATTGAAATAACGCCAAGCGACTTAAGTGCGTTTGGAAACTGCCCCCCACATTTTTTGTTTAATTGAATTATTATTTTACTTTTCACTATATATGTTGCAAAGTGGGATATATATGCAAATAAAAAATCAAAGCACTATTAGCAACAGATGTTACTGTTTGTAAATTTTTTGCGAGCATTATTAGATTAATACCAACAGATGTAGTTCGATCTGCTGTTAATATGTTTTTGTATTTCACCCGCACAGGCTCTCCTTAAGTAATACCATCATATTTTCTTATCTGTTGCTATTATATACTTTCTACCAACAGAAAATTTATTTGTCGCTAGAAATCTGTTGCAATAAGTCACTTTTTTTGTAGTGAAGGTTCAAATTTTTAGAGTTTCAAGGGAATTACATAAGATATCCTTATAATGTCCAAGAAAAAATAAGTTCCTACGTTCAAGAAAAATGGTTCAGCAACTAGTATACAGCTTCTTTGGACTAGTATCGCAATTATTCTTATGATATTTGTTAGTCATGGAGTACTATGACTTTCTTCCCTAATAGATCTAGAGTTGGTGCTATTAGATTTCTAGCAAATTTAATATCTCCAAATGACCCTATCATAAAAACATGGGAATATAGAATGATAGCTTACCTCATGGAAATCCCACGTCCAAAGTGCCCATTCTTCTCAAGATTAACTAAGTTTCAATAGTGCATGTTCAAAAGGATTAATTGGATTATCACATCTCCTACTGGTCCAACAAAGTTCCACACAATAGAAGTCTGTATGCCAAGGTACATTGGGTAGTAATTGAGTATGAAAATGGAAAGGCTAAACCAGCCTATTATCATGTTCAATTAATTCATTCAAAAGATCTAAATGATCAACAACAAAAATGGTCTCGAGAATGACAGGAATTAGTCAGCGATCATCCTTTAGTAAGAGCCATTGGTTTTTATAATATTTATCATCAAATGTAGGCATTGATTGAACAAGGAGAAACTCTAATGTGTTGCAAGAATAGTACTTCCGTTTATCATAAGGAGTTCAACAAATATATGATGGTAAAAGGAGTTACTTCAAAAGATGCCTTTGATGATCTCTTTGATGTTGGAGGGGGGAAATTCTTACTAGAAAAACGAAAGACATATCTAAATGAATCATTTGAAAAATGGGATCCAGAGCTTCTTCAACATTATGAAGATTTTGAAGACCATCTGAATAACGATGGACTACAAGACATTATTGAAGATGAAGGCATGCAAAATCTCAATATTAATGACTAGTCTTGTTAGCATTAAGTAATCTGAGAAGTTGTTCCACTGCACTACTGTGTGTTACCTTATCAAGTGTCAAGTCAGTAAAATAATGTAGCCTACTATGGCCATGTGAAAGTAGTTGCGGTCATGTGAAAATATCAATGTGTATACCATAGTCATTAGGGCATACTATATAGTCCATCTCCTCTATGAAAGGAGAGGCTGAGTGCTAAGAAGGACATAGTCATTCGAGCATACTAGAGCAAATGAAAAGTCAAGATTCCCTATTTCTCTAAGAGGAAGCATCTCTGACGATCTGAGTAGCTTAAGTCACTCCTCAATCTATTCAGTGTAATATTTTCAATTTTAAGCTTTCATTAAAAGAAGTTTCCAGTAGGGAACATTATACAATTGAACCTTATTGTCTTAAATATTATAATTTCTTAATTAAAATGTCACTGTCCTTTAAATTATAAACTTTATTACTGACTATGGTCTGAGGTAGGAAACAAAATAGATCTATGTTGTGCTTGATTTTAGAGAGGTGTTGCTGAAATTATTAATCTCTGTAAACTATAAGTTAGAGCAACGTCGGGGTCCTGCACCAACTAAATTCAGGTAATGGTCAAAACACTCTAATTAAACTTTATTACTTTGCTAAGTATGGTGCGCTTATAATGACAAGAAATATAATATTTATGACATTAGTAATAGATTGTGGTAACTAGTACCAGTAAAGTAATTATGAGATGTTAGATCATTTAAAACCAGCATATTCCCTGAAAAAATCCAAAAAATACCAAAATTACTAAAAGTGCCCCATTTAGGCCAAAGTTGAGATTTTTTGAAATTTTGGTTCAAGATAACAAGAAAAATGACCTAAGAATCTATTATCCAAAGACATAAGGTACCCCAATGTTATTTTCAAAAAGTTTGGGGCCTAAAAACAGTTGGCCTAAAAGTCAGGATATTTGAGAGTCATTTTTGGTTATTTGATGTGCTCCCTAACTTGATTTTTAAGTTTGTGTAATTGTAATTCGGCATTAATTAATTGCAAACTTTAAATGAGTAAATGGGTAAATAGGTGACCTGAACCTGAAGTGTTTATCATAAACGAGGTAAATCGACCAGATTCAGGTAAACTTGTTTAAAAGTTCGATGTATTCCGCCCATTTAATGAACATGTTAGATTCAAGTTGAACAAATTTTTAACCCTTTTAGGTTTGCACGAATATAAACTCGGCCTTGACATGTTTGCCAACTCTAAAAGGATATATGGATGTATTCCCAAAACTACCAAAAAATATCTAACCAAAAATAAAACAAAATAAAAGGAAAACATATGTATGAAATATTATGCTGATTGGCTAGTAAGTGGAGGCTGTTCATCACAAGCTAGCTGTAAAAAAAAATAAAAAAATCACAAGTTTTGCCTTCATTTTAACTCTTGGCCCTTTGAACAAGCGTACGCTGATGTGTCAACCAATGATGTTAATATGACAACAACTATGAAGTTGATATACTCACATGATCCCACTTCCTCACCTCTCTAATCCAACAACTAAAATTTCATCTAGGTGTTTTGTTGTAGCTTATTGAGGGTGTTAGCCTTGAACCAAAAATACTAGTGCCAGTTCATCATGAATGGGAACCCAATTTAGCGGTGGAAGTCTAATAGCGAAGTGAACAATACTTACTGGTAGACTCATCAGACGGAGCCATAGCTAAGAGGATTGGGTCACTTAGTGGCAGAGAGTGTGCAATAGTCATCTTAATGTGGGTCATGTTGGCTAATTGAGCGCTTGGTGGACGAATATCATGAAGCGAAGGATGCAACCGATAAGGACCTTATCACTGGTTTAGGGGACAGATTTCACGGAGTTCTCCATCTCTGTAATAATTCTTTTTTTCTTCATATAAAACAATTAATGAAAATAAAAGATTAATTATTTTTATGTCAACCTCTTATCCGTCAGCTTTGTTGTAATGCTTTAACTCATAATTACATTATTAACTTTAATTAATTAGGCATTAGCAGCTAATTCTATAAACATTATAATGCTCTTATGTTACATGTGTATTGGATAAAGTATAGTCCATGTATGCTCAACCTCAAATAAAAGTCCAATACTGCAAAACACTCTTGTCTATGACTACAGAACTTTATGGAACGTCACTGTGAGCTCGTCTAGACCCTTTGATCATCCTGTTGCCTTACACCTGTAGTCAAATGCCTACACTTCCTAGATACTCTACCTAAAATGCAAAAAATGCAGAAACATTCAAACAATGAGGCGAAGCCCAATGCGTTAAACTCCTATACACTAAAGAAAAGAAATTCATTTTTCAGTGAGCGTGCGCATTTCAATTTATTTTAGTTCGATATGAGGGGGAGAGAGAATTATATTCACGTTGTTATCGGTAATTATCTAACAATGGAATCCAAATGAATGAGCTCATATGTAAAATGCGATCATTAAATAGATGCACACCTCCCAGACTGATCGAGAAGCCTGAGCTCAAGTCGCGTTGGTAAATTGATGGGCATAAACGCTAATAATTGATTAGTGGTGGGTCCACTTGATTATGTGGTTAAACAATGCTTGAAAATGATTCATTAAATATATGTACATGAGGACTTTTTGGTATTTATAAAATATATGTGAATTTTTGAAATGTATAAATAGTAAATGTACCTGGTTTGAAAAGTTTGTCTCTCCCACTTTTGACTTATTTAATTAATGGTTCGACAACGACAAAAGTATCCTTGGTATTGTTATACATGAGTCTTTTACCATTAGAAATGATATATAATTATCATTTTAATGATTTTAATAAATTAAAACATTCTTGCCACCTTTTATTTTTGGTATAATTCTAATTAACCATTATTTGTCATTATTATAATTGTTGGCAATATCATCATTGCTAATGTTGCCATTATTATTATTTATTGTTATTATTATTACACTACTACTACTACTACTACTACTACTACTACTACTACTACTACTACTACTACTACTACTGCTGTTGTTGTTGCTGCTACTGCTACTGCTACTACTAGTGCTATTATTATTATTATTATTATTATTATTATTATTATTATTATTATTATTATTATTATTATTATTATTATTATTATTATTATT
>JACYFF010019584.1:45417066-45432204 GCA_017589665.1 Selenicereus undatus
AATAATAATAATAATAATAATAATAATAATAATAATAATAATAATAATAACAATCCTAGTAATGACAACAATAGGAATGATAAAATGACAACACTACTAATAAAGATAGTTTATTATTAACATTTCAATCTCAAACTTGGGTTTGTATAGCCTATCTTGAGGGATTATAACCAAGTAGATCAACCTAGTTTCTATGGGATCGACCTTGATTTGCTGCAACGCCACTATGTGCTTGTGGCCCTATCTAGTTTTTGGCGCCGTTGTCGGGGACTAGTGTCTAGTATTGGGTTTTTCTCGATAGGTTTGACTAAGCATTTTGTTTTTCGTTGAAAAAAAACAAAAAAAAGTGAACATTTAAAAAAGACATAAAAATTTGAAAGAAAAAAAAACCATGGCCATTTTCCATTTTTCCAAATTCAAGCATGAATTATTTTGGAGGTATTTTAAACATTTAAATGTTTTCTTGCTCAATGTGGCCGTTGTGTGGGTAAATGGGAAACATTGGACATCTTTGATGATAATGTGAATAGTAAAACCAGTATTCTTCTAGAGTATTGGAATTTTCATGGTAAAAATGTTGATGATGCATGGTGTTTGCTTGGGATTCATTTGACTTTGAGAAAGCTAGTTGTGTTTTTGTTTATTCTTTTCCTGATCCTTGCACATTATGCTAGATTGTATTATGCTCCTTTTGGTGTGACTTGTGTGGTTCTTTTGACCATAATATTGTTTCATGTCCTTTCTATGCATGCTATGCTCAACCTGATTCATAATTTCCTTTAACTCAGTGACTGGGCTCAAGGTGGGTGGGCCTTTTGTGTTCATTGCTAAGTTTGATGTGGGTGATTCATATTATGCGTCGGAAGATACTCTTGATGTGGTGCATATTCTAGTCAACACTCCTTTAGAGGGGTGTCGTGAGTATTTGCATGAGGAGTCTGGTACCCTTTGTTTTAGTTATGCTTTCCCCAATCCCCTTGGTCATTCCCATGTTTCCCCTACATGTTCACAACCCCCTATTTCCCTCGAGTACTCTTTAGATACGCTCATTTATGATCCTAAGATTTGTGATTCTAATGTTGATTTGGCTCATGCGGTCAAAATGTTTAATATGCTTGGTGGAAATGTTGATAATTTTCTTTCCCTAGGTTACTTTTGTGGGTATGATGCCTCCCTTGACCCATATTGCATGTATCTAGTGGATAAGCCTGGAAAAATCATGCAGAACAGTGTCTTTGCTTTCTCTTTTGATTTTTCTATGGCTTTTGCTTTGTTGAAGAGAGCACTCACTTTCTTTGTTGTGATAATTTTCACGCTCTCTTATTGCCATGATTAGAAACTCCATGCTGAGGAGTTTGAGAAGTTTCTGCGTGCCTTGACGATGTCTGATTCAAAGGGTCGAGTGTTGACATTGTGACAGAGTGGCTGATGCTCCATGTGCACCAGTTATTACAAGGCCGCATAGCTTAGGTATACTCTTTACCTAACCTGGTGAAGTTGTTTTCTTTTGTTCTCCTTCTCTTACTTTCTTTAGTTTGAATAATAATGCTTTATCTAAGCATGGGAGAAGGGTAGCTTCATGTTTTTCTATTTCAATTATTAGCTTGCATACTTGTAAGAGGATATAGCTTTAGGTTTCTATTTATTTGTGTTAGTGTGTTGCATTTAGTTGTATTTTAGATTTGCATATAGGATTGCATGTAGAGATGGTGAGGATTTGTTTGAGATAACGTCCAATGATATTTTTGTTTAGGCAAAATAACTTTCATGAGCCTGAGCAACTTTTGATGTGTAATCCCTTTTTTTGCCAAAATTTTTAAAGGTTTTGTGGATATTTCTTGTTTTTACCCTTGTCTTGATTGAGAAATTTGTTATTTCTTGGAGTCCTTAGCACTAACGTTGGTACATGACAGTCATTTTGTGAGCTTAATGAGGCTTTAGCAGATATCCCATGAGATTTTGAGCCTTATTTGAACTATTCAATATATTTAGTCTCATATTTCTTTCATGTGGGTGACTCTTCCATGTTGCATCTCTAGAACTTGCCTAGATTCTTGTTTTAAACTACATCAACATGTGCATATTTGACGATATGATAAAAGCATTTCTTTCTTTGGTTATTTTCTCCACATAGCCAAATAGCCTACCCCTGTGTTATATGTTTTGTCCCTTTGTTAGCCCCTTTGAGAATACATCCATCTTTGTTGTGATCCATTCATATTAGCCCTTGGCCAAACATCTATTCCTACCTTTAAGCCTAGTCTATGGAGCGTCACTCCATTTATCTAGTGGGTGATTTTAGGGATAATGGAATTTAAGGTGGCTTTAGTATGTTGGTTTGTTGAGGGATTGATGATATCTAGCATTTGCTTTGGTTCCCTCTTATTTGGGTTGTATATATATGTATTCGGTTGTGAGTTGACAATTGGTGCTCTCATGCCTTTCAATAATTGAAATTCTTATTTCATTTTCCAAAAAGGGAATAAAAAAATGAGAAGAAAAAAAAATTATGTTGAGAAGAAAAAAACAAAGAGAAAAGACAAGCGAAAAAAAAGAAGAAAAAAAGAAAATGACTAATTTGATTGGCATTGGATATGTATATAGCTTGTATTCCTTCTTTGTCAACTCATTTCTAACATGATTCATTGCGGTATGTTCATTGAATTATTGGAGTTTGGAGTGTTGGTGAACTTATTGGTTAATTGGTGCTTTGGTTGGTTGGTCCTTAGTCGTTTGGCTATATAGCTCTACATTACACAAATGCATTTGTCCACTCCTTTTCCTTAACCCTTCTCACCCACATTACAACCCATATAAAGTCCTCTTGATTGTCTTATGCACATTGCATTTTAGTGGCGGAGAATTTGAGAGCCTTGTCAAGCTTATGGTAGATTGCACCTTTGGAATAAGTCTTGAGTGACCCTATGCTATATTTCAAACACATGAGCAGGATTAATTCACATTTCTTAAAAGTGAGGTCCTACTAGTTTATTTGCGTATGCAATCTTTTATGCTTGCATGAAATGCTTTATGGTTCTTTGAGGGTGATCAAGTTTGATATCGAGCTTGTGGGCTCGTACTTTTTCGAAAAACCTTCTTTTGAAATGACTTGTGCGCTATTTGGGGTTGCCATTGATTGTTGTTCTTACTTGTGTATGCTTAATGCTGTCGAAGATGAGGAGGTTGCCTTGCTTAAGAATCTTAGATGCATCTCCCCTTGTTAGTTTTGTCTAGAGTTTACTTAAGGACGAGCAATGATTTAAGCATGGTGGAGTGATGAATGTCATATTTGCACAGATTGTTTACGTGTTTGGGAGTCATTTTTGGGGATTAAAATGCTAAATTATACTATTTATCCCCCTATTTCTTCTATTACGCTTTAGTTTCGCTTGTTTCGGAAATGGTTGCAGATTTCTAGTTTACAAGCCCAAAACGAGTAAGTAGAAGATGTTTTTCAGGCCTAGTGGATCAAAGAAGCTTGCAAAAGAGGCTCAAAATGACACAACACGGACGTACCAGGGCAAGTACTATAATCCAGGACACTAGAGGACGAAGCAACAAAGAGAAACATGGAGACCCTAAAGCCCAGTAGCCACCATGGTCAAACTGTGGTGGGGGCCATGGCCATGGTGGAGACCTTTTCCCCGACTCGCTCGATTTTCTTTGCAGTTGTTCGGATTCTGTGCATTTATGTTGTTAGGAGCCTTGAGTTAGCCCATAAAAGCACAGTTTTTGGCTGCTCTTGGGAGGCTATCTTATCACCCACCATCTCATCCACCATTTTAGATTAGATAGAGGGAGAGAAAGAGGATCGAAGTGAGATCTTTCAAGGATTCCAGGCCAGGTTTGCGATCGACAAATTCAAGCGCGATTTTTGGTTGAGCAATTCTTCTGTCTTCCTTTCTTTTCTCCCCTTATTTTAGAATTCCTGTTTTGAAATTTTGATTTAGATTTGTAGTTTTGATCTTGGATTTATGCAAATTCTAGTTTATTTCCCAATCTTGCATTGTTAACTTTGGTGCTTTTGAATTTGTTGGATTGTTTATTGAATCATAGATGCTTATTGCCTTGGGAAACTTGCTCACTTTCTTGCATGTTGTGGGTATTGAGTGATAAATTGAAAGGTGAAATCTAATATCGGAATCCTAGGATTTTACTTGATTGTGTGGAGTCTTGAGAAAGTCCCACTAATTGAGAAACCATTGATTTGATATTCGCATGCTTAATGAACCTAAATAAATTGAGAGCCCTTAAGAAATGGTAATTGGTTATATTTAGGTATTTCACTTCACCTTGAAAGAGGGTTGTGAAACTTCGATTATCGGTTTTAAAATAACCATCAGAGGAAAAAGTGCCAGTTTGATATTTTGGATTGGGAAAACTGCTTGATTTGTTTAACTGCTTGATTTTCATCCATTACATTAGATAGTTTATTATTAACATTTCAATCTCAAACTTGGGTTCGCTTAGCCTATCTTGAGGGATTATAACCTAGTAGATCAACCTAGTCTCTGCGGGATCGACCTTGATTTGCTACAACGCCACTGTGCACTTGTGGCCCTATCACCAAGAACGCCCCAGGGTGAAGTTAAACACCATCAAGCATACATGATATAAAGTATAACTCAGACAATCTCAGGACATTCAAACTATCATCCTAAGCAAAGAAACAACAAGCAAGTACAAGCTGAGCTACCCGAATGCAAGGGTTCCTAATGTGGGTGTACTTGGAAGAACTACTACTGTACCTAACACTCCCAGAAAGCTCGCCCCAAAAGGCATGTGGGTTGAATTCTCAGGGGACCTGACGGTTTGGTAAATCCATGGCAGGTGGAAAACTAAATATACTATAGAAGGTACCTAACTTCAACTCATAAAATTGCCCTTACACATAAAAGGAAATGTACCCCACTTGACATTGAAGCCCTCTAGTGACCTCAACATGCAAAGTACTCAGAAATTCTAACGTAAAGTGTCGATACGTATGCTCCTTCATCTCAATAAAATGGCTCATGTGCCCCCGTGCAAACAACCACTATATATCATCCAATAATCCTAATCGGCCTAGCAATTTCTCATCATAATAACGAGATGCTACAACAATACATTAATTCAAGTAATTATATCTAGCAACATGTTCAGGGTTAGTTAAACCAAGAGGATGAGGAATGCTCCCTTAGGCCCATGCGGCAGTGGAAGTTCGAGAAGTCCGTTGGAGTTGAGATGGTGCTTGGCTAGATGTTCCCGCCTCCTTGATGCTCCATTGTCTCTTGGTGGGTGCCATTGGTGCAAAATGTAAGAAAAATTGAAACAAAAACCTAAAAAAAATAAGATGTCAGAAAGAAAAATGAAAAATTTAAGTGAAAAAGAGGAAGGATTGGAGAGAGAAGATGGTGGTTATGGAGAATGGGCGCAGGTGAGATGAGGTTGGAGAAGAAATGGTGAAAAGATGTGAAATTTTTCGGAGAAAGTGAAAGATTAAGAGAGAAGGTAAGATTTTGAGTGAAAATGGAGTAAAAATGGGAAGAAATTAGGTGGAGAATGAAGGTTTAACAATGGTGGCGTTCAAGAGAAAAAGAGGGAGGTAGAGAGAGAATGGGTCGAGGTTGAAGATGAAAGTGGAAGAGAGGGAATGGTCACTACGGTCAAAACCCTTGACCGTGGCCCGTAGCAGCCTACCACTGTCCGTGGGGTGCATCACGGCCTGACCATGGTGCCTACTGGACACTAGTTTTTTTGTTTTGCTGGGTGGGCATGCCATTGGCTGTATTTGAGTGATACGGAACGTGGTGCCCGTCATTTTTACCTTCTTTTTTTTCTTGTGTGTTCTTCTCCGTTTTCACTTTTTTTTTTTAATTTCACTCCTTTTTTTGTTTTTTTTTTTGTTAATAAAAACTACCCAAAAAGAGAATCAAGGCTACAAAAGGGGCTTGACTTGCCTCTCAAGAAGCGCTCTTTTAAGGTCAAGAGCATGACCATGCTTCTATATGCAGTCGGGATTGGTAAAAGCATGTGCGTCATTTCTGTCATGAACAACAAAATTATACTGCTTCAACCGAAGGTAACACCTCAGCAACATATGTTGGAGGTCCTTCGGTATCATTAATTTATGCCATAACATATTGTTGGTGTACAAAACAAACCGAGTGCATAATGCATCAGATCGGCCACTATCATCTTGTTCAACCCCCAAGTCAAAGTCTACATCAACTCCTTCCATAGGAGGTAAAGAGAGAACTGCTTGGGCAAACCTGCAATAATCACTCATAGTAGATTCATTAGAAGCATAGGCCTCAACCTTGGGTATGCTAGGCGACATATGCGTAGTAAACTCCACCTTAACATACCCTTGGTTGGGATCCTCAATGGAAATCCAATCAAAATCGGGAGGATCTTGACAATTCAAAACATCCTCCATGTCAATCTCAAGACAAAGGGGAAATGCATCTGAGAGGGAAGAATGAGGAGGAAACGCTTTCTCCTCCATCTCAAGTATCACAAAGTCCACTGGAACATATAAATCTCCTACTTTAATTGGCCATCCTCTAAAATACCCACTGGGTATTTCACAGAACGATCCGCTAATTGTAGGGAAATGGTGGTGGGTCTCATTTCTCTTAAATCCAGCTTTTCACAACAAGAAAGAGGTATCAAACTTACACTTGACCCCAAATCACACAAAGCACATTCAATAGACACATTCCCTAATAGACAAGGAATTAAGAAGCTGTCAGGATCCTTAAGCTTAGCGGGAAGATTATTTTGGATCGCGACACTACACTCTTCAGTCAAGGCAACACTCTCGTACTCTTCTGGGTTTCTTTTATTAAACAAAATTTCTTTCAAAAATTTTGCATAAGAGGGCATTTAAGATAAGGCATCAGTAAATGGCATATTAATGTATAGTTTCTTCAAAACCTCTAAAAACTTTCCAAACTGCAAATTAAGTTTAGCTTTAGTTATTCTTTGAGGGAATGGTAAAGGCAGAGTTTAAGGCTTGGGGAAAGTTTGCTTAGAGTCCTTAGGAACCATATTAGCATCCTTCACAACATCATCTTTATGAAAATCAATAAGGGGAATAGACACCTTTTTCTCAATAATCTCAACATTATTGTCATGCTTATTCTGCAAAGTCCCATCATTGCTTGCCCCCTTAGATCCCTCAAGTTGTTTACCCCCTCTTAAGGTCATGGTGTTACATTGCTCCCTAGGAGTTGGCTCTAGCTTATTTGGGAATCTACCTTGGGGTATGGATGAAAAGCTAGCTTGTTGTGCAATTTGGGCTTCCAACATCTTGTTATAAGTTGTAAGCACAGCAACCTTAGAGGCTAATTACTTTACATACTCATCTTGCTTTTGTTGTGCATACTCTCCTTCATGGCATCTAGATTGGACTTTTACGGAGCTTTTTGCAAAAATTGAGGTCTTGGAAATCCGGGAGGTTGCCTATCGTTCATTGTGGGCATAGCGAAAGGGTTTGGCCTATATGAGAAATTTGGATGGTTCCTCCACCCAGATTGCAAGTGTTTGAATAGGGGTCATTGGTCGGTCTCGGGTTAAAATTGTTGATATAGTTGACTTAGTCACTAATGTTTTGGGCAAAAGGACTCCCAACATGGCAATTCTCAGTCAAATGGTCAATGAAACCACATATTTCGCATGATGTGGAACGGGCACTAGAATTCACAGCATTCACATTCAATCGTTCCAACCTTAGAGGCATAGCATCTGCATTAGCATTAAGTAAAGTGCATCAACTTCGAGCTTACCTCCAACCCGCTCAGGTTGGCCTTCTTCATTGGACCATTGAAAATTGTTGAGCGACATCTCCTCAATCAAATTGTAGGCCTCATGTTCAGTCTTATTCATCAAGGTTCCCCCTACCACCACATCAATGGTGGACCTTACAGGTTGGGTCACTCCATTGTAAAAAGCTTGAACAATCATCCACCGATGAAGTTCATGGTGAGGGCACAACTGCAAGAAATCCTTGAACAGCTCCTAAGCCTCACAGAGTGTCTCATCATCCCTTTGGGTAAAGTTGATGATTTAATTCCTTAACCATGTCGTTTTACTCGATGGGAAGAATTTGGCAAGGAAAGCTCTGGTAAGCTCATCCCATATGGTGATGCATCCTAAAGGCAATGAATGCAGCCATGCTCTCGCCTTATCCCTAAGTGTGAAGGGAAATAGCCACCGTCGAATGGAATCGTTGGAGACTCCATCAAGCTTCAATGTGTCACACACCTCCAAAAAGACCGAGTGGTGTAAGTTCAGGTTTTCTAGTAGGGTGCTTTCAAGCTGGGATCATTGAACTGTGGAAATAAGAGTCGGCTTAAGCTCAAAATTATTTGGCTCAATGTTAGGACGAGCGATGCTCGAGGCGATACCTTGGACTCCTAGGGTAACAAAATTCCTAAGCATCCTTCTTTGGTCACCTCTACCTACTACTGTATTTGGTGAGGTTCTTCTAGCCTTGTGTCCTTATTCCTCAAGATTTTGCTTCTTCCTCCTTAAACGGAAAGTCCTCTCAATCTCAATATCGGGTTCGCATAGAAATGGACTTCGTATAAACGGGGGAAGATTCCTACAAGCACAATCACCAACACTACTAACATAATCAAAAAGAAAAGGTAAACAAAAATAAAGTAATAACACTTAGTCGATTTCATAAGATTAACTCAATAGTTAGCAATTTGCTCCTCGGCAATGGCGCTAAAAACTTGACACGTCTGCAAGTACACGGGTGTAGTAGAATAGACTAAAACATCGTCCTCAAGGACCAAAGTAATCCATCGAGTCAATGACCCATCGAAATTGCTAAGCGATCAATTCTTTCAATGAATCGGGTTAAATAAACTAATTAACTATTTGGTATTTCAATCAAGGTGAAGCATCTAGGCATTTGATTCACTAAGTAAAGAGTTTGACCATAGACCTAAGCATGCACTTCTCATAGATTGAACGATTCAAGGAATTGCAATCGAATTGAATTTAATCCTTTCTTTCGAAATGAACTAAATTGCCTAAACAAATTTAACTGACACTCTCTTAAGTGTCTTTGATTTAGTCTAGGTTAAAGATCTATCAATGCTAAGTCTCCCCATAACAAGCGATTCTCTCTCGAGTTTTGTTAAATTAAGTTCTATCAAGATGATTGAGTAGTGAGTTTCACCTTTGAGTACATCACTCAACTACCTAACATAAGCAAGCAAAATTGGCCAAATTCCACCCACACCATTCCAATTTCAAGATAGACATGAATCATTGCAAATATGAAATGAGCACAAGATTTCAAAGATAAGGGATCCAACTACAATCCTATGGCTAACAAATCCCTAGATTAGATAAAACTACTCACTCATATTTCTAATACAACAAAAACAAGACTTTAAGAACAAATTCAAAGGAAGGCGGGAAAACTTTACAACTATGGCAACTCGTGAATTGTGCAACAATCTTCGAGCTTCCAAGAACAAAGCTTCTCATTTCAAACCCCAAAACTAAACTAAAGTAAAAGAAAGATGTGAGAGAAGTAGTGAAAATGGCTATGATTGTTCTAAAAGACTCTCTCCTTTCAGCCTTGGAACACGCCTTTTCAACTGTATAACGAAGGAAGATAAAGAAGCTAGCAGTTATAGGCTTACCACGGTCCGTGGCATCCACCATGGTTGGACCGTGGTCTTGGCTGGAATCGAATTCTTCTGCTCTTCTCTTGCACCACGAGCATAGAAACTCAAGGGCATCCATGGGGGTCAACATACACTCAGATTAGGGTCAAAAGTCAGGGCAAATGGTCTAAAATTATGCAAATACCATCAAAGAACCGTACTCAAGCATAAAACGAGAATATGAGTACAAATTATGTCTTAAAGCACACAATTCTCTCTAAAAAAGCAGCAAAATGACCCTAAATTGATATACACTTTAAGCACTTATCCCCTACTTTGTCGACAATTACTTCATTTGTGATCATATCTTATCTCGTATGGCCACGCATCTAATGAAGCATCTTCGTGTTCGCAACCCTTAACCTTTGCACTTGATATTTTTTGGTAGGCCAACACTCTGCTTTATACAGTAGTGTTGGTCTAAAAACTATATGGCAAGTTCTCCCCTTCAATCTTAGCAGGATCCTCTTGTCGTGCAACACCACTGAGGCATTATTCCATTATTAGCATCCTGTCTTTACTCACTAGTTGATATCCTCGTCAATATCCCTTTTTCCTCAAATGGTTGAGCCCAAAATATCTAAAATTCATGACCCTTGGTAGCGCCACAACCCCAATGGCCACCTAGACCTCTATACCACCTTCCCTATCACTCAATGGACAATGAAAGTATTCAATCTTTAACCTACTCAGCCTAAAACCTTTAGCCTCTAAGGTACCCCTCCACTTCTTCCACTTATTGTTAACCCCTTCAGCATACTCATCGATAAGAACCATGTTGTCCACAAATAGCATATACCATAGAACCTCTTCTTGAATCCCTTTAGAGAACTTGTCCAATGTCTATGGGGAAGTAAATTGTATCCCCCCCTAACAACCCAACTCTGGTCCTCAACCCCTGGTTCATATCTTTGATAACTCTAATATACTCAAATGAGACACCTTGTTTCTCCAAGAACCTTCATAGTACCTCCCTAGGTTCTTTAAGTCAATGAACACCATGTGAAGGTGCTTTTTCCAATCATTGCAAAACTCTACAAAAGCCTCTTTATGATATGAATTCCTTTCATGGTTAGCCTACCTGTCATGAAATTGAATGGGTTCTCCAAAATCTTTATATCCTCCCTTAACCTTCTCTCAATCGCCCTTTCCCATAACTTCATTGTATGACTAAGCAATTTTACACCACGGTAAATTATTACATTTTTTAATATCACCCTTGTTCTTACATAAATGGATAATTGTACTAAATCCTCATTCATGCGCATCTTTACAGTCCCACAAATAACATTAAAAAGTATTGTCAGCCAATCAAGGCTCTTTTTGCCAAGCACTTCCAAATTCCACATGGATACTATCTTGCCTGATTGTCTAAAGGAAACAATTCAAAAAAAAATAGAGACATTCCGCAACTAATCCTGATCCTCATCATCATCCTTACGGCGATTCTTCTATGATCTTGACCTCATGATTGGGCGGTGCAAGAAAGTCGGAAGAACTGAACCTTGATGTCCCCTGCTTGCTCATATGGCTCATGGTATGCTAGCCATATGTCTAATTTTGCTACATTTAGAATTTCCTTAACCCCAAAGGTAATTGACATTATTAATTTATGCCTTTGTATGTGTTATAAATTTTTAGTTTACTTCACTCTTGTTAATTATGAATTTTGTTGGATTGTGATTGTCAAAAGATTGTCCAAGCTCTTACATGTGAACAAAATTGGCTTTGATCAAACACTAGGATAGACGTGGAGGACTACTTTGGATGAGTTACGAGGACTAGAAAAGGGTAATCCCCAATTGTTCATTTCTTTTTTAGTTTAGTTTATTTACTTTGTTATATGATTGCATTTTCTAACTTTTATGTTCATTTTCTTTTTATTTTGCTCATTTTAGACCTTAATAAGTTTAGCCTTAAGGATATCGTGATTGTTATGGATGATATTGTGAACAATTAATATTGAGGAAACCTTTTGGTTGTTGTTGATGTTGTCATTATTATTATTTTTTGATAAATTATTTGTTGCATTTTATATTGATTATCTGGATGTTTTATTTATTTTCATGTACTACTTGAATAATTAATGGAATACTTGAACCAATGAGTAAGGAGATAAGAGCATAGCCTCAAGTTAAAGGCTCCAATTCATTGTCTCTATTTGTCAACTGATAAATTTAAGAATTGTGCATTTTGTAATTTGCGATTAGAACTTTGGACCATTGGTTACGTAATTACCTTTGATGTTTAGTTGGTTATGTAATAAATTTTAAACGTTGGGCATCATTTTAGATGTGTTATAGTTGTATTGGTTTGATAACTTTGTTATGTACATGTGTAATTAACTTCGTCAAAGAGGTGGCAATTTGTGATTGTGAAATTGGTATGCGTGACTCTGTGGTAGCTTGAACATGAACATGGTGATTGTGAATGGTAAAAGTGATGGACTTTTAGAGGGGATCCATGTTCTAACGTAGTGATTTGTGAACGAAATGCCACGATGCAAGCATACACTCAATGCGAGTGCTAAGTAACAATTTAGGTGATGAGGCCAAAATGTTTACCAAACAATTGTTATGGTAGATAATGGATGCATATAAGGAGTATCGTTTAGCAGGAGCGCAAGCAATAATTTATATAGGAAGAAATAATGAGAAGTTGGAACAAAATTGCAGCAAAAAATACACTATAAGAAGGCAGCCATTACCAATATGGCTTATGTGTTGTTATGTGCTTTTTCTATTGGTAAAACTAAATACCAATAGAACAATATTTGTCAGTAAACTGTTGATGGGAAATCTTATGGTAAAGATTTTACCAATAGATATAATCGTCTTTGCAATTGAGCACTAATACAAACAGAAAAAGTTATGTAGGTATCGTTATAGGTACCCCAACACATTATGATATGCTAGTAATATCCTATTTTACCAACAATAAGGGCTGTCGGTTTTGTTTTATTCCACGCTACAAGTGTCTCCAACATAAATTTATAGGTGTTGCTCTTCCCCCTTTCTATAGTGAATGTTATCCAACAAAATAATATGTTGGCCATAGTATTCCTGCCTGTTTCATGATAAGCATATTTGTTTGTAAAAATCAAACTATATACGCTATACATTTTTTATGTAACAAAACATTAATGTTGCGAAAACTAAACCTGTTGGCAAAATAATATGACTATATGATGCACCTGCTATGACAAAATAAATAACATTGGTTGGGCCCTAAATTTATTGGATGTTCATCATTAAAAAAGATACATAACAACTAAACACGTTTGTGTAATGTCCAAAGCACCAGGTAATAACCCGAACAAATTAACCTAGCAACAATTACAATTAACATAAGTTGAACAATGCTTTTAAATTCAACATTTGAAACATTTATGCCATTATAGGGTGAGACGACAAAGTGGCCTCAAAACCAAATTTACAACACCTCATATAAAGTCATTCAATACTAATAAATAGATATAAACCAACGTATATATGCAAACGATTGGAACGCATAGTTATAAACTCGTTCAATGCTTTATATAATTTGCTTGCCTCTACTAGATAAATGAAATGATAATGTGACTAACCAAAATAAATAATGATAGCACTGAAATATCTAATATTTTTTGGGGGAAAATGTAACTGATTTTTTGAAAAATGTCTGAGATTTTTGAGAAAATATCTGAGATTTATTTGAAAAAATATCAAAGATTTATGGGAAAATATATGAGAATTTTTTGAAAATATTGTAGATACTTGGGCGGCCGTCAAAACTTATATATGAACTGACAACCTCTTTTTCAACCAAGCCCGTGCATCCTCTTTTTATTCCTGCTTCACCAAAATTCAAGAAGTGACATCACATTCTTCATCATCGACTGGTAAATAATTCTTTTTTCAAGAAATAGATCAATCTTTTAAGTACGTTTACTACTTGTAAGTTTCAAAAATTTACATTCTTTTATACATATCAAAATCTCAAAATGTACAGTTATTTAATACATCATTTTTAAGCATTGTTTTGCCACATAATCAAGCATACCTACTAGTTATCAACTATAAGGGCTTACACCATTCAGTTCAACCACATGCCCCTATATCAGGTTTCTCGATGAACTTTGCAGATGTGCACCTATTCAATGATTTCACTTTCGGATAATAATTGACAATAGTTTTTATGTAACTCTCTCCCCTTCCGTTCGAACTAAAGTCAATTGAAATGTATGCACTCACTCAAAAATCAACTTTGTTCCTGCGCAGCATAGGTGTAAATGTATTGAGTTTTAACTTATCATTCGAATATTTTTGTGCTTTATTTTTTTAGATAAATAAATCGTCAAGCCCTTAATTGATCACCACCAGGGAGGCAAGAAATATCCAATGAAGCCTAGACATGCTCATATTGACAGTTCATAAAGTCAACAGTCATTAGAACGTGAACTTTGTGGGTAGCTAGACTTTGATTTGAGTGGAGGAGGTATAAATTATCCTCAGTTTGGCTATTATGTAAGCTAAAGTGTATTATACTGCGTGCGTGAAGTAAGTTATTTAAGTCTTGTCTGCTCTAGGATATCGGTAACGTCCTGATCTTACTCTTTCACATTATTAGCTACTAAGGTTTAGATTATCTAGGTACTCACAAGTTAATGGGTTACAGTTGTCATATCAGAGCATAAATTTCAGAGTTGCAAATGTAATATCAACAATGAATTTAAGAGCATAAGTACGTAGTGGGAATGGTTATTTGATATTTACATGGTTTCAATATGCTGATATTATGGTTAATGATCTAGCTGGTTAAGCCTTGAACACTACTTCCGAAGGAGGCCATTAGTGCGTTCATAGGTGATTCTTCTAGTGTCAGTCACTTTTAATCTTCTACACAAGGACATATTGTCTAGAAGGTGTGGTAACCCTGAACAAGTAAGAAGAGAAGCTATCGTCAAGTAAATATATATAGGAGCCTACAACACTTTTATAGTTGATTTCAAATCATTGTTTAGCTGATTAACCATAGAAAATCAGTTAGATGAGTTATGATGCACAACTAGGCACTATGTGCCTCAATCGTGAAAGATGAGAAATACTACCAGCGTGGTCATTAACTAATCTCAAAATTATGTCGTTTATCACGAGCGGGGCATATACCAAGTGATTGCATATTAAGCATGTTTCATAACTGTGTACGAAGTGAAAAGGCATATGATCTTTAAGTCTGAGTTTCACGCAGACGTTGGGCCATCAATTAAGGTCCTATGAAGGAGCACACCTGAATTCGGGTATCAATAAGGGTGATAAGTCCTTGGGTATTTCCAAAACATAGAAGGGGAAAGGCAGTGTAAGAATTTGACATCGTTAACTAATACATGAGGTACCTAAAGAAAGACCCATGAGGAAGGGAAATATGTGTGTGTGTGCATGTGTGTGTCTATATATATATATATATATATATATATACAGAGAGAGAG
>JACYFF010019584.1:45452204-45568291 GCA_017589665.1 Selenicereus undatus
ATATATATATGTATATGCTATACTTTTCTTTTGCATATCACATCCTAAGAAATTGTAAGGTTTATACTTTACATTCTAGTTAATAAATGGGTGTAATTTATGTATACGATTGGGAGTATTAAACAAGGTATGAAGAAGAATCATGGGAGTGTGGCCATCTTATTGTTAGAACATTGGATATTGGGTATCATTGCCTTATGACCCCCATTTATTAAGGAATCACAGGTAGTGTCTCCACAACACTATATTGTCTTGTTCGAGATGGTATCACATTGGCTCACGTCCGGTACAACAATAATAAATGCTAGTACAACAAGGGGAAACACGAGAGGTTCCTATATAAACATTGAAAACTTAGGTAACTTCCATTTCACCGCCTCGAAACCATATAAATGTACATAATAAATCTTTATATTGACCTTAAAAAGGCTATAATGGCCTTGAGTCCACTAACATGAGAATCCCTTCATAAAGTTTGTACCATTACGTTTTATGTAACTAAAACCTTTTTCTTTTTTTTTTCCAATTACAATTTAGTGTAGATCATGACCATGGCTTGTTCTAGGATGATCCAAGGCTTAAGCCCTGAGGGGTCTTAACGACTCAATGGTTTCCAAATCATCTAAGTTATCTTAACAATATCCTACTAATTATTCTTCTGATAATCAATTTTTCCATAATACCAGTCTTTCTCTAGAATCATGACTACTAAGTTAGGATATTATCCTCTCCCTCTAATTAGTTATCTTTGCTTAGGTTGAACACTGGTAATCTTGTTCTCGTTATTAATTGGTGCTCACTTTATTTATAATAAATTCTTTTTCCTATTACTGCCTTGCACTAGTATCCTTGAATCTATTATATCTTTTCAAGGTTGTTTCCTTTAATTTGGAGAATTTTTAATTGAAAAAACCCGTCAAATGAGCCTTCTCTTCTATAGTATTTTTACCGTAATCCTTTAGAATTACCTAATGTATGTGCTTATGGGAATTGCATGAGTTATTTTTGCAATCCTTTGAGTATAAGACTAGCCTGTTTTCATCTCATACACTACTTTCCCTTATAGGACTTGATGATCCCTCCAACCTTATAGTCTTAATCTTTTACTTTGCTTTTTGGGCCCTCATGAATACACTATGACTCTTTCTTCTAATCACACCAGCCTAGGTACAGGTCCTTTTACAACAAATGAGAGATACCTTTGTAAACACCCTGCTTCGCGTACTTGTATCCAATCCCACTTTAATTTCTAACTATTCCTAGTGATTTGAAGTCATTTAAATGTTACAACCTTAGGGATTCGTAAAAAAGAAGTCCCACATAGATGCATAACTCTACATTCCAATCTTGGGCTAATACCTAGTATGTTTTGTCCCTTACAAATAGCAGTATCCAAACTGCCCTTAACATATTTGTTGACCACCTATTTCTATTGCTTATCTAGCTTCAAAACTAATGTCGAACGTTCTTTTCTCTGCATATCCAATGTTTGGGACCATTTGATTCTTATTGCCCTCTATTCTTGGATCATTTGCCTTGGTCACTATTTTCATTGTTCATGCCTTGTAATGCCATTCCTCTCACCTATCATTTCATAGTCCATCATTTGTTCTTTTAATTAATGTGTTACATCAACAAAATTTTCATCGTTTTCAATCATTGGCATATATCTTCCTTGTTCATCTTGATTTAATTTATTGACGTCATTTCTCTGCTATTTTTTTGTTTTTTTCATCTCAGATTAATGTTTAGGGCCTGCCCATTAGAGTATGCCTTTGATATTGATGTTCTTTCTTATAACATTTCTTATATTTCTAGATCCCTTTCATCCTGAAAGTTGCTTCTTTCCCGTGTTATTTAAATTCCTTTTTTTCATTCAAACTTCTGAAATCTTATGAATTCCTAAGAATACTCATACATTCTTTCTGATTGACCTTGTTCTTGAACCTTGCTCTTACTATGCAACACATCCGTACTCCATCTTAAATGCTTGTTAAATTCGAATAACTTTGCATCCAATCATCTCGCACTCCATTTCGTTGAAAACATATTTGAAGCTATGGCCTGCACCCTAATTCACCAATACTAATAATCCATATAGGTTGTTTGGAATTACATATGCAATTCAGCTTTGAAAATCAGGGTAAACCTTTGACTGCTACAATTCCACCCGTTCTTTTACTTTTAGACTCCACTCATAAGTTATGTTGATCTTTCTCTATTTCATGTTTCCCCTCACCTGAACGTATTTCATTTGGGCGAGAGTATTTCTTACAAATTCATTTTGTAATAAGTCTAAAACGTTTTGTACTCAGGTAGTCTAAGTTAATTTATCATGCTTATCACATTGATTTCTACCAAAAAATCACCCAAGTGTAACAAAAACAGCTTTTGCTGCTAAGACGATTATACCTCTTTCTGTCAGACCCCTTTGGTAGTTACCATGTTCCCTGCATTTGGTGTCATGATTATCCCATATGTTGCAACACCAGTACCATTTGTATGATTTTAATCTTTAATTATGGCTTGAGGTGTAAAGATTATAGGGATAGTCTATCTCTGATTTCATGCCCAGCTAAAATGAATGCAATTCATTCCTAGTTATACCACACCCAGGATGATATATAACTTCACCTCCTAACTATCCATTCTATTTCAGATGACATAGAAAGCTCATCTTCATCATTGAAATCACCAAAAGGTTGTCGACCTTCTATTTTTGAAATCTTAAATACAATCATGGTTATCTTGTTTTAGTCATCTCATGATGATCTCTCCTTTATCAACTTTCCTAATTTCACTGTTTATTCCTTTTCAGGAACAACGACTCACTCGTTTACCATTTTCATTTTTCTTATCCTTAAATATATTCATTTTTAGAGTGAGATTTAGATCTAGTAAGCCATTGATTAGTCTAAATAAAAGGCAACTCATTTTGGAGGGAAAAATTGAGTGTACGATACATTAGGTTATATGAGCTCATTGAAAGAGCTAAACCCAGTGGCTTATAGATTGGCCTGATCATCCCAACTTGAGCAAGCACAATGTTTATCATAATGATATTCACAATTAGGCAGTATGCCTTAGATCCAAATCATGCAATTGTGATAGGTGTAAAGGTTGGTGATCCTTTATTGATCCAAGATTACAGAGACAACAACCTTACAATAATAAGATACCTCTGGTCAAGGCTGCATAGCTCAACTGTGCTTCATCAGAAGCCACATACGAGACTGAGGAAGACAAAGGAGGCAAATTTCTTACTTATATTGGGGTAAATCCGGTACCTCTTTCAAATTTGTAAGTTTTGCGGATGAAATTTATTTGAAAAGCGAGACACTGTAATTAATGAACCAAACACAACTACCTTATGTTACCTTCAATTACCAAAGTGGAGTACCGCATTTCAATTCGACATTTGAAATGTTTATGTAATTACAAGCTCAGGGCACAAAGTGGTCTGGAAACCGAATTTAGCAATGCCTCGTGTAAAGTCATTCAATACTGACAAATGGATGTAAACTGCCATATTTTTGCAAACGATTGAAAGATATAGTTACAAACTCATTCAACGCTTAATATTATTTGCTTGCCTAAGTAAATGAAATAATAATCTAAATAACCTAAATATATAATAATAGCATAGAAATGTCTAAGATTATTTTTTGGGAAAATATGTGAGCTTTTCTGAAAAATATCTAAGATTTATGGGAAAATATTTGAGACTTTTTACAAAAATATCTAAGATTTTTAGAAAACAATTTGAGATTTTTTGAAAAATATGTTAGATTGCTTTTAAAAATACTAGTCTAGGTCCGTGCAAAAGCACGCTGCATGTTTAAGTTGACAATTTGTAGATATATTGTTGAAAAAATAAATTGATAGCTAATGTAGACGTAATTAATACTATAATTTAGTTAAGAGAAGGGTAAAACTCAATGTGAAGTTAAATATACAGCAACTTCCTACATGAACAATATGATTAACAATTGAAAACTATATCGTTGTGGAAGAAGTCTGTAAAAGTATGATGGAGACATTAGATGATGAACTTGGTATAAAGCACGCTAAATGGGATGACGATAAATTAATTTATAACGCCAATGATGAAGAATCCACCTCCTTCTCTTGTACCTGAAACAAAAATGATGATTTAGTGATAATTTGATTGACAATTATAGAAGTGAAGTATATATATATGTATATATATATATATATATATATATATATATATATATATATATATATCCATTATGTACCTGGTGTACCTAACATTAGTATGTCGTATGTAATGAACCTCTTGCTCCCAATTGACTGGCACAATAAGAGCGATAGGAGCTTCTACTTCATACAAGTGTGGAGCCTCTAGAATGAAAACTCATGGTTTACCTATGTAATCATCTATAATCGCATAAAGCAATAGATGACCATATGGTTGTTGACAATAGTAACACGTTAGGCAATAGTGGAACAATAAATTGTGTAAACATGATAAGCATTAACAATGATAATGCCTGCGCTGCATACATATCCAACTGCGTAGCAGTCGTATGTACAAGAATTCGAGCATCCTTGTGAAAAACAGGGAACTCTTTACAAGCCATAATATCTTTTAAGACAACTCTGAAGATGTATGCAATTAGTTTAAGTGTCATAAATCAGTGGGTGGATTTCCACAACATATGTAAAAATTCGAAAATATCTAACCTGAATATAATAAAATTGAGAAATTATGTGATATTGAATGAATGTATGTAAGCGTAAGGATCATTTGTTGAATAAATGTGTAGCTTACATTTGGCACAGTTGTAGATTCATCTAACCTAACTCTGTTAGCTGCAAACAATTTCTCTAGATGTCACATACATAATGTTCTCATACACATGAAATCGAAATGTTTCATCACACCTGAAATGTCAGAGTACCTAATGGAAGGTAAAACGTGTGAGGTCAAGTGTATATAACTTGTATGGAATTAGAAAACCAAAATTAATGTTACATGGTGTATGTACCATCCTTCAAAGTCTTCAGTTTCTTCAATATCTGGGTTTATCAGCAATCTAATAATGGGCAAAGTAGACACTGATATTCCTAAATTTATATTGCAGGAGTGAAAACATATTACTAAAATATACAATCACAATAACGGAAATTAGACAGTTTTGTGAATGAAATTATATGAAGTGGACGTAAAGATACCTTCATAATTTCTAATGTGCACTCTGGAAGCAAGAAGTATATTTTCTGCAGTTAGATGTTGATGAATATAAGTGCCCTCGACTTCCGCAAAATCTCCCCATAAAGTCAGTCTCAATGGGTGCATTTTGCACATATGTATCATATGTAGTAATCGTTATATAATTGAAATGTGACAATAAATATGAACAAATATTAGCTTACGACAATACATGCTGCATGTCATAAAGTAATAATTCATGCCGTGCACTGTATCTATCTCTGATCCTTTCCAAAGGATGTATAGCTACTACCATGCCTATGACGTCTATAGAAAAACAGGGAATGAGAACACTGTAAAGATTCCACAAGAAATACATGCATAAATTTAGGTTGTGAACTTGACTGCGTGAACAATATGTACCAGCAACATTATTAGATGTCCGTAGACGCCGTGGGACATCGGTGAATGACATAAAATGAGGTCGGTGCTGGTAGGGAATATCCTGGCATTCTTCAATGACCCCAAGAAGTGTCATTCTTGGTGGAAAACCAATTCGTAAAAGTTGGTCACCAAATTCCGTTCGCTATCGGTAGCAGCATCGACTGAGAGCTCGGATATGTGATAAACCTTTCCAGTACTAAGTATGGACCTCCATCGAGCAATATCGGCATCACCTTCTATGATGCCAAATATCTCATCACACGATAAAATAATGAAAAACGTTCATAAGCAACATACATGTATATGACAAAAACTTTGTTCAACACAATAATCCAATACCTGGCAGTCCATGAATATAACTTTCCATAATGTCCATCGCCCATATAGCTGAACAGACATTGCTCGTATGAGTCGAACCATCAATGTTACAGATCTATTGCAAGGGTTGATGGCGCATATAGGCATAGAAGTATGTGCTGACAATGCCATGTCTGTAATCTAGAGAAAAAAAAAGTATATAGTATGGTATGATAATAAAGAAATGACCACAACATATTTGTGAAGGGAAGTATATTACTGTAAATAACACCAGAATGGTACGATTGAAAATAGGTTAACCAAACAAACAGAATGTAATAGGTGAAACGAATAAACTATACGTTATAATAATAATCTACGAATGGTTCAATACATCCCTATGCACAACATTTTTTGTAACTTCTACTGGAAGTTCTCTCTTATTACAAAATAGTACTTTTAATCCAGAAGGGGATGAAACACGTGACAGTGCAACATACAATTGACCATGGCTGAACACGGCCCTTGGAAGGTATACGCCAACTCTATTCAAAGTTTGCCATTGACTTTTGTTGATTGTCATTGCAAATGTCAGTTTTAGAGGGAACTGCCTTCTTCTAAGTTGTAGATCTAGAAGATTGGATGGTGTTAAATCAATTCTAGGTATTAGAACAGTCTCCCTAACTTTTGAGCCAGATATTACTTTGGCCTCAATCACTCTATCACCCAGCTTACTGACAATCAATCAAGTACCATTGCACAACACTATTAACTGATTCAAATTTCTTAATAATATAACTGATGCATCGACTTTAAGACCTAAACAATGATTTGGCAACCCATAAATCTTTAAGGAATGCAATAATTCAGGGGGTTCCATATCACTGAATGGACCACAATCGTTACCGTTTGAAGGACTATCACAACTCAAATAGCTTTTCACATCTCCAGGAAGTATGGACAATATGATTGTGTTTATTTCATCGACATCATCATTTGTTGGTGTAAGAATCCCCCGTTCACGAAGATATGACCAATCTTCATACTTAGTATGAAAATCAGGGTAAATTGATGTGACCAAATTGTGCATACCATTGTCTTCATTCCGTATGAGGAATTCTTCCGGTATCCTAATCCAATTAGGCTCTCTGTCATCTGAAATAGCAATTCCTTACACTTGGCCATCTCAAACTTGTAATATCCATCGAGCAAATTCCTCGACATTAGGCATGGTCTCGTTAGGTTCATCTGTTCGTTACAGCCGCATGTTTATACACAAGTGCAGAATACTACAATCATTCTTGATTGTTACTCGATGGATCATAGCTACAACGATAGATTCACGACTCCCGTGTGTAATCACATAAAGTATCTGTCTGAAATCTCCCCAAGGAAGGACCCGTTTCCTACCAAAAGCATTCTACTAATCACGTATGTCCTTAAGGTGATGATCAACGACTTCAAATGCAAAATGATTCATCATTGGTGCTTCATCCCATACAATCAATGTTGTTTCACGTATGAGATCCACACGTTCAGACTTCTTATCGAAGTAACAAACGGACGCCTGATCAGGTTGTAAGGGTATTTTAAACATTGAATGGGATATTTTCCCTCCAGGTAGCAGTAAAGAAGCGATTCTCGATGATGCTACGGCAAGGACAATATGCTTTTCTAATCGAAACTTGGAGATTAAAGTATTCCATAGATATGTCTTTCTCGTGCCCCCAATACCACATATGAAGGACAACCCCCTTCACCTCTATTATGAGTATCAAGTACTGATCTGTACGTATGATACTAATCTGAGTTCAACCCTCTTACAAAAATTTCAAATCGTGATGTTTCCAAAGTTGTAGCATAATCAAGTTCATCAATAATAAGTCGATTAGTTGCATAAACTACAGCTTCGATGGAAGGGAGTGGCATTGGAGGGAAATTTCGTAGTGATCATCCATTTCTATTCAAGATACGTTCTATCTCACGTAGTCCAAGATTTTGGAGCTCGGTAGATGGTAAATCCATATCCGGCATTCTTGTTTGGCATCGTATGGTATGTACCAGGTCATCTGTTAGATGCACCTTGTGTGTGTCCCACAACTCTACTGGATCAGCAATCTCATAGAACATCAATATGGAACAAAACATGTTTCGTAATTGCACACCTGAAGCCCAGGTTGATGCTTTAGTCAAGGCAGCATGCCATTCACCATCATCATCAAGCAAACCCAATGCCATATATGCTGACTTAAATGTTGGATGTAGGACACCACATATGGTACGAATATTCTTAAAAGAAGTTGCTCCACATATCTTTGCAAGAAGCATTCTCAAATAATATCGCTCACCATAATTTGGATGTGCAAACGAAAGTCGAGCAGTTGAAGAACCTTTTTGATGGACCGTCCAGCTTCTAGAAGAATGATTCCATACCCATTGCATGGGGAACTTTATATACGTGGTTTGTCGAGCTTGTGGGTACTTCTTGTTTGCTTCGAACCACATTGTTAACATTCTTTTCTACGCTTCTGGTTCATTAGCAATTCAAACAGGTCCTCTCTGTCACTGAACACGACTAATTGTTCTCCCGGCAAATGGTATTGAAGTTTTTGTACAGAAGGGTATTGATGTTGCCAGTTGAACTCAAAAACCCGCCAGCATGACCCAACTGCAGATACGTAGCGACAACCGAAATATTCTTGAATTTCATCCTCTTCTCTACGCGGCTGAGACTGCTCACTGTCACGATGTGTTATATTGCCTTCAATGACAATAGTAGCATGATCATGTCCCTTATGTACATACTTATATAGGTTCTTGATCACGCTAAGGATAGCTACGCGCTCGACATTTATGTGAGCGTCATATTTTACGCATAGATCTCTATCGTATGGGACCACCCATTGGTTATCAATCTCTCGTCCATTCACAACCACTTATTAGGGAGTGCGCCGCTGGCAGTATTGAGCCAATCCATGCTCATCAAATGTGGTTTGATTACAAAATCTTTTTGAGTAACATTTTGAACATTTCCCGTCAATCAAACATGATACACATGGGTCATGTATCATGAATCGTGTGACAGTATCATATGCTAGAGGGTCCATAGCTTAATCAGGAATTTCTACACTAATTAGCCTATCAACATCTTTTGGGCATGTGGGTTATCTTTTGGTGCCACTGTTAAGAGAATATGAGCATAGGGAAGACTTTTTAGAAAAATATCTAAAGTTTTTGGAAAACAATCTGAGATTTTTTGAAAAATATGTTAGATTACTTTTGAAAATATTCTAGATATTTAGGAGTTGGGGGTGTTAAAACTTATATATAAACTGGCCGCCCTCTTTTTCAACCAACACACAGACATCCTCTTTCTCATGATCCTTCACGAAAATTCTAGAAGTTAGGCCACGTTCATCGTCGTCAAGCTGTGAACAATTATGTTTGCAAGAAAGAGATATACCTTCCAAGCATTTTTACTCCCTATACCTTTCAAAAATGCATGTATTTTTATACATAACAAAATCTCAATATGTACAATTATTTGACGGATCATTTTAAAGCATTGTTCTGCCATATCTAGTAGACCCAATAGTCATCAAGTATAAGAGCTTATGCCCTTCAGTTCACTCGCACGACCTCATATTAGGCTTCTTGATCGGCCTGCCAAGTGTGCACCAATTCAATAATCGTGTTATTTATAAAAGCTCATCAGTTTAGATTTCACTTTCAGATAATAACCCGAAACAGTTTTTATATAACTCTCTGTCCCCCTCCTTTCAAACTAAAATGAATTGAGATGTATGTGCTTACTCAAAAATGAATTTCTTTTTTCTTTATAGCATAGAAGTAAACGTATTGATTTTCAACTCATTATTCGAAAATTTTTGTGCTTTATGGTTTTAGGTAAATAGATCGTGAAGTCCTTTGATGATCAGGAATAGGGAGGCGAGGAATAGTCATTGAAGTCTACACAAACTCATAATGACATTTCATAAAGTCAATGGTCATTGAAACGTAAATTTTGTGGGTTGCGAGAGTTTTATTTGAGCTGGAAAGGAATAAATCATGCACTGTTTGGTTTTTATGTAATCGAAAGTGTACATTGCTTTTGCTAAGTAAGCTATTTAAGCCTTGTTCTCTCCAGGATTGCCGTAACGTCCTAGCCGTATTCCTCCACATTGTTATCTACTAAGGTTTAGATTATTCAGATAATTAGAAGTTGGGGCGTTACACACCAAAGCAAGAACAACTATTTAATTCTCGATAAAATATTTACGAAAAGTCATAAAAAATAAAGTCAACTTAAATATCAAGACTCAATCTATATTTAGGTCATAATGTTCTTCATGATCTTCATTTTGTTTAACGACGTGCTTTCATATTCATGATTGTTTGCATTTGCATTCTCGACATCAACATCATCTGCATCGTTATCCTCCTCCAATGAAGCAAGAAGATCGTCCTATATCCCTTTTGAAATTGATAAAATTCAAAACTTAAATAAGAACCCAACTTAGATCGTTTTAGTAATTATTCATCATCCATATAACTACTTTTTTTGATAAGTAATGAACACAAGAGGAAGGATGTTAAGCATGAACTAAACCCATTTAAAAGAAAACAGGCAATTGAAAACAAGCCATTTGATGCAGAAGAATGCATTAGCTGAAGCTAGATAAGGCTCTTAAGGCAGAGGTTACCAATGACTCATAAACTTACAGTAGTGATCATACCTGTATGCGACTATTTTACCTCAAAGGTTTGTATTCTTCTACTATTTTAGCTGGTGTGTTTCCTACAGTAAGCAATCGCAACACACAGGGAGCGAGGCCAGTATTAAAGAAAATGTTATCTATAGTAAGTCGCATGCTCAGTCTCAAGGGCTCTTCCAGCCCCACGGTTGCAATCCCAACTTGCTAAATGGGTATGTTAACCCCTTCGGCCATGATTAAATCAACATATATAGCTTAGGATATATAAATGCATGAATTTATTAAAAAACCTTTCTATTATCCTTACTTTCTTGATATGATGAAGGTTTCAATCAGAAATTTCAGATAAGATAACTGTTGCTACAACTCATGCACATGTACTAAGTTTCTCACTAGGATGGATGCTTTAATCTGATCACTCCAATTAAGAAGGAGCCGTGTTTAATCTATCTTATCTACCTTATGAAGAATTGAAGGAACTTGAATTGTAACTATTGTTTTTAATTACTTTTTTTATTTTACATTTTGCTTTCTGGTGAACTGTAAATTTTTCTCAGTATGTCACTTTGTATGACTTGTAATAATTTGGCATAAGAGTCGTTTTGATAAGCAGAAACTGTTTATAGAAATAAGGCCAAATATGGTGTTAGTATGAAGCATTAGGAAATACCTAATGCTTCATAAGCAATTTCACCTTATGTGTGATATCACCAACTTTCTTCCTTAATTTCTAAATTTTCTCTAGAATTTCTTTATATCATTGCTTAATTTTGACTCTTTTAGCGTTCTCTTTCTGGAGAGCACATCTCTAAAAGCTTGAGCAAGGAATTGGCACACCCATGCGATAAGTGAGTATTCACATAACTATATTTATCATCTTCCATAACCTTTTTGAAAATTTTATTTTGAATACCATTGTCGCATTAACCTTTTTTAATTGTGCTAACTCAGTCTCAGTTGTTCCCTAAGCTTATATAAACAAGGGAATGATTGGTCTAAACAACAAAAGTGGAAAAGAAAACAAGAAAAACATAAACATCACTATCAGGGCATTCTAATTAAAAAAAAAATTCAATATTAGTCTCAAGTTGTTTGTTGAAGGTACAAAAAACATTAAAAGATCAATTCATCCCCCCTGTTGTTATTGTTGGGCAAAATCTCAAGCATCAATTGGATTTAGAAGAATTAGTAAGCCACAAAAACGATATTGTAATTGCATAAGCAATCTGTTGAAAACCCTCAAAGCATACTAAGAATCAATTGGCTAGTCAAGAATGCAACAAATTTTCATACAACAATGTGATTCAATATAATGGGGTGGTGTATTTAGGGTTTAACTATTAGAATATAAGCGCACTCTGCATTTACCGTCGCCATACTCAAAGCATCGTCAAGTTTAGAGCCTAATTAATGAGTCTTCATACATATTGAAAGCTTGATTATCATGGTACCTTTTCCTGAACAACATATTTGGATTTAGATGTGTGCTTATCACTGAAAACAACATATCAAGAATGAATAAATATTACCTCCGCCTTTGCACGCACACATGCAAAGCTGTTTGTCCCCGTATGATGGCATATTTTGTTTTCACGATTTTCGATAAGTCTTTTACATTCTTGATTGATAGTTGTAGTGATGTAGTCAAGTGAAATTAGCATTGTTTCACAAATAAGAAAAGTCTTAATTAATGGTTGTATTAGCAATTAACCTCATCTTGTCAGATTTCCACATCGCCAATAAATTATCATATTTGTTATAAGGTATGTAACTAGGCCTAGATCCTATCTGATCATCATGACCCTTCCCATCAAAATGTTCCACTTTCAACTCAAATTAAAATCCTCTCCACCAAGCATGCATTTTATCCATTGCACATTCACAAGACTCTTTTCCTTTGGGAAAGCAAAAGGAATGCTAAAAACAAAAAATGAAAATAGACCATAAAATATAAGTCAAATAAATAATACACTTTGACTTTATATCAATGCAAAAGTAATGCCATACACATGCCTTAACCTCTTGCCATAACGAATGTTTTTTCTTACGAACATCTGGACGATTTTATATAACTGTAACACCCCTATCGCCTAAGGTTAGGGACATTATTGATTTCTAAAAATTTTGGAACAAAATGGATAACGCTCCGCCTTAAACTTGACTATAACCTAGGCTTAAAGCCTTACATAGAGTACCTGTACTTAAGAAACCACAAAGGACATATCCAAATAAGCTCGACGACCACACCCCGGAGATCACAACTCCACAGGTCACAGTCTGGAGTATACAAAGTATAAAGCACAATAAAAGAAAGAAATAAAAGGTACAACTCAATGGATCACACGCACAAAGCACTGGGGTTTGCATCCCAATAATAATTAACTACAAACAAACAAAAAAAACTGACTATTCAGACGGTTGGTTCACACGGGCGTTTAGAGCGACTGGTATACACTGTACAATACATGGACCAATATGTTTAGCACATAGGCTCAAGAACTTATGAATACATTACATTACATCATTAAACTCATGAGTCTAGGTTTATGTACATATGACTGCTTTTGAAGCAAATGGAAGGTTCCGACTCAGTTTATGTGAACTGAGAACTTCTACCAACCTTTTCAAGAACTTGGGGGAAAAGGGAAATAGAGAGAGCGTGAGTTACCACACGGTCAGTTGATAATCCTCATTCAAAAAATAAAAAACAGTTGCATATAATACTTTTGAAGGCAATCACATATAAATTAGTATTTAATATCAACATATTAAACATAAAAGACTTTTTTTTTTGGTAAGTACCATATTAAACATACAAGACTATCCACATCCAATAATATCTTAATGGCACCTCAGAACTAGAAAGGCACCCCTTCCCATCTTTAGTCCAACGCTCAAAGTCCTGCCCATGACTAACCCCGAAACTGCATGCTAGTGATAACCGCACATGATTCTTACTTAACATCAACACATTAAGCATACATGACTCCAACAGGCAGCTATCTCTTGCTAAGACCTAAGCATTGAAGAAAGTCGATCGTTTGGTTCATAGTTAACACTTAACATCAAAGAGTTTGGTTAGAGTTAGCAACTAAAGTTCTTTTAGTAAGAGGATGGGATTGATATATAATTCTTTGTCATTCCCATCAATTTTGTGCACCTACAAATTTAATCAGATTTCTTAAGGGAGGTACACTAATAAAGAAACATTAGCAAAAATGCATATTTGAGATGCATAACAAAATTATAACATGTGTTTTCAACCAAATAGGAAATTCATTAACAACCCAATTATTTTCAAGTGTTGGGTTAGAATGAGTGCCTTTTCTTCAACATTCTTGTTTCTTTTCATTCAGAAATTCCCTGTTATAAGTATTTACCAAGCTGTTACTGATTCTAATAATATGAATATCAGTAATGCCATATTTGCATAATATGTTAATTAGGACTTACTCACAAAATGTGTTTATCTCATTTGAATGAAGTAGAACTTATCTATGAGCCTATTGAACAGTTCTACAATCTAGATGAGTAATATTCTCTTTAGAAATGATTTGACCACTGGAATTGAAAAGATAATGGTGTCCATTACGAAGATCGTCATCATTTCTTTGTGGCCGACTAAAGATAGTTTTGACACCACTAAAGTATCTTGAGCAAAAGTTTGGGCACTCCTCTACGATGTACCCTTCGACCACAGATCACTTAGGTTCTACACGATTATGAACATAGGATTTTAAGTGAACTAAGAATCTATGAGGAAATTTTATTTTTAAGCAATAAGTTAGAATAAAAATATGTGGTTAAAGATTCTAAAGATGGGAAGTAAAGGAACATATTGGGCTCTCTTTCAATAGGATACATCAATCTATAACGAACTGACCCGCCAAGTTTTGCTTCCTCGAGTAAGTGAACTAGTAAGTGAACCACAATTGCGAAGAAACTAGGAAGGAACCTTTTTTCATGCGATAAAGTGTAACAACACCCTTTAGGTGCAATTTATCAAGCTTATTTGGATAAAGAGCTTTAGAGCATAAGCCTTTGAAAAAAGAGGACAAATCAAAAATGAGATTCACGACCTCTGAAGATTTGAAAGCACACAAGGCAATATCTTGCATCAAAATATGATTATCGTAGCTCTTCAAATTCAAAATTTTACGATCTTTAAGATTCACGCATCTTGAAATATTAAATGCATATGCATTAGGAACATTAAATTATTTCAGCACCTTAAGAAACCTCTCCTTATCATCAGAAGACATGGTGTATTTAGCAGGAGGCATATAAGGTTTATTACTAGGATCCTCAATGAGCCCAAGAACTGCCCTTATCTTCATGTTATGTAGATCTTTCCTAGCCTTCTCATTACTCTCACCTTCTAAAGTAAGAAATGTCCAAACAAATTATCACACACAATTTTCTTTATATGCATGACATCTAAGTTATGTCAATGGTCATTGTGCTCCCAATATTCCAGGTTAAAAAAAATGCTTCTTTTCATCCAAAGTAGTTTACAAGTTGTTGACCTTTAATCTTTTTAGTATAATCTAAGGGTCATCATCAAATTCTTCAATTTCGTTTGAATTCTCTACATTATCAAGTAATTGAGTAGAAGTGTTATCAGTAATTGTGCGGTAGTGTTTGTATCATCTCTTGCTCTTCTTAGAAGGCTTTTCTAGCTTGCCATAGTTAAAGCTAATCCTTTCCTGCTCTCTTAAAATGACGGATCCGAATACTAGTTGTGGAGCTTGCCTTGTCTCTATGGTTCAATCAAGAAGACAAGCTTCTAATCGAAATGGATGATCATCAGGTGGCCATCTGCGATGACCTATGTAATAAATTTTTCTTCCAAAAGGAAGATACACTAAATGGGTTAATTGGGCACAAGATGGACAAGCATAGTATCCTTTGTTTGTCCAACAAAATAAGTTAGCATATGCTAGAAAGTCATTTATTGTCAACATAAGATCATCCTTTAACATAAATGCTTGTCTTTCGAATGCTTAAAAGGCATTAACACCTTCCCACAACAACTGCAATTCATGTATGAGTGGTTACTAATAGACATCAATGTCTTTACTTGGACTCTTGCCCCAGGATAATTAAAGAAAGAATCATTGACAATCTTTTCATGCAAAGCTTAGGAGGCAAATTATATGGAATTAGAATAACTGGCCATGTACTATATATGTGGAATTCATCATCCGAAAAGGATTAAACCCATAAGTAGCTAAACCAAACCTCACATTACGAGGATCTGGAGCAAATTCTGGTTACCTATAGTTAATTTTTCCCATGCCAAACCATCTACTGAATGCCTTAAGACCCCATCATTCTCACGCTCCTTATGATGCCGAATCACATCTTCTACTCTTTTAGAGGACATAAAAATCCTCTTTAATATGGGAATAATGGGAAAGTATCGCAAAACTCTGGCAAGCTTTCCCTTATGCTCCACAAGGTTGATAGTATCACCTTCTTTAATCTTAGTTGTCTTCCACCTCGAGGTTTGCATGTATTGGATTTTTTCATCCTAGCATTATCATCCCAATACAGCATACAATCATTTAGGCAAGCATGTATCTTCTCATACCCCAACCCTAATTATTTGGTGAATTTTTAGCTTCATCCCAAGTTGTAGGAAATGAAGACATTTGGGGAAATGCTTCATTAAAAGTTTTAGTAACATCGAAATTGATGCCCCATACCACCCATACATACACTTAAGGTGAAATAAGTGCAAGATGAATGATAATTTTGAGAAATGAGTGCAACCTGAGTATAAATCTTTCTCGTAATCTTCAATTAGCTTCTTAAACTCAGTTTCTTCCTCATTAGAAGAAAATCATTTAGGTTCTTCTTACTCCTTACAGGACATAAACTGAGAAGGCATATCATCATCAAATGTCATATTATCTTTTGCCTATCTCTACCCCCTAAGAGGCTCACTACTAGACATAGGAGCACAGCGACCAATAGCGTCATGAATCATTCCCTTAACATCATCGTGGTCCCCAACCTTTATACTAGTAGGCTCTTGATCGTAAGTGGTATGGGAAGGAGTTGGTATAAACTTTGACACACAATGATGAGTCCATACCTTGTAATCCTCAAAAAAGCCATTGTACAAAATATACTCTTGAACCTCCTCTATTACTATATAAAAGCACTTATGGCACTTTTTACATGGACAACATATCTTTCATTTCGCATGCTATGTTAATAGCAAAGTTAATAAAGTACTTGACGCCATCTATATAAGCTTGAGAACCAGGTTGGTCAATCCAATCCCTATTCATGGCTTTATGGACCTAATAGACACTTGCAAATTCACATGAAAAATATCTTTTGTGTTAGTAAATTGAAAAGATAGACTAATTATAAACTATGTACGCGTTCATCAAGGAACAGTAGTAAGGCAAATTAATACAAAAAGTAAGTGCTGTATAAAGATGTCACAAGTGTACGGTGTAGCTATAGCTAGCAACCAGCAAGTACAGGTTGTATCAACAGGGAACTTTCTTTCAATTAATGGAACTCATTAATCTACTCAATCTAGGCTAATCAATATTGGATATTGAAATAATAACTAATGACATGATAACAGCTAAGAGACTGAATAAGATAGCGGAGTAGTAAAACATCTAGGTTGGAATTAACAGTATGCTTATGCCAGCAAATCAATCATTAGCCCTATCAAACAAAACTGAGCATGCATTATGAATGGATAGATTGCCAATCAAGCCCATCTCCTCTCCCTCAAGGGTCAAAGACTAATCCTAGAACTAAAACCACCTATTTTCATGGGACTAAGTCAAAGGATTACAAGGTCTACAATCACTAATCCCAATTAGAATTTCAATCATTTTCATATCAAAATCCAAATTGGCTACTAAGTTATGCTAGGTAAAGGTTTTGTCTCTCAACACTCTCCTAAGCCTAAATAAAAATGGACGAATGGTCTTTTGTCGAATTCATTGAACACATAGTACGCATAGTAGAAATCATGAATGCAAACATGGGGAAAGTAAGGGTTTTGGGGCTAAATCATGATTCAACTAAACATAATTGTTGTTAATCCCAACCTAAGTTAGGAGATTTAGCTTAGAATCATATTTATAACAACAATCACAAAACCCAATTCAATAAACATGATAAACACAAAACCCTAGAATAACAAAGATGAGAGAAGAGAGAATTAAGGAACAAACTTGAATTAATCGTGCGAGGAAAGGTAGAATAATCTTCAATGCTAGCAATTCAATCCAAAAGTACTGAGGAAATCCCCTACAAAACCCTGTAAATCACCTAAGAAAATTACTCTTAAAGGAAAACAAAAGATGTCCGAAAACAACCCCTGAAAAATAATTAAGTTGCGAAAAACTAGGGGGCATACGGCTGTGCGAAAGCGCACGGCCAGTCGTGTAACTCTGTAGGAACTTTCTGGCTTAGGTGCGTGGCTGTGCAACTTTTTGGCTTTAATTTCTGACTTGCACAACCATGCTTACAAGCATGGCTATGGCCATGTAAGTGTCTTCCATTTGATTCCTTAAGCCTTTGACCCTTCAATTCAATCCTCAAACCTTGTTCCTTCCCTAGTATTGCTCCTTGTTCATTTTTGAGCCAATAAGCACCAAAATTATTCCAATTAAGACCAACACACCTACAAAAAGGAGATTTAGTCTGAATAAGATAATTATGAGCAAAGAGGAACAAATTTTTGGCAAAACTTCCATTAATCTTATGGAATATATAGCAAAGGTATATGGAATTAAAGGGTCCAAATGGTAAAATTAGAGGTTTATCAATTCCCCCATGCTTATCTCTTACTTGTCCTCAAGCAAGACTAGCTCTTGAAAAACCAAATAGTGAGATAAACCTCTAGCCACGGTCCTCCTCAATCAAGAGATGACAAATTAACAATCAAGCTAAATCATGCATTAGAGGCGGCCAAGCTAAGGTGTAAAACACATTCACTACCATCCATAAATCACCCTACCCAAATGCAACACATCAAACACCCCAATAGTGAAGCACATAGTTGACAAGACCTTCCTCAATAAATGGTGCGTAAGTAAGACCAATAGGACCTCACTTTGGGACAAAGTGAAACACTCCTCTCAATGTGTTTGGAATACGTAACAAGGATGCGCTCAATACTCCATCCAATGAGGCAAACTGCCATACTCTTGGTAGAGTTCTCAATTCTCTGCCACTTGATGCAAAATATAATATGTCAATCATGAGGACTCCCAAAGAGGATGTAATGGGGCTAAGATTAAGGGTGAGAACTGGAATAATTTAGGAGAAGCGGAGCTATTAGTCAAAATGGTAGGGAGCAAGAACACTTTCGCATCCAATGCCAAGATAATAACTTCACATGTAATTGCAAATTGAGCAACAAACCCCACAAAAACCTCAAGGCAGGAATCAAACAAGCTTATTGCAATAGTCCAATGCTAATCACTTTATTCACAACTTCTCTATTTTTTTCTTTTCTTTTCTTTTTCTCTTTTCTTTTTATCCTTTTTTTCACTTTATTATTTTTTTCTTTTATTTGAGGAGCAAAAATAGATAAATGTGGATACCATTGGAAACACAAAATCAATTCACAATTCCTCTAAAATAAGCCACCGATATGGTACCAAAGGGGGATCAACTTCATAACCACACCCAACTAAAATATAGAAGTGTTGCTCCGCTAGACCTTGACAAGGGTATAGAGAGTATGCATAGGCCAAGTGTGTAGTGGATGGGATGCGACAACAAAAATAGGTAAAAGGCACAAAGGGGTAGTAAAAGGGGTAGTACACATCAACGGGTAGCTTTTTGGCTTATGTGGCTGTATGAAACAGAGATTGCCTCAATCATATCAACATGTGCAAACGTTAAATGCAATCTCGAAGAGAACAAGACCAAGTTCTGGAGATGCATCTTGGAGGAGTCAGGCATGAAGGAAAGTATGACAATATATGTAATGAATAGTCATTAGGCCACTACAAGAAAATTGCTTTTTGGCAACGCAAGATGTTGTTGCTAAAAATATTTTTGCCAACAACAAATACTTTTCCGCAACGACAATGTCTTGTTATGACATGGTCCGTTACTAAAGCTTTCAGCAATGACTTTGCGTTGTGGTGAAAGAAATGTTTTTTGCCACAAGATGTTTGTTGCGGAAAACCACCCGTTGGTGTATATCCCTAATCGAATCTGGTTCATAGATTGGATTATGACAACGACCAATCTTGTTGCTAAATCATCTCTCTTTGGTAACACTCTTTCACGTTGTAAAACCCTTCTCGTATATATAAGGCAACAAGTCTTATAGTTGCAATAGATTGTAATTGGCAATGGTGAGTGCTGTTGCTATAACTCTCCCATTTACAGCAACAACTGACTTTGTGGGCAAACATCCCGTGGTTGTCAATTACAAAAGGTTTTTAGTCACAAGAGCTTTGTTGCTATTAAAGGCAATTTTGGGAGAAGTACTTATTTTAGATAGATTTTTTTTTAATTGAATAGAACGTTGCATTAAATAAAAATTTTCCATATTCATTTCATTTTCGAAATATAAAAATTATTGAGAGAACCTGTATCAAAACTAAAAGGATATACAAAAGGAGAAGTCACTACAATGGGTTACATAGCATTGTCCAAAAGAATTATTATCTATAATCACTTGTCACCATCCACAAGGCTTACATGACCAATTGTTACTGCAATAAACACAACACTTGTAGACTAGATTATACCACATCATCCAAAAAATAGCCCTCACAAGCCATTTTCGGCTAGTCCATAATACAGCCAAGAAGAATGTCAATATGTTCCACAAAATGTACATTCTCGTTGTTGCTTCTCACTTGTCCATCACTGTTGACCAGAATTATCGTCGCCACCGTCATGAGACACGCGCCTGTAGATGTAAAGGAATTATGTTAAATAGCGAACCAAAGTGATCCAACATAGCTTTAAAAAAGGGTCATTTCCAGTTTGTTTCATCGAATAAGAAATCAAGTGCAATGCAATTCCTCAAATCAATGGTGAACCGCAAACATCTATTTTGTTGTTGTACCTTTTGTAGAGAGGTCCGGAGCAAGCTTTGTGGCTGGATCGAGATTCCTTTTTTAGCAAATGAGATGAAGTGACGTAACTATTTTTGTCAATGGGAAATGTAGGAAAGTATCACGACAAATAGCAAAAACTATGCTAACTATTGCTATCCGCTGAAAGTGCTCTGGAAGGTACTACATGATCCATATGTAGAGGTCTGCAAAACCGGTTAAGCAGTTTTTCAGTGAATCGAAAATTCAGTTAGTGAAAACATCGAACCGTAATCGAACCGAAATTTTCGATTAACCGAATAATCGATTAACAGATTTTTCGGTTCGGCCAACATTCAATCCGTTACCAAACCGAAATATTTGGTTAATCGTTTTTTCGGATCGGTTAATCGATTTTCTGGTTCTGTTAACGGTTAACGGTTAACCGATATAATGAAAAAAAAATTGAATTACAAGCTTGAATTACGACTTTGTTCTGGTCAAATTAAAACCATAATTTTGTAGCTATGCTTCTGTCCATTGAATCATTGAATGTAGAAGCTTGAGGGCGACACATTCTAGAAGCAAGATGTCTTGAACAAGAGGTGAACGACAACAACAAAATGTGTCAGCAGTCAGCACCACTATGTACAACCATCATGCCCACAACAAAAAAAAAAATCAGAGAATTTAAGCCATACCCACAACAAGAAAATTCTATTTTCGTTAACCAACAGTATGAACAAAAAATCGAAACAATAGCCACAACCATCATGAACCCACAACAATCAGCCACTATGGACCACAATCGAAACAAATTTAAACCATACACAAACATTAAACCCAAACTGTAGCCAAATTAAACAAAAGTCAAAATTAGAGATCGAAAATATGAAGTTACCGACACGAGAACGCGGATGTGAGAGTTGTAGCCTTGTAGGACCTCGGAATCCTAAAGCTAGCCACGCAAAACGTTGCTGGAAAACACAATTTTGCTGCTGTTCACAGCTGATTCGACCAGAAACAAGAAACCCGAAAGCAAATATGCAAAACCTTGCTGGAAAACGCGAATCTGAGAGCTATGAGAACTGAGACGTCGGGTTTGAGAACCCAGAAAGCCAAAGCAAACGTTTAGAGTTGAAAAAATTCTACAAATGTTTTCGGTTAACCCAGAAGCAAACGCTGATCTGCAAACATTTAGGGTTTGAGTCTTTGAGAGCTGTGAGATGAGAACTGAGAACGTAGAGGAAGGCCGAAGGGAAGGAATCAGGAAAGTGGGAGCTGCGAACTGGGAAAGTTGGAATTGGGATGGAATCAGTTTTGGGAGTAATACAAATTTTTACTTTCCAAAAAATTGGTGGGCAAGATAAGTCCACGGAAAAAAATACATATGTATTTACACAATTAACAGACCACATGCCCGAAGATCAACACCCAACTCAACGGCTACACACCGGAGAAATAACATAACTAAACGGTCACACGCCGGAGAAACAACATAACTCAACAACATAACTCAACGACCACACGCCGAAGAAACAACATAACTCAACGGCCACACGTCGGAGAAACAACATAACTCAACAACATAACTCAACGGCCACACGCCGGAGAAACAACATAACTCAACCGCCACATGCCGGATCAACAACATAACTCAACGACCACACGCCGGATCAACAACATAACTCAACTGCCACACGCCGGAGAAACAGCATGATAGAACACAAACCAACAATATGAGGGAAAATTGGAGGAGGAGAAGGAAGAGGACGAAGAAGACGCTACGACAATATATCTTACCTTGTGCTTTGATTAGATATAGCTTGCATTAAACGCTCCTCCATGGCTATCATATTACGTTGTTGTGTTGCATTGTGTTCCTCCATTTCCTTTTGACTTACGTCTAATCGACTTTATAGCTCTTCTATTTGCTTTTGCTGCTCACGTATTTTTTGTTGTTGTTCTTCATTTATCCCCGCTTTAATGGAACCACCATAGCCACTACCTTTGCCACGAGTATACCCAGATTTTGGTCCAAGGACTTGAAGCAACATTTCTTCTTACGTTTGAGGGGCTCGTTCTTTGTCCTTGTTTTGTACAAGGTCATGGAGTTCACTCTAAAAATATATCAGATTAGTATCAAACTTGATATAGTTGCTTGATTTGCAAGTTAATGAACATATAAAGACAATACTTACATGCACTTGCTTTGAGCGCTTATCATCAACCCACACCAACACTCCATCATCTGTATGAGTGTGTTCCGCCAGCCAAATAACATCAACGGTAGGCTTTACGTTGTTGTTCTTCTTAGTCTACAACTATAAGATTTTGTTAGTGAATTCTAAGAACAAATAATCAGCAAAGAATTTAATTTTTATGCATTTAATCCTCACCAAAATATCCTCAACCTCAGGAAAAGACAAATTCCCAGTTGTATGTTTACACCACTTGTCCGATTTTCGATTCTTACTGTTCCTTGCACTCTTTTTCTATAATTCAAGATGAATGAAATGAGCATAAATCAACCTCTGCCTAGAAATACAAGGACATCATTTATAATCATCTCATTAAGAAATAAAACCAATATTGAAGTGAACCATATCACCTTAAAGTCATCAGAATCAAAAGTTGCACAGCAACGTCTCCAATTATCAATTGGAAAATCCTCAGGTGGATTATCCAAGCGTTCCTCATGTGTTGCTCCACATTCTTTATAGTATGTATGGAGACGAGACTTCCAGTATCGATATAATCTTTGCATTGCATACATAACAAAAGCTTGTAGTCTAGGCAATTCATGCTCAAAATCCTTGATTTTGAGCTTATTCTATTTATAAATATAAGCATTGTCTCTATGTTAAAAACAACTCCTATGAGGCTTTGGTGTAGATATAATAATATGCATGTACTTTCTTCAAATTAAAGTTCGAAAACAAACCTGAACTTGTAGCCACATTGCAGGACCATGTGTAGAAGCCATATGTCCCCAGTCTTTTGCATCCATCAAAGCGGTTGTTCTCACAACATAGCCACAAAAATTCACCAAGTTCCTAGCATTATCTCCAATGGCTTGGCAAACATAGTCTGGTATTTCTACTTCAAGCTTACATTGACCACCAAGAGTTTTCTTCTTAACCACCAAGCTTCTATACTTGCCTCTTTGACCTTTATCTTTTTTTCATACTTGTAGCAGAAGCTTAACAAATTGATGAACCAAAATAGGTTATTATAAATAGTATTTAATAACTACTAAAATGAAGCTGAAGAAAGCAATTCAAAATCAAATACAAAAGATACATTTATTTATTGTCAAGTTTATTACCTTGACTACTATTTGCATCATTTGGTTCACTTTAAATTCTTTGTCTCTTTGCATGCATGTACTTCGCTGCTACCCTTTGATTTTGATTATTATCAAGTCCATTCGCATCAACCTTTTGAGTTGCATCTGTTGCTTCATGTGCAGTTAAAACAACTTCAGCTCTTCTGGCAAACTTCCTTGGATATTTTCTTTTTTCACCACCTTGTTAGTGAAATAGCATATGATGAGGGAAAAAATTATTTAACACGCCAAAAATAAGCATTCACAATTGATCATAACAATGATTAATAACTTAGAAATGCAATTAAGAACTTATTATGGGCATTTACCTTGTTGATCTCTTGGAGGACTAGGTACTAGGCTGTCATTTCGAGGACTAGGTACTAGGTTGTCATTTCGAACTTCTTCTTCTATGGGACTATGTGTATTGGAACCAATATCAATATCAAGGCCATTACCTTGACTACTATTTGCATCATTTGGTTCACTTTGAACTCTCTGTCTCTTTGCATGCATGTAATTTGCCGTTACCCTTTGATTTTGATTATTATCAAGTCCATTTGCATCAGCCTTTCGAGTTGCATCTGCTGCTTCATGTGCAGTTAAAACAACTTCAGCTCTTCTGGTAAACTTAATTGGATATTTTCTTTTTTCACCACTTTGTTAGTCAAATAGCATATGATTAGGAAAAAAAATTATTTAACATGCCAAAAATAAGCATTCACAATTGATCATAACAATGATTAATAACTTACAAATGCAATTAAGAACTTATTATGGGCATTTACCTTGTTGATCTCTTGGACGACTAGAAACTAGGCTGTCATTTCGAACTTCTTCTTCTATGGGACTATGTGTATTGGAACCAATATCAATATTAAGGCCAACCAAACCCATTTTATTCCTTCCTTTCCTTAAAAGTTGAAGTTCATTTTGGACAGACACACCTCTTCCACCTTCCGCATTTCTGCGTGTATTCTTACGTTGACCTCGTCCAACCATACCTGTGATCGGTAACAATAATAAATGATTAATAGCTTGATCAGACTATGGATATAGGGCAAATGTTATTAGAAAGCACTGGATATGACATACGTATAGTAGTAAGAAAAATTATAATTACATAAAAAGGGTGAAAATTATTGAAGGATTTTTCTTACCTTTCCAGACAAGGATGAACAGCAAGCCACTTGGCAAAAATTATAAACAAAACAATAAATAATTTAACAAAATAAAGTTAGGACATACGAGGATCCTCATACACAGCAATAATTAATTCATTTAAGTTAATCAAAAGTACTATTAACTAGCTTATATGCAACCACATGTATGTCCAAAAGTACATAAGACATTGTTTCAGAATAGTCAAAACATCCATTATTTAGAGTTCAACATCATCACCAACAATGAAACCATCCAAATCCATCTCTTGCCTATTCTGCTTCTTTCGACTTTTTTGCCTTGCTGGTTTCCCCTGCTTCCGTTGCTTGATATTCTTTATTTCGTTATTGACCCATTTAGCCACTTCAACACCTCTTTCAACCATAAAATCATTCGTGGCTAAACAAATGTCCTCTACAAGTGTTGATGACCTTACAAGACAAGAGGAATGCTGTACTTCCTCCTGCTGTACTGGATCATTGTCAGCTTGTTCAAGTGTATCCTCCGCCACACTGATTTCTGGCATTTTGAACAAGTCACGAGGCTCAGTCTTTATCACAACGAGCCAATGTTTGTCTTCAGGTTCTTCTACATAAAAAACCTACTCTACTTGTGATTCTAATACAAATGGCTCATCTGTGTTCAAAGATTGTCCACTTCGTACACTGGTTATTCCGTACTCATCAATCTCAAATCCTCTTCCTTGATGCTGAACATCGTACCAATCACACTTGAAAGCAAAAACATGATTCCCATTTGGATGTTACAACTTATAGACACCCCTTAATACACCATAGTCTTCTTTGTTAGAATAATCATCACCTCTCACCATGACACCACTATTTTGACAATTTCTGTTTTCTTGTCGATCCAACGTATGGAACCCAAAACCATTCACAATATATCCACTATAGCGCCTAACAGTTCGAAGGGGTTTGCAGACCAGGTAATACAAATTTGCATTCATAGATCCCTGTCTATACAGTTGCTCCACCTATATATATATATATAACCAAAAAAATAGATTAAAGGGAAACTGAAGGGAAACTATAGGTGTTTAATATATCATAGGTAAGGATATGTTACATACACAATTATGTACCCAGCTAGAAAATTCAGCTTTATGTCTCCGCTCAACATTCCTAGGATTTTCTGTCGCTAGTTTCTCTTTGTGCTCCCTAATTTTTGTCACAAACGTAAGTAGATAGACAATCATATATATGGAAAATAATTAATCCTACAAACTCAAGAAAAGAGAACACTTACTTGATAAATTCTATTAGCTCATCACAGTTATGAAGAATATATAAATGGACTTGCTGAAACTCCTCTAAGCTAAGGTGATGAAGGTTGGATTTCCCTAATGGACGACCCAGTGGAGTAAAAATGTCCAAGTCCAACCCAGTCTTACTAGGTGCCTCTTGGTCATCATCATCATTTCGAGATTTGCGATTGAACTTTGTATTCATATTATCCATATACCTCGAACAAAATGTAAGGCATTCATCTGCTAAATAACCCCTCGCAATTGAGCCTTTAGGATGCGCTTTATTACGGACATACGATTTCAAAGTACGCAAATACCTATCAACGCAATAAAAAGGAGATACACATAAAATAAGAGGTGTACTAAAAAACTGAGTTAGAAATATTTAATATCACCACATAGCTTTGTCATATACGTCTCTATTGGATACATCCAACGGTATCGTACTGGGCTAGCTATCTTTGCTTCTGCCACCAAATGCACAACCAAATGCACAACCAAATGCACCATAACAGAGAAAAATGATGGTGGAAAGATCATTTGTAACTTACACAATGTATAAGGAATTTGGCTTTCAAGGGCATCCAAGCCCTTCATAGTCAAGGTCTTTGAGCACAAGTTCTTAAAAAAATTGCTTAATTCAATTAGAGGTTCACACACTTGCTTCGGGAGAAGACCACGAATCGCAATTGGAAGAAGTTGTTCTAGAAATACATGGTGATCATGGCTTTTCAAACATGAGATTTTTCGACCATTATCTTTCACACATAGGGAAACATTTGAACAATACCCATCAGGAGCCTTCAGATTCGAACACATCTCACAAAATGCAGATTTTTTATTACTCCTCAAAGTGTAACACCCAACAGGCACACGCACTTTATCCTCCTCAACTATTGGATGAAGATCCTCTCTTATCTTCATTTCAATTAAATCCAAACGAGCCTTTAGAGTATCCTTAGTTTTGCCTTTAATATTCATCAAAGCCCCTATGATGTTCTCGGACGCATTTTTTTCTATATGCATTACGTCCAAATTGTGACGCAATTTGAGTTTACTCCAATAAGGCAACTCAAAAAATATGCTCTTCTTTCGCCATCCATACAAACTATTTGTATCATCCCACTTTCTTTTTGTCCCAGTTTTGCCAAATGGAACTTGACAAAATTTACTACAGTGGCTCAGTACTTCATCACCTGATAAAGGAACAGGAGCATCATCCTTTTCTTTTGTTTTATCAAAGGCATTATCCCAGTTTCTCCACCTATGGTTCATCGGCAGCCATCATCGATGCCTCATGTATGATGTTCTGCTCCTTATTGAACGAGATTCACGTTCCTTATGACAAGAAGGACAAGCATATAACCCTTTTGTGCACCAACCAGACAAGTCAGCATATGCGGGAAAGTCACTCATTGTCCATATGAGTGAAGCATACATGATAAAATTTTGTTTAACATGTGTATCATATGTTTCGGCACCAACTTTCCACAACTCTTTTAGCTCCTCAATCAGTGGCTGCAAATAAACATCAATATCCATTCCAGGAGAATTAGGCCCATGAATCAACAAACATAACATAAGGTAGGGAGGCTCCATACATAACCATGGAGGCAGATTATATGGAGTCAACACTACAGGCCAAATGCTATGAGATGTTCCCCCAAAATTATTGAACGGTTGGAAGCCATCAGCAGCCAACCTAAGCCTTACACTACGGGGATCTTCTGCAAAAGATTTAAATTCTTCATCAAAAGACTTCCATGCCGGCGCGTCAGCAGGATGTCTCATCGTTCCATCATCAATCCTTTCCTCTTTATGCCAACGCATTTCTTTTGCAGTCTTAGTTGACATAAACAACCTTTGCAATATGGGTTTTATTGGGAAATATCGTAAAATCTTAAAGGGCACTTTGCTCTCCTCATTTTTCCATCTAGGGGTAAAACATTTCGGACACTGATGGGCGCTTTCATGTTCATGACAATATATGACACAATCATTCGGGCAAGGATCAATTTTTATATAATCTAAACCCAGATCACTAATGATCTTTCTACATTCAGCAAAGGAGTTGGGAAGGTTGCAACCTAGGGTCTCATTTTGAAAATTGAGTAACTGAGTAAAAGGGCTGTCACTCCAGTGGTTCAAACACTTAAAATGGAGCAATTTCACAATGTAATCCAACTTAGAAACATTTGAACCATCCAAAACTAATGGCTCTTTATAGTCCTAAAGTAGTCGATAAAACCGTGCTGCTTCTATAGTAGGTTCTTCAGTAGTTTTACTAAGGCCATGCACATTCCTTTCCTCATTCCCGACCAAACCTGTTGCAATTACCCCACTAGCAACTTGCAACATGTCCAACATGTCTTCATAATTAATATTTTCATTGACTTCATCTTCATTATTAGCATAAAAATTATCCATGTGTTCTCCATGCTTATCCCATATAGTGTAGCTTTGTAGAATACCACTTTTTAACAAATCATAGCGAACATCTCTTCTTGTTTTAAAATACACATTGAGGCAATTATTGCATGGGCACCTAATTGTCCTCCTTTCCATTTGTATGTTCTCATTTGGAAATGCAATGTTGAAAGCAAATTCTAGAAACTTATCAACACCTTGCAAATATTGAGATGTGCTTCAATTTTTCAATTTCATGCATTCCTTATCAGTAGACATATCCTATTTCCATTTCCAATATTGAAAAAACAAGTTAGAATCTTTCAAATCTTAATTTGTTACAATAAACATGAAAAGAGTGTAATTTAGGCTCCCATGATAGAATATAAAAATATTACAAAGTCAGACACTTAGAAATACCAATTAAAAATTCAATTTATAATTCAGGTAAAAACTAACATCCAATTCACTAGTCTACTGTAACAAGAATACACGTACATAGAGATTAAAGATAAGAGGGGTTGATGGAGTCAGAAAAATCAATCACCTCGCTAGTTTTACTATTTGGCATTTAGGCTTAAACCTATTTGTCAATCACCTAAATGACAAGCACTAAGCTTTAGCTCTTAACTGTCAAATATTCATATACCATAGGATCACTTACTCACCATAAAATTAACACACATTCAATATTCTCGATAAATTTGATAAATTCTTGGAAACTTACTTGTCACAGTTGTGTTTATGACACTTAGAGTGACTAGAAATGCAGGTGTCACAGTTCGTAGTACTGATCTTCAAATGATGGTCGCACCCCGTAGATCTTTTACCTGCACATACAAGAACACTAGAGGAAACTAATCAAACAATGAGGCCAGTGGAAAAAAAAAATAGAAAGAAAGAAAGAAAGTTCTGACTAGTTACAGCACATACAGTACATGCCAATTTTTGCTCCAAGACATTTTAAAAAATACATTAGCCAGTAGGAATGAAATGAGATATTGACCTCCAAAGGCAAAGGTTAGAGTAATATGCTGAATTCACTCCTTTCTTAATTGGTTCAATAGTAGCATTACTAAATAACTGATATATGCTGCAATTAGTTCTTAAAATCTTCTTCAACGAGAGTGACATGCTAAATTCAGTCTTTTCATAATTGGTTTATGAATAGCAGCAGTGTACAAGTAACTTCACAAAATGTACCTCCAGTGTTAGAACGTGTGCCTCGCTGTTACTACGACAAATTTTATTAACGAAATAGACCGTGTGGGCTTGGTTCTGTACTTGGTTCAGTCAGATTGAGGGTCGGCTCAAGTGCTATCTTGCCTAGTTCAAATTAGCTTAGTTTGGATTGACTATGATGCTTATCAAGTTGGATTTGAGCCTTAAAAAAGGTTCCAACTTGACTTATTATACATAAATTCACATCTCCAGCAAATGTAATAGGACATCTCTAGTGAATGTAATACGACTACGATAGTTTTGATGTAAAAGTATTTCACAGAATTCATGCCAAACATATAGGTTCAAGGTTCCAATTGTGGAAACAGTGACCTACTATCTCCTTTCAACCATATGACATTGATAATAAGCAATACTTACATCATTATAACATATATACATCTAGATTGATCTAAACGGCTTTAGGGGGCGGGGGGTAAGCTACCAATCTTGTCGTTGACTATGCTAAGAGGGGATAGGAACACAAATAATGCTGGTCTAAAAAGATCTTTTGCACCCCAACCAAATCCCTTTGTCCAAGTACTTGTACCCAAGTCAATATTTATGTATCTTAATTAGCATTTTATCCATATTTATCTTTGTCTTTCTATATAATTAACTGTTAGAATGCCTTGAATATAATTAACTGCTAGCAACAATTGCTTGGCTTGTTATACCATCACTAAACAAAAAAGGTAATCCCATATAAATTTTATCCTATCTGGTCATCAAGCCCAACATGACAGTCCTTGATGAAGCAATAAAGTATTTGCACCCACACATTTTTTAATGATAAAGACCCTCGGACCTACTGCTGTATTAGCTTTATTTAATTATTCAATGTTTTGTTTGGTAGTTGTAATGTCTGTTACAACTGTTGCCACTTCCAATAGTTGCTGCTCTACAGTGGGTCAAAATAGATATCACCATTTGTAAAAAAGAGACATCATATACTTGATTAGTAGGTGCAGAGGTCATGCAATTTTTTTTATTGAATAAGGAGTTAGTAAATTACATTTCCTTTTCCTCATGCTGTAGAGTTCTAAAAGGTGTCCACGCTAATGACTTTCGAACTGACATTGTAGCATCCATTACTTTGCTGTGATCTCAACAGAAGTTTGGTTTGAGCATCAAGGCCGCTTACATATTAGAATATTAAGAAAAATCTAAAGCTATTCTAAAATTAAATGAGGGTTGCTATAGCTTTTCTGAGATAAGTGCTGCTGTACAGGTTAAAGATAATAGGTGACAGCCAATCTTAGGAAGAGAATTTGGCAAGCCCGACAGGGTGGCTTAAATTAAGGACAACCAAAGCCGGTTTCAGTTAAAATGCTTTATGCACCTCTGCTTACCTGGTTAGATTCCTTTGACACAAGAATTTGGATTGTAATACTGTATTACTGTTCTCAATCAAACAAAAACAAGCACATATCCATTATATAGTCAGGCAGTCAGTCAATGAGCTTGACCTGGATGGGTCCATTCAGTCTATTTCTATCCCTAGGGCACAATCTCTGGGAATATGAAGGTAGCAAGGTCAATTAAATATTCACATGTGAAACCGAAAACACCAAGCTTTGATAAACCAAACAAGGTCAATGCATCAGCGTCATGCAAGAGATATCTGACAAAATTTGGCATGCTCATTTTCATGAGAAAAGTAGTTGGATATAACCCAAACAAAATTGTTTAGGGTAGAAAAATTCATGCCAACGTCAATATGGTCATTGTTTGGAGCAAGGCAATGTACCATTACTTGAACCTTGATGATATGAAATAACAAAGCAACTTCATAAACAAAACAATTCTAAAGGCGATATGTGGGACACACAAACCTTTTATCTTCAGGTTTTCTTTAATGCCTCCAACCACAACAAATGTTACTTGTTGGATCCTGCTAATTTCTTGGTTGTTTACTTCAGATGTGTATTCAACGAATCAAAAATCAAGGGCCATAAGAACCTCAAGGAGTCGTCATAGGCTCTAAAGACAACTCCTACAAAGAATTAGGGAAGAATCAAGCATAAAACTAATAATTCTTCTAAAACTTCCCTTAAAGGTTGCCCCTACTAGTTATGTGTTATATTTATGGATAACTGATACCTTGGAGAGGAAACAAAAGGTATTTATTTCCTTTTACAGTACAATTCTCTATTCAGCTTTGCTGTTTGCTGAAATTGAGTACATGAATGAGCAGAGCAGTGGTAAACTTAAATGATAACATTGGAATACCTTTGTGCACGACCCTCAATATCCAAATTTCATTTGGTTTACTACTTCTTCATTTCCGTGAATTTCATCTGTAGAGTATTTGTGCTATAGTCCAACTAAAATACTAACTGACGGCGTATTTGATATTGAATATGGTTCACCATGCCATATCACAAGGCTATACAAAAACATATGCAAAGCACCTCTAAATATATAAAGAAAAGGAGTATCTTTACTCAGCCTTCATACTTAAAATACTAACAGAGACTTAAAGGTCACTCTCAAGTGAAGCAAAACAGAGAAAAAGATAAGCAAGAGAAGCAACCTCTAAATACAAAAACATATTACTTGACCATACTTCAGTATTCACTCTCAAGGTGTAATTGCACTGAAATTGACATATATAAACATATGCAAAGCCCCATGACCATACTTCAGTATTCACTCTAAATATAAAAACATATGCAAAGGACCATGACCATACTTCAGTATTCACTCTAAATACAAAAAGGTCACTCTTTAAGAGAAGCAAAAAAGAGAAAACGATGGGTATTTGCATCTGGGTAGCGCAGATGTTGACGCTAAAAATGTGATATCTTTACAATACCTTTCTACCTAATTTATGCTCGAAATAATTATTATTTTTAGGTTTTTATTTGATTTTATTTTATTTTGTAGGGATTGAATAATTCGGGAATAATGGCAGAAAAAGATGAAGAGATGCTGAAAAATGAAGATTTGGGCCGACTTGACTCAAACTTGACCCAAAAATCTCTAGCCCATTGCTTTTATAACCCATCAAAAAAAAGAACAAAAAAAAGAAAAAAAAATAATAAATCCCTAAATAATTTACCCAACCCCATGTGCGCCTCACATGACTTCTTTCCCCCCTTTAACTCTCATTCTCTCTCCTCTTCTCAGTGCTAAGAACCCAAACCCCCAACCCCTGCTTCCTCTTCCCAACCGATTCCCCTCCCCCTTCGTTGCTCCTTCTTCTCCTTCCTCTTCAATCACCCAAAATAAATGGAAACCCCTCTCATTCCATTGCTTCCTCATCTCCCTCCTTGCTGCGGTTATCAGTCCATCATCAATTTCATCTTCAATGGAACGGTTACTATGTCTTTAATGGAGGGCAACCAACAGATTTTGGGATGGGTTCTTGAAGGTCTTTAATGGCGGATAAAAGCAAAAAAAAATGGAGAGGAGTTTAGGTTTGAGTTTAAGTTTTTGATGCTTAATTAGGATTTTAGGTTGGTTCAATTCAAATTGTGTTCGATTCTGGTATTATGGAGGTTCAAGAAGCATTTGCTTTCAGTTTGCATCGCCCTTGTTCGTACCCAGTTTCGCTTTTCAAGTCTTGCAATTCCAAAATTTTGGTTGTTGATTTCAATTGAAAATTGGTAGTTGCAGAACATTGGTAAAAATCGAGTAATGTCATTTTCAGTTTGTTTACTGCAAGGTGTTGCTCCCGTGATTCATTTTCAGTTTGTTTTTCCAAATTACCTTTTGGTGCTCTCAAATCTCTTACAGTTTTTCAATTATTTTAGTTTGTAAATTCACTAAATCAAATATGATAATTTTCAGGTTAGTCGATTTTAATTTTCAGTTTCAATTAGGTTAGAATTTTTAATAATCCAATTTCCTCCATCCCTGAGGACGATACCCGTAAGTACTACAACGTTAACCGTACGCTTGCGGAAAATCATAACAAGTTTTTGGACAACATTGAAATTGACATATATAAACATCAAGCCTAATAGATGCATACAAATTTCACTGAAATTTCCATGATTCTCCCATTGTTGGCCACAAAACAACAAATTCGACAAGAAATTGAAGGAGGCCATGAATATTAACAGAGACTAAGCAGACGAAGAAGGAATTCAGCCAAACAAAATCAACCCTAATCTAAAACAAATTAAATCCACCACAAATTAACTAGTTTGGCTGAAGTTTCTTGTGGGCTTTTGGGAGTAGAAAAGAAAGGTACCATACCATGCCAGCCTTGCCGATTAAACCATCTCAACAACCCTTCTACCTTGAATTCTTGTAGCCACAAACCGTACAATAGCCCACCAGAAACCTTGAGCAACAGTGCCAGTCGCAAACCACACACCAGCCCACCAGAAACCTTTTCTGAGCATCAATTTTAGTTTGGGCTCATCTTCTTTAGAGGAGAGAAGTCTAGCACTGCTATTAGGGTAGAAAGCAAAAGTGGAGGGAACTGATGAAGATGCATGGGAACGGCAGAGGAAAAGGTGAGTTTTCATATGTTTTTTTAAGAAGTTTAAAATTTAAGATATATTTTTCATAACAATAGTCATTGTTGCCGAAATTGTTTTTGTCAATCTTAACAACTGGTATTGTTGGCAAAGTTAAAATATTTATCATAACAGCATTTGTTGTTGCCAAAGCTATATATTTTTTTTGACATCCACGCCTCAATTTTCAATTTGGTGGGAAAATGGTTAATAGCTAAGGCAATGGACTACTGCAACAAAGGTGATGTCGTTGTTGCAAAAGTTCATTAATAGCTACAACAGTATATGGTTGTTGCTAAAACTCGTTGCCAAAAACCCATTTTCTTGTAATGGGCTCAAAGATCTCACAAGTAAACCTACCATAGTCAAGCAACTTAGTCCAAGATATCTCCCACTTATCAAAGTCAATCAAGTCAAACCATATGAATCTCAAGGGAACTTTGCATGCAACATAGGGTAGAGGAACTACAGATGGCAATGTCAAACACAGTTTCACAGAACTCATACCAGGACAGGGCACACTTCAACGCACGATCAACATGATTGATCGATCATCACCCCTTGTATTCTCGTCATAAGAGGGGTTTTCACAAACTTTTATTCAATTTGTTTTCAGAAGTAGTAAAACTAACAAAGAAGGTAGTAAAACATATAAAGGATAATGAAGAAAAGGATAAGAAGTAGTACCTGGAAAATTTATAAATGTCCAACTTGATCATTTATCCCCTTGCAATGCAAAATTTAACCTATATGCTCCATACTACATTCTTAATTAAATGAAGACAAGTGTCGAAACAACTATATGAACTACATAAGTGCTATCTATATGATGCAAATGTAGGAGATGTCATTAAAATTCACCCAATGAGCTACAAACTCACTCCCCCATGCGTACGACTTTCATTGTCCTCAATGAAAGGACACACAAAGTAGCAAGGGAAGAGAGACTCATAGGACAAGGGAGAATGGGGGAAGGGAAAAACAATGACATCCCTTTTTTTTGAGGAAAAAAATGAAATACTTGAGTCGTCTCCCAGGAAGCAATTGTTTTAGGCCCTCAGCATAACCCTTACCTCCAAATGGTGGAAGATAGCAACAAGGGAGGTGGACTAGTAGAGATATGGAATGGTGGTATAGGGTCCACTACCTCCACAGTAGAAGCAGAAGTGATCCCAAGATAGGTTGGCATTGGTAGAGGAAGATCAGAAAATGCTGCAGACCTCATGTGGGGTCCCCCACCTCATTAGACATCTTGGTCCTGGGAACAGCGGCGAGAGGTGTGAGATGCAGAGGGACTGCAAGAGATGAGTGAGCAGGAGGAGCATGAGATGTTGTGTGTGTAGGGAAACAGAAATCTACCATATCCCCACACAACTGAAAAGACATAATGCCAGCCTGCACATCGATCACCACCCCTACGGTGGCGAGGAATGACCTCTCCAAAAATGATGGGGACCTGGGGGTTGTCCTCCAGATCCAGCACAATGAAATCGCATGGGATAAAGAGCTTGCCAACCTGAACTGGAACATCTTCCAAAATACCTAGAGGTCGCCTGATGGAGTGGTTTACTAGTTGTATGGTGAGGTTGGTGAGTGCTAGGGCCATCAACTTGAGCTTCTTGCAGTGAGAAAGAGGCAGTAGGCTCACACTAGTCCTAGATCCCATAGAGCTCTCTCACTCTGCAGATCCCCTATGGAGCAGGAGATGGAGAAACTACCAGGATCCTACAGCTTGAAGAGTATCTTGTTCTGTAGAACTGCGTTGCTCACCTCTCCAGCGGGGAACTCTATGATTGCTATAGGCTCGCCTTTCTTGGAAAGAACCTCTCTCAAAAATCTCAAATATGTTGGTGCTTCGTTGAGAGCCTCCAGGAAAGAAACATTGACATAAATCCTCCTCATCAGATCAAGGAATCTCGTGAATCTATGCTCAAGCTTAGATAGCTTAGCCCATGCCACCCTCTAAGGGTAGTGTACAGGTGATACGGGCGGATCAAAGGTGAAGAAGTGATCTTCTCATCCGAACACAAGCTTGTGAAATCCTCCCCCTCCTCTGTTCCTGCAGAAATAGGAACTAAAGCAAGCTCCTAAATAACCATCACAGGGCTCTCCACTAACCCTTCACCTGCTGCACAGATGGCGCTAATATGTCCTCTGGGGTTAGTCTTGGGCTGACTTGGTAGTTGCCCCTGAGGCCTTAGTAGACTACTAACTTGCTGTAAAGCTTATCGTAGAGCTACAAATTAAACTACTACTTGATTTATAAATAAGATTTATAGTATAGAAAAGTAGGGGTTGATCCCATGGAGAGAGATATAAATTTTCACGTTAACCTAATATCTAATTCAAATTTGAGCAAATTAATTTATATAAATCAAAATTAAGCTAAGAAAAAATCTAAAAAATTACTTACTAATGCCCTAAATATTTAAGCCTAATTCTGGAAAGAAAAATAGCAAATACCTAACCTAAATATTCTGGAAAAAAAATATATAGAAATAATCACACAATATTAAACTGAAAATTAAAACAGAAAAAAACAATCAAAAAATTAATATCAAAAATCATAGAAAAATAATCTCAATTAATATTATGCAAGTTCATAAATTTATATCCTCATAATTATATTTAATTAATTTCAAAAAAAATGAAATAGAAAATAATTGCAGAAAATTAAAACAGAAAATAAAATCTGAAATTAGAAAAATAATAAAATGCACTTAATTAGATACAAAAATAAATAATAAATTCACCCAAATTATAAAATATAATTTTCTAAACTTAATACAACCCTAAAAAAAATTTAAAAGTAATTTTCATATTTATTAAAGTAAAAAAACTACATGTATTCAATTCACAAAATAATTCTGAAAAATTATCAAGTAATTTCCACAAATTCTAAAATTAAATAGCAGCAGATTAGGATAATAACAAAACCTTGAAATTGATTAAAACATAAACACACACCAAAGGAACTATTTTTAGCCTAATTTCTAACAAACTGGTAAATAATGGCAAAATAGAATAGAAAATAAATATGAGAATTCAACCACACTTAAAAATAAAAATATAACTGATGTAAAAGTTCTAAGATAGTCCTAAAAGACTACCCTTTTGGAGGAGGTAAACGAAATTAATATTAAAATCTAAAAATTTAAGAATTAAAATTCACAAACGAAATAAATTAACTAAAAACACAACAAATAATTGTTAAAAGTACCAAATCAAATAAATCAATTGACCTAATTATGATTCTCCATGCCCGAATTTATATCTATCATTAATACTATCCATCATTTACTTTTTAATAGCTAGACACTAGAAAAGACCCATCAGCAGTTCTTTCCCGATTTTTTGTTTAACCTTTAAGATCAACCTTAGATTTAAACCCTTCTAATAAAATTAACCAACTTATACTAGCATAAATTAACTAATTTAATTAGAGCATTAAACACGTCTAACCCTAGCAAATTACAATTGCCAACAATTATAATTCACTATTCCTTGTTTAAAAACCTACTTCAAGTCGTAATACGATTAATCAAGACCATCCTTAAATTAATCTTTATAACAACAATTTTAATGAATCAAATTCTCACAAGATATCAAAATAAACAATGAAATAAACATTAATAACAATCAAGTTATCTCAAAACATAAATTTGACATGGTTTTACACAATCAAGTCAAGTGCAATAAAATTTAGACTAACATGTTAAATAAACCACAAACTAATTCATTTAACATGTTTTCGATTAAACAAAAGGAAAAAAAAATAAAATAAACTAATTCTAAAATACTAAGAATTAACTAAAGAACAAGTAGATTAGAATGACAACCAATTACACCGTGCAAGTCTTGGTGGTGATGATATGTGAGAGATGATATGTGATGATGCTTCTACGTGAGAGATAAAGAACATAGGCGGGTTTTTTTTTTGGCTTCAGCAAGATGATGATGGTGTTGTGGATATATGATGAATGATGGTGATATGTGATGCTCGATGATGCTGATCATGAGGATGAAAGGTAGGCGAGATATATGGGTATGATGTTGATGTCATGAATATGGGCATAACGAGATTTTGGGAGGCTACTGGGTGATATGGAGTCAGGCGTGAGGATAGGAGGGTGTTGTGGTTTGTGGAGATAGGCGATGATGAGGCTGATGATTAGGAGTTAGGGGAAATATATGGGGGGTTAGGCTGATGATCAAGGTTAGACGAAATATATGGGTTATATGGTCAAGGTGGTGCGTGAAGGAGGCATTGGAGAAGGATAGAAAGATGGTGAGTTGTGGGTGATGGGAAGTTGTAGAGCAAGTGGGATATTGAGTCTTGGGGTCACTCCGAGATTCTTGGCCCCTTTGACTAACTTTCCAACTTCATGGTGGTACACAAATTCTTCAGCCTTCTTTTAGCTTAATTTCTCCATTTTTTTCATGAGTTTGGACTTAAACCTTTATTTTCTAAATAATGCACAAACGATTAATATTAGACAACTTAATAACATAAAATAAATTAATAACACATAAAAAATATGCATAAAATGAGACTTAACACTTGCTGAGCTACTTGTGCAATATGAGTGTCCATTACCCTCTGGTGTGAAGCCATAGTGTTAGGCGATAATTTATCGTATGTTACCTGTCCCTTTTACCTAATTTTAGCTTGTGTAATAATATAATCTTTAGAGTTTTTACTTGTGTTATTTGCTTTTGCAGGTAATAAACTTCAAATCAAGCAAACGTCATGAAAAGGAGCGAAAACGGACAAAAAGGAGCAAAAGCAGGCAAGAAGGGATGATAGGGGGCCGAACCACCATCCCAGAAATGTGGCACGGTGGAGCATCGTGCCACCCCTCCGTTCGCTCAGCCACGCGATTTCCTATTTAATGCTCCTTCAGGTGTTTTCTTGGGGGGGTCACTCGGCGTTCTCTCTGGCGATTTTAGGCTAGTTTTAGTTTAGGTTTTAGCCAATAAAAACCTCAATAGGAGGTTTAGATTAGGATGTTGTAGATTGATTAGATTATATTGATTAGTTTAGGTTTTAGCCAATAAACCCGTGCACTTGTAGAGTATTGGGATTTTTGTGCTATAAATATTGATGAAGCTTGGTCTTTTCTTGATTGGTTGGCTCAGGACACTTACAAATATGAGATCAGTTGCACTAATTCATACATCTCACCCCCTTGCATCCCTAATTATGCTCTTCCTGTGTGTGAAATTTGCCATTGTTCTGATCATGAAAGTAATTCTTGTCCTTGTGATATTTCTGATGATAGTTTTGCTAAACTGTCTAGTATGATAGAGACAATGAACGCGCAACAAATTGAGTTTGCTAATAAAATGCGGGAGCATGACCTGTCACATGAGACCGACCTTAGGTTTTGTTCTCCTAGACTTGATGTCAATCTGTGTGATCATGGTGCGTCTTTCCCTCCTCTAGAGTCCGGACTAGAGGAAGTACTCGACCCTCCCTTGACTACTTCGCCCATTATTGCTCCACCCTCACCAAGGCCTTTTAGGAACAACACTACATTCATCATGACTTTCCTTGAGACACCTTCCCCTTTAGCTCAGTTGACAGAGGTTGAGGTATGTGAGACCTTTGGTATTATCGCTAGTGTTGATGAGGATGATACTTATTCTGAGTCAGATGATATTTTTGTTGAGGTGCATGATCTTGATGCGACTTCCCTAGGGAAGTCATGTGTGGATGTTCTAGTTGCGGGGTCACCTAGTCCTAATCTAGTTGACCTTGTATCCTTCGACTCCCTTGATATGTTCGATGCTTCCCCTTCATGTTTACCACCCTCCCATTTCCCTGAGTGTTGTGATATGTTGCTTATTGATTCTCATGTGATGCTTGAGGGGATTGAGGTTGACTATTTTGAGTCCCTATGTACTTTTAGAGGGTACGACCCCTCATTTGATCCTTATAATCTATACATAGAGTACATGGTTGGAAAAATCATGTTGCTTAGTACATTCGATCTTTCTACTAATTTTTCCAAAGCATTTGATAAAGTTTGAGAGAGCGCTCATTGTCATTCCTAGATGCATGTTTTGGTGCTCTTACTCACATTTATCTGAGTTGCATACTCAGATATATGATAAGCTCTTGAGAGCTTTGACGACATCCGAGTTGGAGAGGCGAGTCTTGAGAGATCAGGAGGAATGGTTGATGCTCCTCGGGCATCTAAGAGAGGCTTAGTTTGGCTACATTCAGTGCCTGACCTAGTATAATCGTCCTAACTCTTCTCCTTTCTTTTTATTTTCTTTCTTTCCTTTCGTTTAGTTGTGGATATTAGGTTGCTTAGTTGTGGATATGTGTATTTGTGGATATTAGAGAGGCATATTTTCTTTCTTTTTATTAGGTTGTACTTTTGTGGTGATCATTTTGAGGTGATACTTGGGAATCTGATGAGCCAGTTGATGGCTATGATCACTTCTGTGTGTTTTTGTGTTTTGGTTGACTGAGTTAGCTTATGTATATGTGTGTTTTGTTTGATTTTGGTTTTTGTGTGTTTTGTGGTTGGTGATGACTCTCAGCTCCCAATGAGAACATTGTGAGATTTAGGCGTGGGGGTGCGTTTATTTACCCCTTTTATCCTTACTTTTGTGAAAAAATTTCATTTTTGTGCAAATTTTTCAATTTTTCTCTTTTTTTCGTATAGTTTTTCTTTTTGTTGGCTTTACGGGAGTTTTGTACTATTTAATTAGCCTTGATCTCTGGTACCTTGGCTATTAGTTCGTATATGAGTATGATGTACATGATGGATTTTTGTCCTAAGCTTGTCATTCTAGCCCTCGGTTCTAACCCTAATAGTCCATTGTAATTTTGCAAATCCAATGTTGATTTATATATCATCATTATCTTAGGATCTTAGTCTTCCTTTGTTTGACTCTCCCACTTGCGTTTGTGCATCACTACTTTTGTCTTCACTTCAAAATTACAAGGGTGATGAATTTCTCTTAAAAAAGATGAAAATATGAAAATATCCCTTTGAGGCATGTGCTACTAGGAATGGAAAAAAAAGAGTTTGAGAGTTGGGATTTAAAAGTATCCCTTTGAGGCATGCGCTGCTGGGTGCTACCATTTGAGTCAATACCGTTACTAGGAATGCTTACTTCCCATGTCAATAAGTTAATAATGTAGTTGATGCCAATCAAGTGGATTGAGTCGATTCTGGTAAGCCAAAGTCCTAGGATGATGATACACTTGCACACCAGGCACTAGGATCGATTCAATGTTCTCATGCGTTGTGGGGTGAAAAGTTGATGTCTGGATGCCATTCTTTGGGATGAAGAGTCCTGAAACGCATACGATGGGTGTACACACATTGATACTTGAGTTACTAGGGGGTTTTGGTTGATCCGATAGTGTACAGTTTACCCCCATGTATATCTTGTGTTTTGTCATTTTTATTTTTTATTTTTTTATTTTTTCAATTTTTGCTTCTTTTTTCTTTGTTTTCCTTTTTGAGATTTTGTGGGTATATCTTCTGCAAATTGTCACGAGACCTCACTCGTCCACTTGGGGAACCAAGGGGTTTAAAGGGCTTGTTGTATACGCTAACTGCAACCATGATTCCTACGACTGTGAGTTTGGTTCTTAGGTTAGTTTTTATTTTGTTTTGCTCGAGGATGAGCAAAAGATAGGTGTGGGGGTATTTATTAGGTGATAATTTGTCATATTTTATGTATCCCTTTTACCTAATTTTAGCTCGTCTAATAATATATCTTTAGAGTTTTTAATTATTTTATTTGCTTTTGTAGGTAACAAACTTCAAATCTAGCAAACGTCGCGAAAAGGAGCGAAGATGGACAAAAAAGAGCAAGAAGGGATGGTAAGGGGACTGAACCACCGTGCCAAAAATGTGGCACGGTGGGGCCATGCCACATGGCACGATCGTGCCCCCCTTCGTTAGCTTGGCCGCGCGACTTCCTATCGAATGCCTCTTCGGGCGTTTTGTTCGGGGGGTCTCTCGGGGTTCTCTCAGGCGATTTTAGGTTACTTTTAGTTTAGATTTTAGCCAATAAAAACCTCAATAGGAGGATTAGATTAGGATATTGTAGATTGTATTTTGGATTCGAAGCTTTGGATTTCAAGTTCATTCCATTAATCAAGCATAAGTTCTCTTATCTCTCTATTTCATATCTTGTTTTTGTCTAGAATTTGCTAGTTTATTTTTGTATTGGATTTGTTTAGTTTTCATTGTTAATCCATGTTTAGTTAGATTAATTAGATTATATTAGTTTCTTTCCCTCTCTTATTCATGTTTGCCTTCTTCTTTGCTAGTTTAGGTTTAGTTTGGGTTTTTGTATTTTGTTGATGATAATTGTTAATTTTGGTTGGTTTGGATTGTGGCTAGCCCTTGATGGCTAATTGACCCTGCTTAGGCCCCAACCCTACCTTGTTCATGCCTAGAATTTAGAGTTTTCTTTCACGCCCGCGAAGTGTTCGATGAAATGCTTGAAGGAGCTTTCATTCGTGTTTTGGGGCAATTGACTTATGCTCAGAGGTGGTCGATTGTCTAGTGTGGGTAGAGAGAGTAGTTGGGATTGGGACATGAAAATAGTCTCATCGCTAACTAGGTCAAGGGTTGTCAACCAAGTAGTTTAGTTGAACTAATCCCATGAAAATAGGCGGTTAGAGCAACTAGATTAGCCTATTGACCCTTAAGAGAGGGCTTAGGTGGCCTCAACGATGCAACCGATCAACTCTGAATGTTAGCATAAGTAGGGAAGGTTTGAGCTTCACTTGATTACTTGGTTTATCTTATGTCTAATCAAAGTCCTTTTGTTTTTGATTTAGTAGTTTAGTTTTATTTTCTATCCCCTTCGATTTCGCCTAGCTCGAGACGGTTTAGTTAGTTCTGGTAGTTGGAAACACAACTCCCTGTGGACGATACCCCAAATACTCAACGATATACCTTGCACTTGGGGTTTATAAATATTAAAACTTTTTTCCTAACACAACGTCAAACATAGAGGTGAGCTGATTGATGGACTCATTGAGGGTTTCATTAGTCTTAGTTTGGGTCTAAATGAAACGCCCCATAAGATTCTCCAAACTAGACTTTGGCTGTGGGGTTATAGAAGGTAGGTTATAGGGAACATTATGCTGGAACTTAGGTGGCTGCATAACATTATGAGGTTGAGGGTTGTGGTTCCTATAAAAGGGGCTGGAATAGCTCTTCCATCCAAAATTGTGAGCATTGGGATATGGATTGTTTTGCAGTGATGATGTGTTGAAAGCATGCGTGGCATTAGTGTGCTCAATTGAAGGGGAACCATTGTAGCACTCAATAGATTCGGGCCCTTGCACGCCACAGGTCTCACAAACAGCACAAATCCCGACCGATGGATCCAAAGAAGAGCCGCCTGAAGCAGTGGAGATACCAACTCTATCTATCCTTTGCATCAGTGCATCGACCTTATGCATCTACCTCATACTTGCCATTGCTCTCTTTAGGATGGCTCTCATACTTGCCATCTCTTCTAACAAAGCCTTTGCCGCATCAATGGACTTTCCCATTAGTGCACCTCCTTCTACAATGTCAACAGGGATCTTCACTGACTATTCTAGCCCATTATGGAATGTCTGGATTAGAAGCAAGTCAGGAACTCCTTGATATGGGCACAAATGTTGCAAGTCTTTAAACCTTTGCCATACTTCATACAAGGACTCCCCATCCCCTTCAGTAAAGGAGTTAATATCCGTCCTCAGTTTTGCAGTCTTCCCTGGTGGAAAATATTTGCTGAGGAAGGCCTTGGAAACGACTTCCCAGATAGTGAATGATTTGGGCTCCTCATTCTACAGTTAGTCACTAGCTCTATCCCTCAATGAGAATGGGAAGAGCCTCATTCTAATTGCATCGACGGGTACCCCATTTAACTTAATCGTGTTGCACTTCGCAAGAAAGTTGCAAAGGTGCATGCTGCGGTCCTCAAAAGGGTGATCGCAGAACTTGTCTTTCTCCACCAAAGAGATCAGGGTTAGTCGGAGTTTAAAATTATATGCCTCAATCATTGGGCTCACTATGGAAGATGCAATTCTTGACGATTACGATATAGCATATTCTGGCAACACCCTTTGCTCTTGCCTTGCCATCTTTACTACTGCTCTCTTATTTCTTCTTGCTTCTTCGCCTCGCTTTTGAGCTGTTGCTTCGATTTCAGGATTGAATGGAGCAAGGTTTTGACTCCCTTGACTCCTCCTGCGCATACAAAACAAACACTTCCCCAGTGTAACCGGCAAGTGCACGGTGCCACAAACTATAAAAAGAAAAATAAAAGCCTAGTCTAGAGTATTTCAATCAGTTCTAACATTGAAAGGAACAAGTTCCCTAGCAACGGTGCCACAAAATTGCTGTATAGAAATGCCGCAAGTGCATGGTGTAGTTGTATCTATGAACCGGCAAGTATAAGTCGTATCCATAGGGAACTTGCTTTCAACTACTGGGACTAATTAATGTACGCAATCTAGGCTAATTATTATTGGAGATTGAAATAATAACTAATGACAGGATAACAATTAAGAGATTGAATGAGTTAGTAGAATAGTAAAACACCTAGGTTGAAATTAATAGCACGCTTATGCTAGCAAATCAATTATTAGCCCTATCAAACAAAACCAAGCATGCATTATGAAGGGATAGATTGCCAATCAAGCCCATCTCCTCCCTCTCTCAAGGGTTAAAGACCAATCCTAGAGCTAAAGCCACCTATTTCCATGGGACTAAGTTAAAGGATTACAAGGTCTATAAACTCTAATCCCAATTAGAACTTCAATTATTTTCATATCAAAATTCTCATTGTCTACTAAGTCACACTAGGTAAAGGTTTCGTCTCTCAACGCTCCCCTAAACCTGAATAAAAATGGAAAAAATGCTCTTTTGAGCAATTCATCGAATACATGGTATGCATAGTAGAAATCATGAATACAAACATGGAGAAAGTAAGGGTTTTGGAGCTAAATCATGATTTAAGTAAACATAATCGATGATAATCCCAATCTAAGTTGGGAGATTTAGCCTAGAATCATATTTATAACAACAATCACAAAACCCAATTCAATAAACTTGATAAACGTAAAACACTAGAATAACAAAGATGAGAGAAGAGAGAATTCAGAGAACAAACTTGGATTAATCGTGCGAGGAAAGGTAGAATAATCTTTAATTCTAGCAATTCAATCCAAAAGTACTAAGGAAATCCCCTAACAAAACCCTAGAAATTGCCTAAGAAAGGTGCTCTAAAAGGAAAACTAAAGTTGTCCCAAAATAGGACCCGAAAAATAATTAAGTCGTAAAAAACTAGGGAATGTATGGCCGTGCAAAATTTCTGGGCAGGACATATGACCGTGCAAAAGCACACGATCAGCCCTGGAACTCTAAAGGAACTTTCTGCTTTATGTGCACGACCGTGCAAATGTGCACTGCCAGCCGCATAACTTTCTGGCTTCAATTTCTGACTTGCGCAACCATGCTTACATGCACAGCTGAGCATACAGGTGTATTCCCTTTGATTCCTTGAGCCTTTGACCCTTCCATTCGATCCTGAAACCGCATTCCTTCCCTAGTGTTGCTCCTCGTTCATTTTTTAGCCAATAAGCACCGAAATTCTTCCAATTAAGGCCAACTCACCTACAAAAAGGAGATTCAGTATGAATAAGATAATTATGAGCAAAAAGGAGAAAATTTTAGCCAAAACTTCCACTAATCTTACTGAATTTATGGGAAAGGTTGGTGGAATTAAATGGTCCAAATGGTAAAATTAGACATTTATCAGTAAGGCATCACTAACAACAGAATATGTATACACAGTCAACACAAGAAAAAATACAAATGTACGATACATACAGATTGAAATCAGATATAATTTGGTTTAAGTGTAAAAATGGCTATGACAATATATAAAATGAGACATAATTTGTTTCAAGTGTGGAAATAAATTCATCGTAATCTTTGAACAACAAGGCCAAATAGGACTCTCAGTGTTCCCAAAGACTATAATACTTTTATACAAACAAAAGCTAAGCCAAAACGAAACATGAGTAGTTTTTTTAATTGATTACCATTCTTGCGTTTACTATCTTTTCTTCAATATGATTTATTACCACGAAAGCAAGAGTGGTGTGAGGACTCTTGCTATTCTTGATTAATTCCTTATCTAGAATTTCTTTGATTTGCTTATCAAATTCCTAGATATCTTGGTGTGTGTACACCATTTGTTTGACTCGAATAATAGTATTGTGATTTAACAGAGTAATTTTTGCAAATGTCCTATCTTTATCCCAAAATTTTAGTAGATTATCATAGTGTAGTTCTTTGCGTAATTTTTCTTGTTGTTCGACAATCTACTCTTTAATAGAGAACTCAAGTAATGAGATTGTCAGTGCTATCTCACGTTGTGCAGGCATTACTTTCTCACTGCACTGGCTGTGTGAATTCTATTTTTTGATGATTTCTGATGAGCATAAGCCTTGCTGAATTTTTCAATAGGAGCTGAGTGACCATTGGTTGTGAATGTTATTTGATTTATAGTCTCCGTGCATGGAGAATATAGTATCTAAAAATTATTTCCAATAATCATATCATGAGAGGGCTAATTAGTAGCCTATAGAGCTAGTAGAATGCATTGAAGTCCTCCTAATCCTATGGATAACTCTTCTATGACTTCATCGTGATTCATAATGCTATTATTAGCTATCCTGACTTGCAAAGGCTTTTTAGCTCTTTTCCACATAAACTCTGGAAATAATGATATTTTTTCAAAACATATAGAATAACCACTATCTATGTAGCCACACAACTTATATTTGTTATGTCCCTTTAAGCATGTGCTTATTGGGATATAGATGCTACTAGGACTTGTGTCGGTGACTTCATAGCATATCTCCATAGTCATGTTTTTACTAATTCATCATCATAAATTGGCTCACTAACAGTTTTTAGTTTATACCCAATGACCTTTCTATCTAGACTCATACTTGCATGCTGGATCTTGCAGATTCAAAACTCATTCTACTCATTTCACTCGTAGTACTAATTTATCATCTTCTTTAAGTTCTTATTTAGTTAATGAAGATCCTTCACCCCATTCTCATCTTGTACTCTTGCTTCTTAATAATCAGGGTTTAATGGTTATTTTACCATTCTCATCAATTTTTATCACATTTTTCTTGTTGATTTTTTTAGGGTTGAGAAAGCCAGATATCCATGAACGATCAATTTTTATCTGCTGTGGGTTAGATTTAATCCTCTAGATCTTTTGCATATGGGTAGAACTTTCAAAATTTTCTGCCTCTATCATTTTTACCTTCATCTTTGGATCTATAGTATTATTTAATTTGTAGATAATTTTTCAAAATATCCTTAATGAATGTCCTCCTCTTTTCATATTCATCCCAAATGTTTTTATTTTAAGGGATATGAAATTTTTAGCAAATTCATTTTTTAGACTCACATAATATCCAGGTCGACAATTGAATCCTAGCAATCCATCGCATAAGTTGGTCTTAATTCTTGTGATGATTTGATTATTAAATTTGGTATGCCTAATATCACAGAGTAAGACATAAAGATCAATATCTTTGCCATAATATTGTAATGGAGTAATTTAAGGTTGGACACTTCCAACATGGATATACATATACTTTCTATCTTTGTTATGCCTAAGGATGTTTTTCCAATTAATGAGATTAACTTCTCACACATCATACTCACAGTCTTTTATCTCTAAATCTCCTTCCATCATCTTGCATACATACTCTTCAATTGAAAGATGAACTTTTATATATCATATCTTTTTGAATTATGGGAACAACCCAATCTCCTTTGACTTCCTAGTGATGATAATTATCTACAACAAACTCTTCTCCTTGAAGATCACCAAGACTAATGGAGCTACTTTCCATCATATGACTTGTTTCTAATCATTTTCGTCATATTCATTGTCCAATATAATTTCAACAATTCCTTTGTTGTTATTTAGGGTTAGGTTTAGTACCTCATCTTCACTAAGCTCAACATAATCTAGGCTACGCAAGGTTTCAATAAGCCTGTTTCTCTTTCTATTTTTGCATTCATTAGTTTAATATCTTACTTCTCCGTATGCCAAACATTTGCAGTTGTTTTTTCCTGCAAGACAATAAGCTGCTTTCCTAAAAAAATCTTCGTTTTTTAGGACTTGGTTTGTTATAATACTTTCTTCTATATTTCTCTCCTCTTTGCTTATTAAAGCTCTTTTTCTTATAAAATTTTCTTTTTCATCTCCTTTCAGGTTCATTTCCCTATTGGTGAGGTGAATCCCAATAAGTTAGGAATTGTTTCTTAATTTTCTTTTAATTTTGGAGATCAAGACATTGATCATTGACTTTATTACATAAGAGATTCTAGAATCAAAGGTATCAATGATATATGCTTGTTCAAGCCATGCAATGTGTTTTTCATTAATTATAGAATTTATCAAATATGTCAATTTGTCATAGAGCATAACAAGGTTAGTTTCATTATGCCCAACTTTGTAATAATATTGACTAAATTTAGCAATATAATTTTTCAAATATCTCATATCCAATAATTCTATGTTATAATTTTTCTTTGCGATTGTCTTGTTTTTTCTTTAGAATAATGTTTAGCTCCGATAAACTAAGTTTTGATTTCCTTGCATAGATTTTTGAGCATTACAGATGTGGTTTCCATCATTCCCAATGTATTTTTACCGTCTTTATTTAATGGATCATACCAATTAGTTACAGTGCCAGAAAAACTATGTTCGATGTAATTTAGAAAATTTGCACCTGCCCATCTAGTGTTTAGGTTTAAGACACTATTCATTCCTCTTTTCCAATGCTCAAATATTTCTTCTCTATTACGAGTTGTATCGATATTTGAGATATATTCGATTTGTCTAATTTGGGTAAGGCCAATTTTCTGATAAGTGGTAGTTTTTCTTGGGATAAACCGAAAGGAAAAATTGGTTGTATGCCCTACTGGAACAAACCTAGGTCTTGTGAAATGAGTATTTCTTCTAGAAGGTTCACCAAATTCTTCAGGTTTAGGAACAACGTTGTTAACCAAATTGGTCTCTATTTCACCTATGTCTAGTTCTTTTGCAATTTTATTAATCTCATCTTCAATAGTTATTTCACCATTTTTTTTATATCCTGTTTTCTTCTAATTTCTTCTAAAGGTACAACGTTAAGATATTTTAGCTTGACCAGGTTCATCTACTAATATATTTCTTCTTTTAACTGGACATTATTAGTCTCTTCATTATCGTCAGATAACATGTTGTATTTATGACTAATTTTACCCATAATCTTGTTTAATTCTTCTGAATTTTGTTCTTTCTCAAACATATTCTGTAGTTCTTCAAGAGTATACTGCTTATACTCCATCCTCTTCTTGTATTTCTACTTTTTCTGCCAATTTTTCGCCTGATTTTCTCCTACTTTTTAAAGGATTTTTATATCATTCAAAGGAAATGGATTTTTGTTTTTGGATTTTCAAAAGGATATTTAAGCTGAAATGGAGTACTAATACTAGAAGTAGATTTCCCACTATGCCTAACTTCATTAACTAGACAACGGTGAACTGCAGATAATTTCTTCTTAAACTCCTTGATTTCAGTCTTAATTTTAGCTAATTCTACTTTTAATTCTGAAATTATATTAGTGGAAGTCAGCGTCAGGGGTGCTGTGTGACAAAAGAGTGCCTATGGGATTGAAAGGCAAAGTCTATCGGATGGTAGTTAGACCGGTTGTTCTCTATGGATCGGAGTGTTGGCCTCTGAAAAAGTCGCAGGCCCAAAGGTTGAGGGTAGCCGAGATGAGAATGGTCAGGTGGATGTGTGGTTTTTCGAGATTGGACAAAATTAGGAATGGAGTCATCAGAGGCTTAGCCCAAGTGGCCCCCATAGAGGCGAAGATGAGGGAATCGAGGCTCAGATGGTTCCGCCACGTGAAGAGGAAAAGTGCGGCCTCCCCTGTGCATAGGTGTGAGATGATCAACCCCCCCGGTGGCAAGAGAGGGAGGGGTAGACCGAAGAAGAGCCTAGAAGAAGTGGTTAGGGAGGACCTGAGAGTTGTCGGTTTGACGGAGGACATGGCTCAGGATAGGAGGCTGTGGCGGGTCAGGATTAGGGTCGCGGATTGTAGGGGACCGGCTTCGTAGGTGGCGGTCGCTTTTGCGGTGCGGAGTGGGTAGGGTCTTTTTGGTGTGATTGTCTGCAGGTCGTGCTTTTCTAAGTTGTGACGGCATCACGCGCCTATGGCTTGTTGAGGTATGTCTCCGCTCTCCCTTTATTTGCTCTCCGGTATCTTTTCTCTTCCTCTTCCTCTTACTCTGTAAATGGTTTTTGCAATGGTTCTTCTCTATAAACCTTTTTCCCAAATCGGTTTTTTGTGGGTCTTATGGAATCAACCTCTCTATGGGTAGAAATACCAGTAGAGGTAAGGTTGCCTATAACTGGATCTCCCCAAACCCCACGAAAGCGGGACCCACACTGGGAGTTTGTTGTTGTTGTTGTTGTTGTATATTTTAATTGAGGTGCTACTGAAAACATTCTTTCTAGTGAGTGAACAATGTGTGAATAATTCAGACCACGGTAAGCAAATGATGATTCAAGCATTAACCAGCGTTAATTAGCCTAATTAATCATTAATTAGCTTAATTATCTTAATTATTTTTGGTCACGTGACTTTGATACCACTTGAAAGAGAGCCTCAAGTAGTACTTATAAAAAAAATTACACTTGCACAAAATGAAAATTTCTGAAAGTAAGTTTTTAAAGATTGGGGTTAAAATGCAAATATGAAAAGCTTATGGCTAAAATCAAAACAAAAGCAGTGAGCAATCCCCTTAAAATAGTTTCCATATAATATTGACCTTTTTAAATATATTCTAATAACATGATCGTCTAATTATGATTTCCACACAAAGTAGGGTATCTGACAGCGATATTTCCAAAAAAGTGGTGACAAATGAATTATAGTCCTCAGGTAAACCAGTAGTGGCAAGTTGAATTAACTATAAGTCAAAGATAGGCAATTGAATAGCCGCTAAAACATTAGCAATGTTTTTTATGGAACGTAAATAGGAATCCATAGATTGATCAGGCTCCAAACTAATATTAGTCAGTATACGTTTTAAATCAAGGGCACGAGCAAGGCTTGCCATATTAAACCTTGATTCAAGACACTGCCAAACCTGAAGAGAATGCTTAAATCACATACCTCACTTAGTGTGTCCTTGGAAATCGCAGCAAAAGGCTAGGCTCAAATTAACTAATCAACTCGAAACCAATACCCATAGACAAGATTAGGTTGTGGCATGCCATGAGGACCAAGGATGTGAGAAGTTGCGTGAGAAATAGAGCCATCTAGCATTCCATATAATTGATGCATAATAATAAACACGACAAATTGGGTGTTAGGACAAGAAATTATCAACTGAAGCCAATACCGTCATCACATATGTGGTGGCATTAATGATCTAGATGGTGGAAGGTAGGGGCGGGAGGCCCACCAAGGAGTCAAGACCTAACCCTATCATAGTAGACCAGGTCAGGTCAGGCAGAGAGGAGGACCGAAAATGCTAGACTATGGCAGCAGACTGTAGTAGGGCGCGGTGAGGACAGGTGGGAAACCTATGCTTCCAAAATCCATGTACGAGGCAGGAAGGGTGGGCTGTGGCGGTGGAGTCCAGGAGAACGGCGGCAGACCAATATGATTGATGACAATAGCGATCATGTCTGGGGCACGGATGAAACAACAAAAGAGGGAGGCGGTGGTGGACTAGAGAGCCCACCGCAGTTGGTGATTTAAGTGATTCCCGAGGAAGAAGCATAAAAAGGACATAACCCCGCCATGGGCTGAGACAAGGAGGCCACCAGAGTACAGGGAGAGGAACCATGACAGGCTGCTCTGCCACCATTGAAGCCGCTCTTAGTAACTTTCCGTAGCCCAGGACACTCCGATCAGTCATGGTAACGGATATTTTACGGGCACTCATTCAAAAACCTTATAATCATGCGTCCACCTACAATCATGAGTACACTAGGATGTGATATGATCAAGTATGGGATACACAAAGGTAAGCAAATGGGAATGTAAACTCTTATGGTCAAGAGATTTTATCTTTCCTTTTCTAGGCATATGAGTAAATAACCACTCAATGAAAGATAAGACACATGGGTAGTTAGTTCAAATAGAAAACCAGCAACTCCATTACAATCATAAATATTCGAGCATACCATTTAGTGATGTGTACAAAAGTAAACACCTGAATGCAAAGTGCCATGGTCGCGCAATCATGTTATGAAGTATGTTCACAGCCAACCACTAAACAGCAACATAAGGGACTAAATGCTCTGTAATTATTAACTAACCACAATTATACTAAGCAATAACCCCCATGAGCTAAATTATTTGTTCAATTCAGCGAAATAGTCAACAAAACTTAGGTCAAACAAACACCATGTAGTTCATTTACTTAGTAGTTTATTCGTAAAACATCTCAATGATATATCCGTAATAAATCTAAGTGACTGTACAGACTCATACAAGTTTTACCTTGCACATAGCACCATACTTATGCTCTAAAATACATAGTCTCATGGTATTAGCTTATAGGATGATATTTAGGCGAATAGAGGCAAGTGTGAACCTCAGTTTGTAACCTATAACCAAAAGTACGTCTAGATGGTGTATAGGACATACCCGTCCCATCAAGTGATTGTAGGGACCTCATGTCCCATAAGTGATTGTGGGGACCTCAAGGACTCGTAACACAGAAAGGAAGGTTCAACCTTCTATGAAGAATTCTACCTTCTGAACATGATGTTAACACTTAAGAATGTTCTAGTAAGGTTTGGGTCATCACCTTAGGAGGTCACGTAAGTAGTGTGATAATTCCAAAGTCTGTTAGGTTCTTCCTCGCGTTTTCCTTCTATGTTTGTTTAGGGTTTTATATGACTAGGGCACTATCAATCCCTAGAATAAGAATACAACCCATACAATATAAATCATATCACATGATTGACTCATTAGTAATGTTTATTACCCGACGAAAAGCAGCAATTAACTCATTTAAACCACACCAGGCCATCGAGCACACATATAACAACAGTAGTAACATACAAGTAACAATGTTAAGGGCACAGAACAATGGCACTATCACTATTGCAACCATCAGTAGGATTTCATCACTATTCCTCAAATGAATGTATGTATATGAAAATTTTTCTCAATTCCCTTAAGCAATTCATAATTCACACAAGAAAGTATCATTTAATAGGAGTGTTAAACATAGAGAATAGGTTTTAATCCACTTCTTAATGGTTTATCATTAACAAATCTAGTGATATACACATCTCCTCATGTATATACTCATACGCAACACTGAATCACGCATAACAACACTCAATCATGAACTTAAACCCTATGCATTTTCTTAGAATAGATGTAAGTTTCGAATAAGAGAGCACACAAGAAACTTAATTATTAGAAAAGAATTCAACATTCTAAAATCTTCGTATTTTAAGAAATGGAGAATGGTTTAACAATCACTAACTTCTTCTCTACCATCCTTGAGTACATCTGCCCACTCCGTCATAGGGCCCGAGGAGCAAATCTAAGGGCAAAGAATGAACTTGGAGTCAAGGCATTCCCAATTGTTTGAGTTGAAACCAAACGTATTTTAAAATTTCAGCAAAGTCATCAAAGGTGCATGCATGAAACATTACTAATCGAGCTAACACTTAGCTTGTTCATGAGAATACAAGTCATTTAGCCCATGCTTCTAGCAAATAGCTCACTTTTTCAATCCATCAGTTTACTCTAGTCACATAGCAGTCAAGTAGTCAGATCAATTAGCTCATTTGGAACACATCGCACTTAAAGGTACATCTCATAACATTTCATAACTTTAGATGTGCCTAAGCAAATATATGGAAGTGTTAGTGAATTCTTAAATTCTGAAGTGAAATGGATAGAGTTCCTCCAAAAAAATTGACCATATCTCAGGCTTAAAGCCTTAAATTAGGTTCATGAAATGAATAAAGGCATAAAGGCATATTTACTAGCTCAACGGCTAAATGTTGGAGACCACACCTCCACGGGACACAAGCTCGGACTACACCAAATAATAAAGTTCACTAATAGGAAAGAAATAAAAATTACAACTCAACGGATCAAACATCCGGAGTAATAGGGTTAACATCCCAAAAAAATAAACAATTCCACCTAAAAGACAACTGAGAATTCAGATGGTGGGCTCACATGGCCATACAGAGCGACTTCTAGATGATATGCATTACATGACTTCAGTAATTAGCTGATATGTATCCAAGAACTTAAAATACATCACAATACGTTACTAAACCCATAAGGTCATGTACGAAACATATAATTCTATTTCTAAAGCAGCAAGGTAGACTCCACCTCGGCTTATGTGAACCGTCTTCTACATGTCATTTTAAGAACCTGGGGAAAGGGGGAAATAGAGAGGGGATGAGCTACAACATGCTCAGTGAGTGTTTCTCAATTCCATAAAATAAAATTGTTCCAAGCAATATCGATAAGTAGCAAGTGCATCACATTTATACTAATATTATCGTATTAGGAAAATAGGACTTCAAAAGCAAGCTCCATCTACTAATATAAACGGATCCACTAAGATTAAATGTCACACTTTAATTTCTAAACCCCACTAAGGAACGCCATTCGAACCTATAGCCAAACAAGGTGACTTAACAGCAGTTAAAGAAGGGAAAGAAATCCACATTGGTACGTTAAAACACAATTAAACCATTTCACCTTAAAACGAGTAGCTTATGTTCAAGTTTGGTCCATTTAAGGATTTATACTCTTTTCTCAATTCCCGAAAAAATAAAAGTAAGAACTCAAATAATTTACTTACATAATGGGAAAATAAAATCATTTCTTCCGGCCCAAGATTTCATAACATGCTAATTAGGGGAGATCTACACTCGCTCTACGTGAAATCTGCACTCACAAATTGCATTATCCATAAGGTATAATATAACATTTGACCTTACCCTCGTTAAGGTCTTCTAGGGTTCCCACTTTTGGATCTACTCCCTAGGCATTAGGTTTCCTGCAAACCGGGTCTGTCACTAATCATAGCCACTTATTAAGCACATATCTTGGCATTTTTTAATTGAATCAAGTCATTTTAGTTATTCAAACTCATTTCATAAGCAATAAAGGGCTTTTCCTACTTTCAAGTAGGTCATGAGCCCTTTTCATTTCAATAAGTTGTTTCACAAGACCATATTCACAATTATTAAGCCAAAATAAATTCCATAACCATATTATCGGTTTATAGATCTTCACCTTAGAAAGGGCAAGTCATTTAAAATTATTTCGAGTTCACTAATGCAAATTTTACTCTTTAAACAACTTATCAGTATGGGTAAATTGTAACTTAATTTAGCAACTAAACATTTTAGTCATTTCTGAATTTGTTTCAAGCTTTCATAAATAAAGAGAGAAATTTAAAACAAGTTCATGTTTTGAGAGAAGCACCTTGCCCAATTCAAGTTCTCATTTTAATGACTTAGTTTGTCAAACCATTTAGCTGAATTGTACTGTAGTTTAAAAATCATTCGCTACAAGCAATTTCAGCAAAATTAGTCTATAGCTAATTTTAGTTTCAGTAATTCACCAGAATCGACTTATAATCTACTTTCAGTTTCGGTAATTCAGCAAAATCGACTTATAGTTACACTTCTGGGCTCAATTCGAAATATTGTAAACAATTTAACATGCTGGGCTCCCTCCTCACAGTGCCTCCAATAAAAGTCCTCAATCTCGTTTCACCCTAAATTCATCAACTACTGGATTTGATTTCGATTCAACATCATCATCCCTTAATTCTCATAATCAAATAACTCGAGAATCACCAAACTCATATACAACAACAATTATGATGCATGATTAAAACCCAGAATAAAATCAAGGCAGAAACTAACTCGATTTTGCGACATAGCACCATCTAAATCCACAAATAAATTCGATTCAATATTATCATCACCCAAATCTCATAATCAAGCCATTCGGGAATCATCAAACTGACATGCAACCACCATATCAATGTGCAATAACAATTGGAATATGGCTAAGGAAAATCTGGTTCAATTTCTGCAACATAATACCTCCTAAATCCACAAATGATTACATGCAATCTACTGACATAAACACCACTTAATGTCTCAACTAAAAAGGTTGCAAAACTTTGTGAAACTACTATTAATTTGAGGAGATTAAGTACAGTCACCTTGTCCCAAGCTTAAGGAGCCAACTCCTTTGCTAATTGGGCAATTGTGGGCTATGTCAAGTCCCGTTTCTCCAACCTTCGGGCTAGTGCTCGTGAATTCGTCCCCTGAGGTGCGGTATTATGGGCCTTCTCCTATCTCGTTGTCACCATCATGGCTGATGTTGACTCTAGCCACCATCAATGGCGGTGGTGTGGTGGTGTTTGGTGGTTTCTGGTGTTTAGGGTTTGTCTCTCCCATCCTCGTGCACCATGCCAGCCTAGCCCACCTCCTTACCACCTACAGTCAGCCCAAAAGCGGCCCACCGTCGCCGTCCCTGTCACCGATGCCTGGCCGCCGGTCTCGGTCCACTCTCTCAGCCTCTCTCTCTGTCTGTGTTGTGGGTTGCACGGGGTAGGGTGAGAAACCCCCCTGCTCGTGCTTTCCCCCATGAAAACAAAGGGGTTTGCCCCCTTTTTAACTCCCCTCTTCTTTTCTTTTTTTTTTTGTTTCTTATAATGCTGAAATGCATTCACTACAAATTAACCTAACCTCGATTAATCTCGACCCTTGTCAAGATAAATATTGTTATTTAAATATTATTATTTTGTAATCTTGTAATTATTCTCTTTTATTTGGGTTAGGGATACTTGGCGGCTAAGGTAGGATTAGTGCTATGGTTTTTCATTCATCCCTCTTGTATATATGCAAAGGCTCGGCATACAATAGACAATAGAATACACATCCATCTTTCCTCCTTTTTCTTGCTCAAGTTTGTCATGGTATCAGAGCTTTATAAACTACTAACCTAAAAATAATAAAACTGAGCCATAGGGAAGGATGAAACTAAACCAAAAGAGTTCATCATTGATAGCCAATCTCCCTATTTTCTTCACCCATCATACTCACCAGGAGCAATTATAACCACGATCAAGCTCAATAAGAAGAACTATGCTTTGTGGGAACAAGTTGTTCGAACGGCTCTCAGGACCAAAAATAAGTTGGCTTTTATTGATGGAACATTAACTAAACCAACGCTCAAGGACGACACAAATTTTGCGGAAGTAAACGCATGGGAGATGGTGAACTCCATGATCACGTCGTGGATCATGGACGTAATAGACCCAAAGCTACACCCAAGTGTGGCATATGTGAACTCAGCGCAGCGAATGTGGGAGAACATTTGGAAAAGGTATTCAATTCTGAATGTCCCTAGAATACATCAACTAAAAGCCGCGATTGCGTCGTGCAGGCAAGAAGGACAAGAGGTCGTGGACTTCTTTTCAAAACTGATGAGCTTGTGTAATGAATTGGATAACTACACAAACGTGTCGTCTTGCACCTGTGGGGCTGTCGAAAAGATGGCCACGATGCTGGAGCAGGAGAAAGTGCATCAATTTTTAATGGGACTCAATGATGAGTCATTCTCTACAATTCGAAGTCAGATTTTGGCCTTGGCTCCGTTACCCGCACTTGATAGAGTCTTTAATATGGTTCAGCAAGAGGAGCATCACAAGAAAATTATGGGAACCCGAGAGCCACGATATGAAACAGTTGCAACCTTCGCTGTGAGGGCAAATCATGAAAGGCAGCAGGACTCAGGAGACAGGCCAGTATGTGCTCATTATGGCAAGACGGGCCGCGACGAGAGCAGTTGCTATGAACTGATAGGATACCCGCCAGGTTGGAACGCTCGGGGAGGCAGAAACAACCGAGGCAGAGGACGAGGGGCCGTGGAGGTGGACGCTTCAACTCAGGCAGAGGTAGAAACACGACGTCAAGCTCGGCCAGAGAGATGTCCTTTGCGGTGCAGGCTCAAGGGGAGCAATCGACGCAGATAGCACATGAGCATGAGGCCACTCGTCCAGCCATGCACGGCTTCACCTCGAATCAGGTACAGCGACTTCTGAGTCTGATCGAGACTCCGAAGGCAGGTCTTAATAAGTTATCAGGTAAGAAAGCTTGGTTATTTGATAGCGGTGTGTCGTATCATATGACGGGTGAACTAGAATTATTGAATGATGTTCTGGACATTGCTCCTGTTCCAGTTGGGTTGGCGGACGGATCAATAGCTCATGCCACTAAAAGAGGCTCGATTCAATTAAATTCTAAGTTAATTTTGCAGGATGTACTTTATGTGCCTAGCTTGGATTGCAACTTGATTTCCATATATCAATTACTGGATGAACTTTGTTGCATGGTAACGTTTACTAAAAAGCTTTGCACGGTACAGGACCTTACTACGAGAAACCTGATTGGAGTAGGTGAGCCCAGACGAAGGGTCTTTGTCTACAAGGATGGTCTCGCGGCAGGTATTCAAGCACACAAGGCTATCTCTCAAGAATTATGGCATAGTAGGTTAGGACATCCATCAAATAAGCCGTTATCTAAGGTCTCTAGCAATATTTTGATAGACACTAGTAGTAAGCTTAAAGATAGCGTTTGTGATGTATGTTTGCGTGCTGAACAAACCCGTAGTCCTTTTTCCATTCGTGAAAGTAAGGCCTCTGAATGCTTTGATCTCATACATTGTGACATATGGGGTGGATATCGTGTTAAGTCTCTTTGTGGTGCTAGCTATTTTCTCACTATTCTTGATGATGCTAGTAGAGGTGTGTGGACTTATTTAATGCAAGAAAAGAGTGAAGCATCTTAATTGGTGAAATTTTTTTGGGTCATGGTTAAAACTCAATTTCGGGCCAATGTGAAAGTCATTCGAAGTCATAATGGGAGCGAATTTACCTCAGGACCTATGAAGAAGTTTTATGGGGAGCATGGGATCATTCACCAGACTAGTTGTGTCGATACACCTCAACAAAACGGACGAGTTGAAAGAAAACATCGTCATGTTTTGAATATAGCTAGGGCATTACGGTTTCAAGCTAATTTGCCTCTTGAATTTTGGGGAGAATGTATTTTAGCTGCGGCATACATAATAAATAGGACCCCATCTTCAGTTTTGGATGGGAAAACACCCTATGAAATTTTGTTTAAAGCCAAGCCTTCTTATGACCATATTAGGATTTTTGGATGCCTATGTTATGTTCATAATAATCAGAAACCAAAGGATAAATTTGGTGATTGTAGTAGGAGATGTGTTTTTATTGGTTACCCATGTGGCAAGAAAGGGTGGAGAGTCTATGACTTGAAGAGCGGTAATATTTTTACGAGTTGTGATGTGCTGTTTTGCGAAGAAAATTTTCCATTCTCTGAATAACCCATGCTGCCAAACACTTTCGACAACAATTTTGCTCCCGGGTCACTCATATGTGACTATGAAACCGGGCCTATGACATTCCCCAACTATTCGCCTAGTCACGCCACTGGGCCTATTGGTGAGGGTGGCCCAGCGCCTTCTGCTGACACAAGCCAAGTCAGGCAAGGTGCAGTTGGGCCTGTTGCTGAGGACGACCAAGCACTTGGTCAAGCCCTAGGCTCTGCTGCATGTAGTGATCCCATGGGTCCAAGGTCGGCTGTGGCGTGTGGCCCACCAAGCTCGGGGCCTGCGGGTAATGGGACAACAGCCCAGTCCATTGTTTCTGCTGAGCCTGACCACAGCAAGTGCACTAGGAGGGCCCTTAGTCATCTTCAGGACTACATCTGCTACACCGCGTCACTTAAAGACCTCTCGCCTCGTGCTCTCACGCTTCAAAAGGTTTCTTCAGGTAAACCATACCCCATTGCTAATTATGTTACTTGTGATAAATTTTCCACTGCACATAAATGTTATTTATCTTCCATAGTGAAAATTGTGGAGCCCCAGTCCTAGCATGAAGTTGTTCAGGACAAGAATTGGAGAGATGCCATGGCAAAGGAAATTGAGGCCCTCGAGTTGAATAATACATGGGTCCTCATGGATCTTCCTCCTAGACATAAACCCATTAATTGCAAATGGGTTTACAAAGCAAAGTATAATGCAGATGGTAGTTTAGAGAGGTATAAAAAGCTCGCCTGGTCATTCGGGGCGACAAGTAGATTGAAGGCTTTGATTATGCTGCTTGAAGGCTTCGATTATACTGAAACTTTTGCCCCCGTTGCCAAGATGTCCAGTGTGACGTGTTTTCTTATTGTTGCGACTGCCAAGAATTGGGAACTTCATCATATGGATGTCAACAACGCGTTTCTGCACGGTGATCTGGATGAAGAGGTCTACATGACTTTACCTCCTGGTTTTCGTGCGACACATCCCAACAAAGTCGGCAGGCTTCAAAAATCCTTATGTGGTTTGAAGCAAGCTCCCAGACAATGGTTTGCAAAGCTCTCTTCCAAACTCCTTAAATATGGCTTCATTTGCTCCTATGTAGATTATTCCATATTCACTTATCAGAAGGACGACCACTTTATGGCCTTATTGGTTTATGTTGATGATTTAGTTCTTGCCTGTAATGACAGTGACACTTGTGCGGCATTCAAAGCTTATTTGCATAGTTGTTTTTGCATTAAAGATCTGGGTCCCCTCAAATATTTTCTGGGCATCGAGGTAGCTCGCAGTTCCCATGGTTTATTCCTGTCCCAATGCAAATATGCTTTAGAAATAGTTGACGAGTGTGGCCTCTTGGGCGCCAAACTGGCTGACTTTCCTATGGAGACTAATCATAAACTGGGTCTGGGTACAAGCAAGCTAATTATTGATCCCACCCAGTATCGACGCGTTGTGGGCCGCCTCATATATTTAACTATCATTAGGCCTGAATTAAGTTATTCTGTGCATATTTTGTCTTAGTTTATGCAAAACCCCAAGGAAGAGCATATGGAAGCAGCTAAACTTGTTCTATGATATTTGAAAGGGAATCCTGGCAGGGACTTCTTCTACGAAGTGATTCCGACTTGCAAGTGCTAGCCTATTACGACTCTGATTGGGGAGCATGTCCTCTTACGTGATGTTCTTTAACCAGGTATTTTGTAACTCTTGGTGGATCACTAATCTCATGGAGGACAAAGAAACAGACCACAGTTTCTTGTTCCTCAGCTGAAGCGGAATACCGCACCATGGCCGCTACAACCAGCGAATTGATTTGGCTCTAATCCTTGCTTGCGAGTCTACGAGTGTTTGTGCATCTACCTATGAAACTGTTCTGTGATAATCAGGTGGCCTTACATATTGCCAAGAACCCGGTTTTTCATGAGTGCACCAAGCATATCGAGATGGATTGTCACTTCATTAGAGAACGTATTCTTTCAAGCGAATTGACACCTGGTTACTTACCATCCAAGGTTCAACCCGCAGACATATTTACCAAGGCTCTTGGGAAACAGCAATTCTTATTCCTACAGTCCACGTTGGGCATTGTCAACCCGCATGCACCAACTTGAGGGGGAGTGTTAAGATAAATATTATTATTTAAATATTATTATTTTGTAATCTTGTAATTATTTTCTTTTATTTGGGTTAGGAATACTTGGCGGCTAAGGTACGATTAGTGCCAGGGTTTTTCATTCATCCCTCTAGTATATATGCAAAAGGCTCAGCATATAATAGACAATAGAATACACAACCATCTTTCCTCCTTTTTCTTGCTCAAGTTTGTCAACCCCAACCAGCCTATTCAACTTGCCAATTTTTGAGTAATTGCCTCGATTTAATTTTTAACGAGCCCACTAATTTCACATAATTACGTAACAACTCAAGAAAATTAATAAAGTTAATCCGTATAAATATTACATCTAATTAGTACGTGAACAAATAGTCTAACATGAACAATTGAATAGAGCACGGTTAGTGAAAACATTAATCTAAACAGTTCACCCCGGATTAAGAATCCCGGCTATTATAGATGTTGTAATCCAAGTAGAGGCTTAGAGAGCTTGACTGCTATGGTAGAAGTATGAAAAATTAGAGGGGCACAAGAGAACAACCCAGCAAATTAGTGAGGAGTATGAGGGAAATAATGAAGCCTCATAATGGACTTTTGTTCTTTTTTATTGTTCCCATTAGTTAATGATGGGAGCTGGAGCTAACATCTTCTGGAAGCTAGCCACGTTTTGGAATTTGCGCTTTCTAATTTTTTCTTATGGCTACTCTTTTAATTTTTATTATTACTTAAGGAAGCAGCATAACTTGTATATTGCTTAGCAATTCCGGAAAAACATCACTTCAATCAATCGTTGTTACTGTTGTAATTTATTTTGTACGCTTTTCAATTTCCAATATCTTTTCCCAAATTATATTCCGATGCATATCAACTCCCACTTTAGTAGTGGAATTCTTATTTCCATACTATTCTAAATCCCAGGCTCTTTTATTTTGATTGGGTGCATTCTGTAAGACGATCGTTGCGCTTTAACATTGCGTTTCATCTCTGACTTTTGCATTCTTATTTCCATACTATTCAATTTACAGTATCTTAGAGAACCGATGCGGCAAGTTTGTTGTCATTGTATGCCTAGATCTCTCCGCACCCTGGATCCCCACATGAATTCCTGGTGTCCAAGGGCATGGGCTGATCTTCACAACGGCTAGGGGTGGAACACCTATAGACCAAGAAAAGTTCTAAATTGCTATTTTAAAGAGATTGAAGTTGTTATAATTTGACACCCCTAAAATAGGTCCAGCAACTCTAAGCCATCCATGCAATTAGCAAATCCAACTACTAACAATTGTAATTTTTCTTTTTAATAAAAAATATAGTTCTAAAGATGGGCCAGAATCAATCCACAACAACAAACCCAATAGCTCAACCTCTCCGCATCCCACACTCTCACTCCACGACTCTCTAAATCTCTTCACTGTAGTCATCTTCTTAGTCCTAATTCTCTATTTAGTTGAATTTCGAAAGCAATATGCCAAAAATAAACCAAATTGACCAAATTGAGGGGTTAGGTCCATAGATAGTTTGTTATATAGTGAAAGATTTAAATTTAACACATTTTCTAACGACTTTATCATGCATCGATTTCAAACATGAAAAAATATAAATGACAATTGCAATAGTAGACTATTGTATTTTGTGTATCATTTTAACTTTATTTTTTAGTATATATGGGGATGAATGTTAGTAGGTGGACACCTCTTATCTTGATGTTTAGATCCGCCACTATCCAAGGGATGTGTTTCGGGAGGAGTTGCTTAAAGATTTCCTCCTAGGTTTCCCAAGGTGTAGCCCCTCTTGTTCGCTTGTGTCTTCTACTTCAGATCCTAGAGATGTGGGATAGCATTATTGCCTTATCAGTGCCATTAAGGTGTCAAGGTGGTTGGATTTCAAGAGTTTTCTCATGAAGCATATGGATTAAAGAGGCCTTCCCACCTTTTGTTGTTCCAAGCCATTCCATTGGTCGAGCATTGAGGCTACGCATGGGGATAACGAGTGCAAGCTCATATTGTGTACAATGTATTTGTTGGCCCGAGCTTGGGTCCTTTGGAAGCTGTATGTCTTCAAATAATGAAAGAACTTGATTCTTCTAAGTGTTTACTGGTTCCGAGGTTTCAAGTTCACTAAGACCTGTTGTTGCCCCTTAGCTTGACTAGATTGTTTTAGATGTTGAAGTTTGATTTCTAGGACTGGACTTGTGTAATTTTGGTTTTTTTAGTATTTCCTCTTATTTTCTGTAAACTACATTGCAATCCTTATAAAAATTTTCAAGATTATGTAATCAAATGTGAATTTTAGAAATTGAAATTTTCAATTTGATCTTGAAACTTATATGTATTTTTTTGAGATTTTGCAAGAAGTTATAAACTTTCACAACTTTATATACCATAATTACTTTGTCTAAGTCTCTTGACTTCTATCTTGTCTTGTCCCTTATCTCTTTTTACCCCTTACATCCTTTCTCTGAAGGTATAAATGAAAAGTCATTATCTGTGAGATTAGGGATTTCTTTGGCAGAGGAATTTTAGGATTTTTGCATCCCATAAGTAATTAGGGTCAATTACATACTCTTCCATCTCCATGATTTAGGTGCATGTAGTTTTAAGGATTGAATCTACTCCTTCTCCTTTGTTATCATGATGAAGTTGAGAGAAAAGCAGTAGGATGATTTTGGGATGATTGTCTTTGGGCTTTAACCAACTAACTTCTTCTAACTCTTATAGGGTGGATTATTTTTTTCCTTGGACTATTAGGAAGTCAGTTTATAGGAGAGAGTTGAGTCAATTTATCATACGCTTTTACCATATCGAGTACTACCTAACTAGATTGGAGCTTTGTCCCCCCTGAAATTGAGGTTCTAATCCTCAGTGTGGGTACTTGAGTTCCTTAGAGACTGCGCCACTTCAAAAGCTTGTGGTTACCCTAAAACTTGAATTCATGTAGGATAAGGCTAGGATTACTTGGCCTTGAGAGAGCATCGCAATTTATGATGGCTTAATAAGGTTTGAGGAATCTTCTGATGTCATGTATCTCTGTTAGCAAAATTTTGAATATTTTGTAGTTATGAAGCATGACGCATAATTCGTCCCCTACTTCAGGCTTTGATAACATCATTTGAGAAATCTCCTGGCACTTTATTTCCTCATGATTAAATCCTACGTGTAACCATTTTTCAGTCCCAGCATAAGACTTGTCTAGATTAGTACATAACCAACCTAAAAAATTTATCATGAAAACTTTGACTAAAATTTAATCTAGTCTGCAGGATTATAAGGTTATACAAGTGTCATGCACTGAGTACCTCTTACCAAGATCCTTCCATTCAGGTCTCTTTTCTAGTAGATTTTCCTAACTAAGATCCTTTGTTGATGGTATATGTCTTCTAGCAAAATGCTTTAGAGATCACCCTGAATCGACCAAGCCATCGCTCTGTATTTATTTTGAAGCCCTTGCCCTGTGTATGTAGCTTTATAAAGTTTTTCATTCTAGGGAACTTCTTATGGCCAGGTTCTTAGAGAAGGTTGAGGTTTCTTACTCTTTTTTTTCGATAATTAATGGACAAAGCCAATATATAATAAGAAAGCCAAAAGGCTACAACTTAAAAAGAAGATAATAACCAACTAAATATAGAAATAGAAACTACCCAATCTAGCCCCCAAACATAATTGTTATCTATTAACTACATCCCGCCCAAAGTATGTCAATAATTATAGCATTATGCAGATACGCATATGACCATTGAACCAAAAAAACCAAGACAAATAGGGGAATGTTTAGAGGCTAAAACTCCAACCACATGCAAAGCACCACAATATGCTTCAACTCCAAATGTCCTCTGATTGGCCCGCCACTGCAATCCAAAGTAATCCATGAGTTTGCTAAAAAGCTCCATGCCATGATTTCCTTTTTAGCACTCTCAACATCTTTTTTTTTTTTTGGCACGCCAAGAATAATGCATATGTGAGCTAAAAATCTTCATGTCACCACCACTGCAACACAAACTTATTTATCTTTAGCACAAAAGCCCACGCCATCACCATCTTGAGAGTTCTAAGCTTCCAGGATTACATTTTTATTTATAAGGTAATTTTGGATAGAACCAAGTACTAAATATCCCAATTTCCACCTTGAGAGATGAGGCCAAACACTCTCTCAGGGATAACTTCTTATACCTCCCCATCACTCTTCTTATCGAAGATGTTTTACTCTTGTTTGGTTGAATTGATTTGGAAGCTCTTAATGGAAGTTATGATCTAATACTTCTGCATCTTTTCTCTTTCTTTCCTACCTCCCCTCTCAAACATTGGTATTTCTTTGCTAAGCGAAAGGAGACATGGATGCCCACCACCTGTTTGATAAAAGTCGCCACAGAGTTCTTGCTTCTTTCTTTTGGGAATTCTTTGTCCAAATGGTTTACCATCTATTTGAGACCGAATTGCACCTAATTGACCCAAATTTGAGGATGAAAATTGCAAAAAATTATTTCCTTTGCTCACCACTTGACCACCAGCCTCCAATTGCTGGATTGATTTTTCAGTAGAATTCATTGTGTTGATCCCATCATCCCTATGCTCTTTCTTGTGCTCGAGCTTTCCTTTCCTTTTTGAGACTTATAGTGATTCTTTTGATTGTTGCATCTTCTTTTTCGATCACTGTTACTCCCAAAATCTTTCCAATTTCTAGAGCGTCTCTAGCTAGTTGATGAGTACCTTCTGAAGTCTTGTTACTATTATCAATGGACTTACTACTGGATTGGAGCAGTTTTCTCCTCCTGGTCAATATCCTTCTGCGTCCTATTATCTTTCTCTTATAGGTTGTCTTCGCCTTTTTATTTTTCTCTAAAGTCTCAGGAGTTGTATTGTCCAATTGGATTGGTGATGCAAAACTAGGGGGTTGAGACTCACAAACAGAGTCTACCAAGTGCTCTGAATGATCATGTCGTTTTGGAGAGTCAAAACCTGGTGGCCTAGATAATTCACCTTCCAATTGCTGAGCTGTCAAATCCCCATCTTCTAAAGCAATTTAGGGGAAAGCACTGCCATCAATAACATTATTAGCACGGTCATTGGCATTTGTTCCAAAACTTGGAGGTTGATAACCATGATGTTCAGGCTGCTGGTATTCTACACCAAGTCCCAAAGAGGGTGCATGCTGAGAGATTTTGAAATTTTCCTCTGAGTAACCATGTTGGCTAAAATTTGTTGTTCTTGTTCTAGTTGTTGAATTGAGGCTGTCTTCAGGACTTCCATTGGCCTGTTTATCTTCATTTGACACATCTTCAATCTCTTTAACTACCTCATGGTCATCCTCAACCTCAATAGCCACTGTGTTAAGCCTTCTGGAATAATCTTGTGCCACGTCTGCAGATGCAACATTATCTTCAATGTCCTTAAACCCTAGTACTCCCTCGTTGGAATCCATAGCTTCCATTGATGGAGAGCTTGGAGATGTTTGAACAATTTGAATTGCTTGTATAGCTGGACCAATCTCTCTTATTAGAATTCTATATCCTAAGTCCTCAATATTGAGGATTAAATCACAATGAATGGTACGCAATATATCAGTAACAATTAAAACCTTCATCGACTCAAAAGACTCTGTTCTAATAATGGGCTTGGCCAAACATATCAGCTTTCCCCAAATATCAGTAAGTTTCTTAAAATTTTCCTACTTCCATCCATGTGGTGGCACACCAATAATTTCAAGCCACACCCTCCTTGTTTCACAATATTCATACTTGTCCCACCTCTTCACTTCAGAGAACCAAAGATCAAGATCTTGATGATTGTTTAATGCCTCCTCTAGCTGCTCCACCGTTGAAAAAGTCAGAATAAATTTGAAGCTACTTAGAGAATATATTTTTGTACACTGCCCATAACCACTTATTAAGGCACTTGCCAGAGCTCCTAAATCCCTTGCGTCATCAGAAGTGCATACCAAACTTCTATTCAGCCAAGAGATAAACTCTGAGTTCACTTCCCCTTGTAAGATCTTTGAATCTCGTTGATCGTCTTAGCTGAACCTTAAATCTTTTGCTTCAACAGAATTGTCATGGAACTCGTTTTTCTTCCTCCAAATCTTTCTCGTTTGCTGCATGTTATGCTTGCTATCCTTAAAGAATTCAACACTCTGCTTGCCTTGACCTCTTCTCTTCTCATATTTTGCCATGGAAACATGAATTTTGCACTCTTTGACAATGGAGTTATTCAATATGAGAATACTCTTTGTTGTTTCACCTTGACTCCAAAAGCGGACAAAACCAAACTTCCTCGTCCTCCTGGTTTTTCAGAAGGAGATATATACATCACTGACTCTTCCTGCCTTTCTGAATATGCCTTTCAGGCCATATTGATCTAACTATTGTGGAAGATTATCCACAAAGACTGTAAATTCTCGTCTCCTTGCGTCCCCTCCTCTCCCTCCCTGGCTTACGTTCTCTCTACTAGGGGCCATGAGGTTTCTTACTCTTTGGGTGGCTCTGGCTATTGCTAGTGGCAAGTATGTTACATGCATTCTTGTTTCTACAAGGGGTTGTATGAAGGAAGTATTTCCTTATCGACTTCAAGGCTCTAGGTGTAAGCTCACAACATTTCCTAGCATTCTTTGGTAGTCCTCGAACGTTTTCTATGAACCCTTATTAGCCTCAAACTGCATTTTAAGGGCATAAGTTTATAATGTGGGCTTCTTGAAATTCATTACTAGTGTGCTAATGATGATGTTGCGTATAGATTATGTATGTACCACCACAAATCTATAACCATCTATCTCGTTGGGCCACCATTACCAACGTTCACGGATAACTAGATGAGTCCTCTAGGTGTTGAACATGATCACTGAACCCTGAGTTGCGATATAGAGATGACAATAAATCCCTATCGTATAATTTAGATCAGTAAAAGTAGTCATAAAACATGATGTCTACTATACCTCCTATATCCACTAGCACTTGGTTGACTTGAAATTTAGCCATTTGTAGTTGATCATGAGTGTTTTGTCCCTAAGAATAGATAGCAACCTTGTCATTTAAGGTGATTCCCTAATAAATTTGGTCCTTTGAGTTTCCTTAGAATTTAGGCATGGCATCCTCTACTTATTGGGCGGCAAGTGACAACATGCATTGCTATTTGGAGTCCATCTTTTAAGAAGGTTTTGTCTTTTTTGGACTTTTGTTCAGCAAGGATCTTCCCTAACATATGGGGTATATCCTTCTGAGATGAATCTGCACATCTCTTCGTGGTCAGCTCTTAAACAACTTAGTCTAGATCCACAAAATCTTTTGTTTAGTGCCCTTGATCTTTGTAAATGTGACAACACCTATCTTTGTCCTTTAACATGGATCCTTACTTCATCAGCCTTGGTTCATCCAATAAAAACTTTTATGTATTTCCATTAGAATATTCCTATGTGGTACTGCAAAGATACCTTCAGACTATTTGTTTATGAACTAGTCCATTTCTACGTACTCTTCTCCGGAGTCTTGCACACCCTCTTAGGGTTTTCTTCTTGCGATTGGACATGTCTCTTTAGGGTTTCTATCTCTAGGTACCCTTTAAGGTTGTTTGCGATCTCTCTAATTATCATGAAGTTTTTACGTTGGACATAATATTGGAACCATAGACCCCTAACTCCATTTTTGCAGGCTGTCTATGCCATGTCTTGATTGAAATATGCTATATGAACGGTGCCCCTGTCAAATCTCTGAAGGAAGCATCTAATGTCTCTGTCTCTTCAAATGAAGTTCATAGGAGTTGAACTTGTCTTTATGGGCTTCTTGATAACAACAAAGTGTGTCTAGAATCTGATTATTAGGTCCTTCAATGATTTTATGGAAGAGGAAGGCAACTTGTTGAACCATATCTAGGCTGCTCCCTTTAAGGTAGTTGAAAAGTAGCTACATAAATTTCTTTGGAGAGATAAGGCATTAGGTATGCCTAAGTTAGGTATGTATAAAGGTGTTCTTCGAGATTAGTGGATATATAAGGCTTGTATCTTTATAATCTTAATTTTCTCTAGTTGAGGAGTGTTGAATATATCCTTATGCAAACGACAATTTTGGTTCAGCAATGCCCTACCAACAGCTGCATAACATTCAAGGCTTGTAACGTACTAAATTGGTGCTTACCTAGGATGGGTGTTGACATAGATCTTGAAGAAGCTATAAAGGATTCCTGTGGGGTCATTTTACTGATTCAGTAGGATTTTGATCTTAAGGGGGGGTCTTCCATAATGGTTAGGTTCTTTACCTAAATTCGGCTTCTTCCTAGGCTAATCATGAGGAAATCCTAAATGATTTTCAGCTGATCTCTTTGAGATTTCTGGGGCAGGAGGTGGATTATGGCTTTGTTTGCAAGATTTATATGTTCTTCATTAATGGTTGAAGGGCCACCAAAAAAGGCTTATTCATCTCAGTGCGCACCAGCTTCTAGCTAGCCTCTTGAATCATTTTGGTCTTCCACCATTAGAACTTCCTTAGGGAAAACTACGACCCAAATTCATTTAGAATTTTTCCTTTCTAAAGCATCATCCATTATGTAACCATAGTTTTGCATTAGTTCCTGCAATGTGAGCTCAATTTATACATTCTTTTTTTAGTTGTTGACTCCCTCTTAAAGGCAACTTTTCTCTAAGTACCAACAAACAATATTGCTCATTTTATCACTTGAAAGAGAGAATGCTTTTCCAACTTGTGATTGTTGGACTTATACTACTAAAAAATCTGCATTTTCCGATGAAAAATGCCGACGGAAAATGAGACCGTCTGATAGGCCGGTGGACATGCCGACAGAAGGACGGGAAAAGCAAAAAGGGTAGACGGACGATCCGACGAACCACATTTCCGTCTGAACTTCCGACGGAACGGTCGGATTCCCTTGGAATTTCAACGGAAATTCCGTCGTCCCACAAGCCTAGTTTGACCAGATCTCTGCCCAATAAAGTTGCAAAATGTTTTGAAAAAAATTCCTTGTCCGACGGAATATTCTGTCGGACAATGATTTAATTGGCCTGGTGGTGTTTCGGGCTTCAATTCGCCCGAAGCTAAAGAGAGAGAGAGAGAGAGAAAGCGAGGTAGAGAGAGAAGCAACCACAACCGCGAGCCGCCAGCCCGGTGCGCCGCTGTCGTCGCCGTGCCTGTGCGCCGCTGTCGCCGCCCAGCCCTCCACCGGCCACCGCCTAACCTGCCGGCAACCCCATCTCCACCACCACCACTTTTCTCCCCCAAATTCAGGTAAGTGATATTTATAATTTGTAGTGTATTTTTGTATGAATTTGACAAATTTGAGTTAGAATTTAACAATTATGTGATAATTTGTATTTGTTGTTGAAATTTTATTGAGATATTTGTAGATTATAGGTTTTGAATTTGGTTGTGTTGATGTGAATGTGAAAGTTTAATATGTAAATGTTGTTTGTTTAGGTTGTAGTAGATATGTTGATGAAATTGAGAAATTGAAGTGACAATTAAACAATTATATGGTAATTTGTGTTGGTTGTAGATATTTTGTTCAACAATTAATAGATTTTAGATTTTAAATGTGGTTGTGTTGATGTGCATGTGAAAGTAATTATTGAGTATTATTAGTACATAATTGGGTGGATGATATACAAATGTAATTGAATGTCATTTTTTGGAACGTATTGTTGGGAGTTTTGAATTTCTAATTTTAGAGAATTTCATATCGAAAGTGGATATCTGGTGTGGCTAACTCGTAAAATTTATGATGATTATAATTAATAGTGACTATTTAGAAAAATTAGTATGCTTGTATATGGAAAATGTGGGAGAGTGAAATATTGTGTCGTATTATTTGGGTAATATGTGTACATGTTATTTAGTATTGTACAAGTACTTGTAATATATTAATGTCAAAATTTACTTAGATAATAAATCTAATTAGTAGATTATTTCATACGTTGTACCTAAAATGTAATAAATTAAATGAACGAATGGTGGATAATAATTGCAAGTGAGATGATGAAAATGTATAATTTTGTAAATGTGTAAATATTATTTATTGTTATGTACGTAGAGTAAATAATAATACATTTATTATGTATAACGTAAATATTTGTAGATTTAATTTGTGTGGATGATTAATATGAAGGATATGGGTCATAAGAGAAAACATATTGCGAATGGGAAAAAATACGTTATTGTTGCTGTGAATGTCATTATTGTCGGTGTGAATGTTACAAGTTTGGACTGCAATTTCAGACATTCGAACAAATTTACATTCTGACCTAATTGTCGTACTATCTTATTTTTGTGCATCGCATATTGAACATAGTGCATGACGAAGTCCCTAAATCACAACGGGATCTGTGGTTTGGCGAGTTCAAGGTAAGATAAATTTATAAGTTCACTATATCTATAAATATGTTCTTCACTAACATATTGTTTATGTTTTGGTCACTTTGATTTCACAGAAGCGTTTCTATTGGGCTCCAGAGCATGACTCCCAGATTAGGAGCAACTTTGAGGAGAATGGGACTAGTAGATTGAAGGATACATTTGGGGAGCTAAGAAAAAAGGGGCAAGCAGCCTCTGTGGTTGCCTAACAGCACTTGGAAATCACTTCAAGAGTACTGGGCTTCCGAAAAATTTAAAAAGGTGAGTGCACAAGCGAAGAAAAACCGTAACAATGATCAAGATGGCTTAGGTCCTTCTTTGCATACATGTGGTTCAATCCCATTCAGTGAGCAAAAGAGACATTTGGTAAGTACGAAGAACTCTCACATATTTCAACTTATTGCATTTTGTACTTTGTATGTGTTTCACTTTGCAAAGAAACTTATTTGCATATTGCATAGGCTAAGAAGCTTCAAAGGGACCCGACTACAATAGAGTTATTTAAAGACACTCATCAACACGTGGGGGACAACACATGGGTTGATAAAAAATCTAAAAAAACATATGTAAGTAACATGTACTTTTTACATGTTTAAAATATTCTTACTCTATCAGCGTAACTAGATCTGCAACATTTAATACTTTTGAACTTATTTTGTAGGCGGAGCATCAACACAAATGGGAACAAATTAGAAATTCCCAATCCTCGACAAATCCTAGCTCCGAGCCATCTAAAATTCCATCTAAGACGGAGCTGTGGGTGCAAGGCAACGTAAACAAAAAGGGGTGTGTGTATGGATTAGGTTCAGAAGGGGTGAAACTGAAGCACTTGTTCAAGTCCTTAGCAACATCCAGGGGCAGTTAGGAGCCGGATGTACGAGAGACAGTTACCCAATTGAACAATGAGTTAAGTTCAATGGCGGAGTTAAATTGCCGAACTGAAGAAGGGAACCGTCATTTAGAAGAGAAGTGATGATGTTGAGTGAACAACTTAGTGGGGTGCAAAACACACTGAGTGAGTTCATTAGATCTCAACAAGCATCTGGTTCTGCATCACGCTAACGCCCTCGACAGCACTGCCGCTCCACTTATATTGCTGCTCCTCCTCCTCCTCCTCAACCTCAAAATGATGATGATGATGGTGATGGTGATGATGGTGATGGCAATGGTGATGGCAATGGTAATGACCATGGGTATGATCCGTACTCTACTCATAACTATTTCAACTATTAGAACTTCTAACATTTAGAAAATTTCATGTTATGTATATTATGGACAGTTAATGGTTTGAGTTTGTGTGTGCTACGATCATTTGGAGTGAACATTTTGTACTTCTGATGTCGAATGACAGTAACCATGTGTGATGGTTGAGTTGAAAGAATGTAACAACGTGTGGTAGTTACCATAGTTTTGATTCATATACCACGTGCATGTGGTGGTTGTAAGGTTTCATTTTGCAGGTTGTGTGTAAATTGTAATTTTGTGCTATCTCGAAGTGCCCATTTTTTTAATCAAAATTTCTCAAAAATTACGACGGAAAAACCGACGGACCACGACGGAATGACGATGGATTCCAATGGATGTCCGTCGAAAATCCGTCGGAATTTCGATGGTTATCCGATGGCCTTCGTTCTTTTTTTCCAACTCGGTGGTGGCTGGCTGGGGGAGGCGATGGAATTTCTAGCCGTCGGACACAAGATTTCCGTCGGAATCTTGTTTCGACGGCCATAAATTCCGTCGGAATTAGTCCGACGGAATGCAGTATTTCGTCGAAATTCGGTCCCAACCCGCTCTATTCCGACGACACGTTTCCGTTGGCTACTCCATCGAAAAATCTTTTTTCCGATGGAAAAAGTCACTTTTTCGGTTGGAAATTCCGTCGGAAAAGTCACCTTTTCTAGTAGTAGTAAAGGATTCCATCTACTATAAGAACCTACAGAAACTCTATAAGGAGGATAGCAGTTCCTCTCCTTAATGAGCGTCGCTGAAGACGGAATTGAGGGATATGTTTAATTGAATTAGCTACTTAGTTTTTTTTTTTCGCTTGCTTACCTTTGAAGTTTAAACTACTATAGCCTATGTAAGGGGTTTAGAGGAAATCGATTAGAGATTCAATATTATGATTCTTGTTCTAGTTGTGTTAGATTTCTTTCCTAAATACATTATCTCCTAAATATGTGCCTCTTTGTATCAGGTTTGGTTGAGATTTAGATCTCATCTAATTTTGATCAAGTTCAAGCTAGGATTAGGCTATTGTGAGGGTTATTCGGCCAAGTTTCCCTCAGGGCTCTCTTATGGCATAGCTTAAGGCATACAGGTGGAAGCTCAACAACATGTTTAGGTTTCTCTGACTGGGCTTTGCCATGAATAAATATCAAGGTTGGGCCTTCTAGATACTGTATTGTTTGGCTTTGAGGATTAGCTAATATATGAACGTAGTTAACCTTAACTTTGACATCATCACTTAGCTTACATACATTTTTAGGAGTACGTCCACTTTCGGTGTTCCCGCGAAGTCTAAGGCATCTCGTTGGTTGCAGGTCCCCTAATGGACCTGCGCTTCCGTATAAAGAGTCATTTTAATCTATCTCCTAATGTATTTTGTAATTTTTAAAGATAATTACTCAACAAAAACAAAAGTCTATTCTCATGAAATGTCTTCATTCACTTTTCTACAGTCCAATTGTAATGACTCTTTCCACCACTTCTTTCTTTGTGAGCTTTAAGTGTTTTTCTGGAATTCTGACTGGAACCACACTGATACTTTTCCATTTCCTCCTGATCCGTAAAAGACTGGTTAATTGGCTGCCCTCTTAGGATGATGTTAGGAGAGATTAGAGGATTATTGGCTTTCCGTACTTAACAATGCCATATTTATGGGGTTGCGTGACTCTGATTTTAAGTACCTCTATCTTAGATAGAGTAGCAAATTTTTTAAGACATCTACTCAGGCAGATTGACAAGCATAAAATTTTTAAACTGCTGATGGCCGTCAAGCCTCAAAATCTTTTCCCCTTTTCTTCAAGGCTCTACGGTCGATACTGGTTTACAATATTGAGGTTTTGTAGTCTCACACCAAAAAAATTGTGGTTTTACAACCTACCTCAATTTAGAAACTTGAGGCTTTATGGTCTCCACCATTTAAATAATTTCAAGCTTTACAGTCTTCACCGGTTTAAAACATTGAGGCTTGACGGTCTTCATCAGTTGTAAAATTTGAGTGGTACCAGTTTAAAATTTTTGAGATTTTTTTTCTTAAAAACAAAGCCTTTATGAGGAGAATTGAAGAAGTGCTTATTCTCCCATAGTTCTGGGGCCATGTTTGCTTGCATCAGACATTACTCATGCCTTAGCTAACAAATCATCCTCTTTTTTTTGAAATCAGCTTCTACCAGCATGATTAAACAATAGCTAAATCAAATGCTAAGATGGCCAAATGAATAAGCATGCTGGTAGGAGCTCGTGGCATGATTTGGCACATGGCAACCGCTGGTGATCCAACATGTCGCTAGGTTGTCAGAACCTTAAAAACTATGGCTTTTTTCTTCTTTATCTATTTCGCATTCCACCCTGAACCTGTCACCCCTAAATTCTCTAAGGCTTCATTTTTGCACCAATTCATAAGATAACTGCTCAATTCTTGCTTATTTTTGCACTATTCGTTGAATTCTTTGCAATTTGAGTCGAAATTTTCAACCTCATATCCATTGTACGTGGAGGATTTGAGGGTTCCTTTGGTTTTGTTGTGACCCTCTATTTCGAGGATTGCATAGGAAAATTTTGCGCATTGAGGATGCTTCTAGGGTGCACAAAAACTATTAGAGGTGAAACTTAGGTTTAATTCTTGTTCCTTAGTTGTTTTTTAGGTTTCAGTTTCAATTATGCTAATTTCATGCAGAAATGTTGCAGAAATTTTGTCATGCACCTTTTAAGTATTGCAAGAGATTGAACCCCATCCTTCCAACTTGTAAATTGAATTTCTATGTCTTACATGTAAATTATAGACGTCCCACATGCCCTCCCTTCTCGTGATATTGAGGTGATGACAACGTACTTTGGAATGATTATAGGGTAAGGACTTGGACCACTAGTGGTTGGATTGATAACCAAAACTTGTTGTACTTGGAAGACAAGCATCACCACATCTCTACCATTATCCAGCAGGTCGTGGTAAGTCCTTTGCATTGTAGGCTAAGGATTCCCCCTTTTTCGACAATTCTTGAATTTGCTTTGAAGTTAACCTGACAATCTTGCTTTTAAGTTTATTTTCTAGAACTAGGAATTTGTAAAGGCTGAAGTAACCTTCATAACAGAAAGCGCATTCATACGATGCGCTCTATCCATGTTAAGACGATGTTAATGCATGTTGGCTTCTACCATTGATCAAAATGTGTTGGGCCTGAAGGGGACTTATCGTTGCTTCCTTAAGGGTTTGATTGAGTGGTTTTGAGATAATACCAACACCTTTGACTTTCCCCGGGTTGAGATAGCGATCACCCCTATTGGACTTTTGCTTGTTAATTGTGGTTTCTTTTGTGGCAAAACCCCTAAAATACTACTTGCACCTCAAACTAGACGGGTAAAAACATGTGCACTTTCTTGTGCCTTCCGTTGAGAGATGACCTATCAAGTCCAACTTAATCAAATACTCCATGATTGATGAGGCTTTAAAGGGATCTTGGTTGGTCTTTGTTACGTGCAAATCTTTCACGTTTTCATCGTGTATTTGCTTCGTTGATCATTACCAACAAAGCAATGGGTTCCATCTTCATTAGATGGCCAACTTGAAAGACGTGGCTAATTATACATCTTTAAGTGGCCGATATTCAGGATGTGACATAAAATAGGTACATAGAGACGACTTTAAGATTTTGATAGTTCTTTAAGGGCTTACATTTTTAAAGTGAAACTAAAAGGCATGTTTAGTATAAACATTAGTGATCAATAAAAAGCTCTAATTAAAAAAATATAATTCATCTCTTTAGTTTTAGTCAAATAAATATAATAGTTATCTAAAATAATGATGATTCATTTCGGATGCTTTTTAAATAACTTCAGGGTAACTTTGGTGATTTTAGGTGACACTATTTATCTATGTTTAGAATGCTAATATGTTATTATAATATATACTAAGATGTAATATTCTTAAGATTGTATGTTGATTAAGTCACCTTAAAATGGCTTACTAATCATCCTGCATTAAAATTAATCATTGTAGGTTACTATTTTAATAATGAATAATACAATTAAGTTGTCAATTGTAACCCTAGATACTTTCCTTTTAACCTAAGATGCAAATTAATCACACTAAACTTCACTGAAGTGTAAAAATCTCAAAATGACTGAAATGACTTAATGGGCCACTTTAAATAGCCAATAAAGTTATATATTAGCATACATATAATGTTCAAATTATTTTAATTGAAAGACAAATTTCATTTTTGTTACATGTAAAACTTAAACTGAAATGACTACATATTAGTTTGTACCTAACATCAAAAGATAATTAACAACTACATGTATTAGGTACTTTGACACTAAAGGTGTAATGGCCCATTTTGATTTCATGCACAAGAGAACATTACATATTTACAATCTAGAGAAGTTGTTTGCTGTGCAAAGGATTAGATTGGATGAATATGTAGCTAATCCAAACGTAAGCTATAAATTTATTTTACAAATGTGACTTCATGCTTACATATATTCATTCAACAACACAATCTTCAAAGTCTACTATATTCGGGTGAGATATTTACGACTTTTTGCATATGTTGTTGAAATCTACCCACTGATTTATGACGCTTGCATTAATTGCAAAACAAGTGTCCACACTTATGTGTTCATTCTGAATGTACCGTACTGTGCATGCCAACCTCCAAATTTAACCCACAAAAGGTATCGCACTTTGTTATACTTCTCCAATTGCATGTTTGCATTAGTTTAACCATCCTCTTTTATTGAAAACTCTAGGTACATCTTTAGAGTTCTCTTACAAGATAATATAGGTTGTAAAGAGTTCAACATTCTTCATAAGCATGCTCAAGTTCTTTTACATACGACGACTACCTAGTTAGATGTGTATGCAACGCAAGTATTATAATTTTCAATGCTTATCATGTTTATACAATTTATTGTTTTATTATTGACTATCTCATGTTAATATTTTCCACAACCATATGGTCATCTATCACTTTACACGATTATTATGGAGCCTCCACTCCACCATGAAGTAGAAGTTCCTATCAGTCTTATTGTGACAGTCAATTGGGAAGAAGAGGTTTATTACTTACAAAATACGAATGTTAGGTACAGCAAGTGGACAATGGGTATATATAAATTTTAATTCTATCATTGTTAATCAAATTATTACTAAAACTTTATTTTCTTTGTAGGTACAAGAAGATGAGGTTGATTCTTCATTATTGACATCATATATTGACTTTTCATCTTGCCATCCAGTGTGATCTTTATCTCATTCACTATCTACTGTCTCAATCATATTTATATAGATCTTTTTACAATCATATGGTTTTTAGTTGTTAATTCCAATGGTTATGCACGAAGTTGTTGTTTACTTAGATTTATCATTGAGTTATTCTATCATCTTTTCTAAATTATAATATTAATTATGTCTACAGTTTCTATCCATTTATTATTTTCATAATATATCTACAAAATGTCTGTTTGAACATGCACCGTGCAAAGCACGGGTCTCAACTACTTCTTATTAAGTAAAAACTAATTCTCAAAAACCTCTTTTAAGTAGGAAAAAAAGGCCTCACAGCACCAAGTTGTCTAAGTTTGCCTACTTTTCCACAGGAAAGAGAGAGATTAGTAAACTTTTATGTTTACTACCTATACTCTTTGAAAATTCATGTTGGGTTTTGTAGGCCAACTCCTCACTCCACGACATCTCCATGATAGGAAGTCAAGCCACGTTCCGTGGCACTGGAACAATGTTGTTGTGGCTCAGACATATAGGACCATAGGTAGCCCGTGGCATAGCCCACGGCCTGTGGTTGATGGCGGCACTGTGGCACTAGCAGTTAGGGTTTTACACGGGATTCTCTCACTCATCCTACCCCTTTATAAAGGGCACGCCTCCTACCTTCTCAATGCACCGGCAAGAAATACTTATAGAGTATTCTATTTCCACTATCGTAGATTTGTGAGAGAGATTATACGAGAGATTGTAATCTTACTGCTTGATCAAATCACTTGTTGTGATTGTGATCGCATTGTACTCATTCCTTCTCATAGTGGATTGTTTGTGGTCATCACCGTCCGTGGTTTTTCCCCGCATTGAGTTTCCACATAAATCTTGGTGTTCTTATTATTCTTGTTATCGTTGTTTTACTTATGATTATCATTATTCATCCTAACGTTTCTGTAATTAGTTTGCTCTAATTTCCTGACAATTCACTTGTTTCTCAAATATATAAATTTTTATGCAATATTCATACAATGAATAAGCTTAAAACAATGTTTTGACTACTAATTAAGTGGCCCCATAAGCTATCAAGCATCATTGCTTACGCTCATTGAGTTCATCCACATGGCTGCAGCTCAAGCTTCCCAATTGGCTTGGGAGGTGGACACTTATCTTAACGATCTTCACATAGGTCTACAGGGGTTCCACTCTAGATAATAACAGGCAAGACAGTATTACTTATATTCTTTTCCTCTTGTTTTCAGACGAAAATGAATTGAAATGCACGCGCTCACTGGAAATGAATTTTATTCTTTACAATATAGGGATACACGTATTGGGCATTAGCTTATTCTTTGAAGAATTTATGTTTTTGCTGTTTTTATTTTGAGGAATCATTGAATTCTCTAGTCTAGCAATATAATGGAAGCGAAAACAACAATTGGATTCTAGAACAGCTCACAGTGATGTACAGGAAACTTAGGTTGCCTACACGCATGCTTGGTAGGGTGCTAGATGTTATTTGAGTTCAGAAGTTAAACCTTTGCTAGGCTGCTAGACTTACATGTTAGTAAGAAATGTTATAATTCATATGTCATGTTTATTATAGGTAAAGAACAATCATCTCTATATTAGGCCATACATTACTCTCCATGGACCTATAAGTCTGAAGATTTAAGTTATAAATCAAGCCTGGTCCTGTTTACAATGGCGATAACACTGTTAGTCATGAGACTTCCGTTGTATCGACACTAGTGGCAAGTTAATATGTCTAATAAGATAATTAGCTGTGGGGGTCATCACATCTTGCTTTGGTTCTTCTAACTTTCTTACACCATAGGTATCTAGATTATAAAAGAACCTCCTAAGGATATAAGTAGGGATTGGGATCAATAGGGGAATGCCTCTCTGTTTTTTGTCTTGACCGTTATACATTTCATGAATTGCGTTTGGACGATGCGTTTATCTTTGTTATTGTTTGAATGTTTTTGGATTATGATTTTTTTTCTTTTTATTTTCCTCATTGCTCTTTTTCATTTATATCATCATGATTAAGCTCACTATTTGTAAGAGTTTGCACTTATTATGTCACTCGATGCTGGAGAATTACTATTAGGTGGGAGCTTGAAAGGGAGTCCAAAAGTTATGAAAAGGATAAAAAATAATTCCACTAGAAAAGGCCAAAGAATTTTTTTTAATGAATTGGATTTTCTATGGGAAAACACTGAATGATTTTTTTAAGAATTACATTTTCATAACCTTCTTCCACAATTTTTTGATGTGATTTTTTTTTGGAAAATGGATTATTTAGGAGTGAGGTTCAAAAGAAAGAAAATAAAATTAAAAGAAAACGAAAAAGCGGAATAGAATTGTATGGCAAGAATTTTACAAAATATCAATGGTAATTTGGATTTATGCAATAAAAATCATGAAATATTACAAACAAAAAGGGGGGAAAAAAAAGAGAATCACATTTACCTACAACTTACTGACTCAGCAACATGACTTGGGGCCCAGGGACAGCAGCTGGCCCCTGAATTATGTCATCGGTTGTTAGTGGCACGAACATTATGCTACTGGGTCCTGCACTATTTCTTGTTCAATTTTCTTAAAATTTCGGACATATAGGGGTTTTTTCTATAATGTTTTCTAGCCCCTTAGAGTACTAAACTCTCTTGGATTGCTTCTCCAAATCCTCATGGCTTTTTGATGCCTTTTGACTTTATTGCAACAACTTAAGCAATGTTCACAACTTAAGCCAATGGCGATTTATTCGACCACACTTTCTAGTTCTCAGTCATATTGCTTAACATGATCCTCAGATTCTTATTGGTAGCTTCCATAGCAGTATTCTTATACGGCCTGTAAGTTTGGGATTGTCAATCCAGCATTTTGTATTACTCAAGTAGATTATGTGGTCTTATTTCTGAAATGAGATTTGTGATCACCTAAAGGTGATGTGAAACACCATAACGACAAATGATGTTGGTTCTTATGAGCTGTACGACCTGTTTAGATGTGAGGGTATCATATGATGTTGCTTCTACCTTATTCGTGAAATAATCAATGGCCATTATGATGTATTCATGGCCATTGGTCCCCTTCAGTGTGACCATGCCTACTATGTTGATTCTCTCTATATGGAGAATGACCATGGTGACATAAGCATGTATACTATGATAGAGGTAGGTGCTAAATTGAGCCATACTTCTGAGCAAACTAAAAGCAATCTCGTTCCATCATGCTTTAATAATAGCCCCATCCTTGTAACTTTTTTGAACATAAGATCTTTGTTTATGTGAGCTTCGCCATCACCCGCATGGACTTGCTCATAAGGAGTTTGCCCCCATTAGTGTTCATGCGTAGCATTATGTAATTATCCTCTATAAATTGTGAGGCTAAACGACACATGGCTCTAAGTGCTCATTTTGAGGAATCAAGATGATACTCCCCTTTTCAGGAGTAATTACGGTTGTCTGTATACGACGGGAATGTTTCTTCCTCCTACTCTGTTTCTATGCAATATGTTGGCTCACCTCTTCTATCAATTATGATAGTAATCTTAGATTCTTTATCTAGTATGACAATCATCGATGCCAGTTATACCAATGCATTTGAAAATCAGTTTTCCTCCCCCAGGAAGCAGGTAAACATTAATTCTTCAAAATGCGGCGTTATCTTTTCTAAGTGAGCTCAATAAAGTGCTCAATTCTCATTGTTCACTTTCCACTGCCGAGCTACCATATGCATTTAAAGTTTTGAGTTGAAGGTCTCGAACAAAATGCATTCCTATAATGCAAGCTTGATATTCAACCGCATCATTTGTTTCCCCAAAACCTACTTAGTGGAAATTAGGATACACGACCCCTGTTGTAATACCATTAAGATACCAACCCCATGACACCTGTAGCTAAATGTATCATCAAAATACATTTCCCAAGTTTCATCCTTGACTAACAGGATGTCTTCATTAAGAAGATCATAATTTTCTTCCTCTTGGCTTATGGGATGATTTGCTAGAAAATCCTATACTGCCATCCCCTTCATGGATTTTTTTAGCTTAGAAATCTAAATGGGATTTAGAGGGTAATACTAGCCATCGTGAAATCTATATATGTAGAATAGATTGAGATATAAGATGTTTAAACAGATCCAATTTGTTACAATGCTAACTTTGTTATTAAACATACATTTTCAATCTGGGTATACCAAACCCAGTAATAAAAAAATTCATGCTTAAGTAATATAGGAGTTTTCTTTTTCTTCATTTTTTCGGCTAGCAATGCACCCATTGCTATTTTTGTTCTTATTAGATAAAGTAACAACGGTAAATCTTCATCCAGTAGTTGTAGAATTGGGGGTTTAACAAATATTCTTTTAATGTTTCGAAGCCTTTTAGCAGGGCTTATCTTGTTCTATCTGTAAAGTCTTCCGCAAGTTCTTATTGATTGGTTCACTGATCATAGTTTATTTTAGGATGAAATAACTAATAAATTGGACATGCTCAAGGAAACCTTACATTTGCTTTTCCATCTTAGGAGACGTCATTTCAGTAATGGCCCTAATATTTGGCATGTTAGCCTCGATTTATATTAAGCTGATTGAATACCCTTAAAGCTTTCACAAAGTAACGCTGAAAATACACTTTTATGGGTTTAAGTACATGTTATATTTATAGTCTTTTGAAAGATTTTTAGAGAGTACAAACATGTCCTTCTCAACTCTTTGACTTGGCGTTTAGGACCCCGGCCATTCTTTGATAGGTAGCCTTGGCAATTTTAAGGCCAAAAGGCATCACACTTTTGTAAAAAATACCTTATTACATGATAGAAGTCATTTTTTCTTCATGCTCTTCGACCATTCTGATTTGATTATATCTAGCATAACTATCCATGAGTAACAAAAGGCATTGTGCCAGTGCAGTGGCTATTAACTAGTAGATGTGCAGTAAAGAAGGCTCATGTTTTGGAATTGCTTGTTTAAATGTAGAAAGTCGACACACATGCAAACTAGCCTGTTTTTCTTAGGCAGTGGAACAATATTAATTACCCATTCTCGATAATGGGATAACCTTAGGAAGCTATGACCTTATTGCTTTTCGTACTTTCTTTTTTACTTTTAAGGCCTATTTGGTTTTCGTTCGGTGAAGTTTTTGCTTGATAGGCTTAGCTCTTGGGTATAATGGAATTGTATGCTTGGTTATTTCTTGGTATATTTTGGGAATATCTTCGCATGACCATACAAAAACTCCTTAAATTCTTTCAGCAGGTGAGGAAACTTCTTTTCCTCCTCGTGAACCAAGCATGCACCCAATTTCATCTCCTTTAGTTCTTCACTAGTTCGAACATCTATTGTTTGTGACTAGAAGGACATAATTTTATTTTGTTCATTAATCATTAAGCTCTATGGGGGATGAATTCTTCATTACTGCAAATATAAGAGCTATACTAAAAAATAGTCACTGTATTAAAATTTTGAACATGTATATTAGTTTTAGGACAAATTGAATTCAGAGAAAGGGAAAACTTTTCCTTGCATAATAAAAGAATTTTAGCTCAAAACTGAAGTCCTTGTGGGGCTTAGCATTAAGGCCCCTCATTTTCCAATGGCTAACAAGTCTCTCTTCCTTCTGTTATGGGTGGTCCACTTGATTTCAAAGCACCTTCCTTTATCGACGTCAATCATCATCTATGTAGGAAGAAAACCTTTGTTTTCGACCGCTAGCACCTATCCCAGATGTTCAAACGTCCATTTCTCAAACCCTGGTAGCAACCTAAAGTGATCTAAACTGGCCTCATTCACACAATTTGTTTTGGGAAGAGCATTTTTAGTAAAATACGCCTATTATGAATATAAGTAACAGGTCATCGAATGTGGTTAACATGATATTATGAATGCAAGTAATAGGTCATCGAATGTGAAAGATTCAGGAAACAAGCAAAGGAAAAAAATATCCTTTTCTCTCCTTTAAATGATTATTCAGTTTCAAACACTCAGCCCAAGAATGTTCAGTTTCAAGCAATAGAAGTGAAATGCACAAACAAGACACTAATGATCTACATGCCAAAAATTGAGTACCTTTGGTATGTAGTTCAGTAATATATATACCCTGATCACTTAAATAGATGTATTTCACAGTCAACACATTGAATAAATTGTTAAACCAGATACCCTAATCACTTAAACAAATGCAATTCATTGTCAAAACAGAAAATGCAATAAATTATTGCCCAAATTGAGTTATATCCAATCACAACCCAAATATATATTTACAGCGGAACATGCCCTTAGTACCTTTTCAGTTTTAGGGAGTAGCTTCAGGGAGGTTACATTTTTTATCAAAATATAAAATAAGTTAGATAGATTAACTCAAAAAAGTATATAAGGAAATTAAATAGCTTCCGCATAGATACTCTTATGATGGTTGCGATTACGTACCTCAATTGCTTTATTCAATTTCTGCAAGTAAGCTTCTGTTAAAGTCCCACCCTGTGCAAACAGCTGAGTTGTTATAATTTACAAGGAAAATGTTGATAACATTGAACTTTCTGCTCTTAGCTCATGGCTTACCACAACTTTAACTTTCTGATCAATGTACCTCCTAGCTGCAAAATCCCAAAGCAATGCAAAACCATTTCAATAAAATAAAGTAAACAATAGAGTATAGACATTATGAAAATGATGACACAACTTAGTTAAGGAGGCCACAAAAGCACAGCAAAGGCACTGCCTATTCCCTCTGTAATTATACATACAGTTAGCAAATTTCAGAATATGTCGAAATTCAGATTTTAAGTTATGAACCTTTCAACCAGACATGTATTACTTTAAGCAGGCAAATTACAATTTCAGACAAAAACACAGTACAACATAGTGAAGTTTGATTCTCCCAAGATGGATTCAAGGCCAAGCAAATTAGATATTAATGGTTTTCAAATTCTTTCTCACTCAGGTAGCACACTATCTGCACAATGTATTCATTAATCTCTGCAAGTTTGGAAGGTGAGGTTTCTCAGCCTTTGGATGATATCACGTTACCCAAAATTCTTTGGTTAGTGATCTCTCCAAGCGTGCTGAACGCCAACATATCTTCCTTCCAAATGCTGCATCTTTGCTAAACTTAGAGTCCTTAGTTGTAAACTGTTGTCCTATTTGTACCAACCAGCAAGAAGCCATCGCAGTAGGAAACAGAAACAACATGCAATAGCCTGGACAAGAAGAAGAGCAATGAAGAGCGATTCTTCCCGTATTTGTCCAAGTGGTCTTAATGTAAAGTTCACAAGTGTGCCATCATTTGTCCCAGTTAATAGCCATGTATTAGGGTTGAATTTTGGGAGGTGATGCCAGGGGAAAAAAATCAAGCCAACAGGCTGGGGAAGAGATAAGAGGAAATTCAAGACTTGAGGAGCAAAGAAAATCAACAGTGTCTCGCTGAAGTGACCTAGAATGCTAACAATAGCCATTGTCATTCCTGCAAAGTATGTATACGTGTCTCTAACAAATACAAAAGAAGGATACCAGTTGTAGCATAGTAAAGCCAAAGAAGTTGCTAACAAAGGTTGTACAAGATAAATAGAGAATGCATGAGCCTGCTGATACTCAGGATCCTTGAATGCTCCAATTTGCATAACATTGTGTATTAGAATAGCTAAGGCAATGACGGCCATCTGCCCAACTTCTAAACCATTTATACCAGCATGACTATTGATGGCATTGGTGCAAAATACTACCAGAAGCCCCATATAAAGGTTGTATATCTAACCTAGATCCAAAACCTCCAAGCCTACATATGGAATAAGGGGCTTAGGGATTACATTGTGTGACCAGCGTGAGCCATTCATAAAAGCAGAGCAGCAAATGAAGGCAAGACCAATTTCACTCTCCATGGGACATCAAGAACATCATCCATAAATCCCAGTAACAACATGAAACAGATGGATGCCAATGTTGCATTATACTCAACTAGCCAACTGGAGTCGGCAGTGAAGTTAAAATGCTGAAATAAGATTGCCAAGACCAAGAAGACAATTCCCACAACTATGCCCAAGGACTCAGGTATCTTGATTAAGCCATGAGGCGTACCCTTCTTATTGATATCATAACCAAACAAATTGGGGCGCAGAACATAATGAGAAGCAACAGGGATCAACTTGCACCAAAACTCTCAATCCAATCAGCTTCACTAAAACTACCCAGAATCAAATATAAGATATGCCATCAAACATTCTCAAATTCCCAAGTTCAATTACACATAAAATTAGACAACCAACAAAGAATTTATCAAAAAACATCCATCTACCCCAGTTGCTCTGTCCAACACACCCAGACAAGACAAAAAACAAAAAACAAAAATGGGGAAGAAACCTCACTTAATGAGGCCATCATCCAAAATTGCTTACTCTTCAACAATCCAATCTATATAAAATATAACGACGCCATCTAGACCTTATATACGCAGGAAATATACGTAAGTATCTCGACTAATCAGCCTTGACCAATCAACTATTATAGCAGAATTATCCAATGTGTGCAAATCATCCAAATCACCAAGAGCTAATATTGATTTTTAAACCACTAATTCAGCACTGAAATATAAAGGCAATGAAATAGTGGTTTTCTTACCTTCAATACAACAGTTCTGGATGACAACACAATCACTTTAACCCCAATTACTGAGACCTTATGCCCTAGTTAGACAATTGAATACCAATTCCAATTACTAAAATAGCTTGATGAAATTGGAAATTTCGATAGGGATTGGAAAATAAGGTTAGAGATTACACATACTCGGCGCACCAAATTGTGGAATTTCTTCAGTTCTTGCTTACAATTCAGGGAGGCACGATGAATGGCTGAGAGATTATTTTGCAGAAAATAAATTCAACTCAGGAAAGATGAATGGATGAATTATATAAATGAATTCCACAACTGCCTAATTCAAGGGGCCTAAATCAAGTTGAATTCGTATAACTTGGCTGGGTGTGGTCTCCTCAATCTGTGTGGTTTCCTAACGCCAAAAGGAAGCTCTGGGTTTTGCAGAGATGAGCTCCCTCATGATTTTGCTTGTATGCTCTTCAATTTGTGTTTTTTTTTTCGATTGCAAACAGGTTTTATTTGATAGGGAGGGAAATATTTTTGATAATAAAAATATAGCAAAAAGGAAGGAGGGAATTCTTTTCAATGGATGAAAATCTCCCTCTAAAACTGACCCCCTTTTTGTAAAAAACATAAATGCCTTTTGTGGCCATTTTGCCCAATTGCCACAATACACTCAACCTTTTGTGGGAATATTAGATATGCTACAATTATTTTACTACTTTAAGATTATTGTAGCAAATTTAAAATTGCAACAACTAAATTGCTACAAAAAATCAATTTTCTTGTAGTGTATTTCGAACCCTGGGAGGAATTCCCTAGTGTGTGGGATGTATTTTAGTTCAGGGAACCCATAGTAGGTTACATCTTCTCCTTTCTTTATTAAAGTTCCATTAAGGGTCAGAAGACGAGGGTTACATTGCATGAATGTAAATGAATTTTTTTTTTTCACCTCTACAAATTTTTAAGTGAAGCTCCTAAGGAATGGGCTCCTAGCCTAGATGGAAAAGGTGAGCCAAGGAGTTCACCTAACAAAGATGAGTGAGCATTCTCAACCTTTCCTTAGTTGCGTGTCAAGCAAGTAGTCCATATTCCTTATCATAACATTCACCTTCTTGTTGAAGAATGGATGGAAGTAAAATGAGGCTTCGCCCTTTGAGTCAATGACAACATATTTGTTCTCCATAAAGCCTTCAATTTCTATATTATCACCATCATACTCAAACTCTAGAGCAAGATTTTGCCTTTGACGGTGGTGATCGTTGGATGAGAATTTATGGTTAACATGACCCCCTTAGCTAGTGCCTTAACTATCTAATGAAGGGTTGAAGGTACCGCCTTTTGGATATGCAACCATGGCTAGCCAAGCAAGACATTCAAGGCAACCCGGATGTTTATGATTTGGAAGACTACCTTCCACTATATTCCCTCAACCGCTATTCTGAGGGAAACAACTGTAAAAATGGTCCTGTTAATACTGTCATAGGATCATAAGCCTCTGGTTGAGAGGCCATGTCCACTTCTATTATGCCCAATTTCTTTGCTGTTTTTGATAGGCATATATTAATTGAAGACCCACTACACACTAAGGTAATTCACGTGAACTTCTTTCTTCAAGTTGTGATTACGTATAGAGCCTTGTTGTGTTTAATTCCCTTTGACGGGAGGTCTATGTCGCCAAAAGATATGGACAAGAGGACCTTTTGATCATCATAGAACTGACAAAGGCGCTAGTGATGGTTTGTGCTGGGACCTCCATGCCCATGAGGGCCTTCAAAGGAACCACTTGATGGTCTGATAGGAAGGTAGGAGCTTCCATATGGTAATATTGGTCTTTGTCTTTCTCAATGGAAATGGCAAAGTCCTCTTGTAGTTCTCGATTTATCACTAGACTAGGTTCTTCCCCTTCTTGAATTAGGTGTGGGGTTTTGTAAAACCTCGCATCACAACTAAGTTGTTGGATCTCTTCTTTTTCTTCCTATTCTAACTATCATCTCGATACTTTCCCTATATTCCATTGACTCTGATCCCAATGATAGGTAACATGCCAATTTCTTTATTTGTGGTAAAGACCGTGAGTACAAAACTCAATGGGTTAGCTCGATTGTTAGGCTTGGCCATGTTTCAAATGGCTAGAGGTCCATCACCTACTAGACCATGTGTGACATGCTTTGATTCCATGCTTTGATTAGTGGAATAACTTTTCCCACGTTGGTAATTACAATATTTACTAATATCATATTTTCCGCTCATTTTTACTTCAGGGATGATCGACATCAACCATATTGGATTTGCAAAGTCCCTGACTTCCAAGTCTTTTCAAGGGTGGATTCATTATCAATGGGGTTGATGATAATAACGAGCAATGAGGTATGATGGTTACAATATGCACTGATTTTACGTTGCTCGTTCCTTTTTACCTCTAGCATATTGAGTGTGGGCCCAATAGGCTTAAAGAACCTTTGAGATTCAAGTCTTTACAAAGCTTATGTGGGTTTTATTCCAGGTTAGGTGAACACGTTATAGGTGCCGAAAAGTCCGAAGGACTATATTGCGTTGACCTTATTTATCAATTTGGCATTGGAAGTTTTGACTGCATTCTTATCTTTAAAGGAACTCTTCTTTCCTTGATAGCCATTTGTTGGGCCTTTTTACATCTCTTTTTCTACCAACATCATGGCATCATGTAGTAGTGTGAAAGTATTGAATGGATAGAACCATAAATGCTGGTGATAATTGGGTTATAGGTTTCTAATAAACATGTTGGCTTCTTCTTTCTCCTTGGGACAACTCAGGATCAAGGATGCTTTTGCTATCCATTCGGCTAGTCCGCCTGTTTTGTAAAGTTTATGTCACAATGTGGAGTGGACATGTCCGTATTGTAGGAATATTGTGATAGGAATTCCTTGGTTTTACTGATAAATTTTTAATTAGGGCACCTCGCCTTCCTGGCATTGGCTTCAGTTATTCATAAAAAAAGCTAAAAGATATGGTTTTGTTTTGAAAATAGACACTCTTTATAGTTATAATGGGCATGATAATAAGGACTTAGCCCTTATTCAAGGCAATCATTCAAATGAGGTTTGATCTTAAATCTATGTTGAAAGGACACGTGAGAGTCCGTCGTCAAAATGTCCAAGTAGGATAGACTCGATCCTTCTTTTCATCGAAGTGGTGTGCTTTCAAGTGCCGCACGGTGGTCCCTTTTAGAGGTAGTGTCAGAACTGAATGGGAAGGGATAGCTACAGTAATGAGTTTTAAATGGATTTTGGAGGGTAACAGGATAACCATAAGGGTATGCTTTACTAGGGGTACTCAATAAACTTAGCCATGTCACCCAGGCTTAGCACATTATGCAAAATTCCCACATAAAGCAAATTTTGAATTGAAAAAAAAATAAATTGCATTCATTTCTTTTAATTCTCACACTCATATCTATATGTCTACAATGGAGTCACCAATGGAATTGCCTTAAAACCAATGACCCCACAAGGGGAACGAAAAGCATTTGGACTGGTCACTACTTATTATTAATTCATCATAAAACAATAGAAATGGATAAGAAAACCATAAATTTAGGTGGTCAATTTATTACTAATATATTTTTATTTTATGAGCAAGAATAGAAGCACAAAGCATGTAATCATGGAGGATGAAATAAAAACTTGATGTAGAAGAAAAAAATTAAAGGAAGCGATAAACAAGACTGTTCTCTTTAATTTATGTCCCTTAGGAGCTACCTCAATCCAACCAGACTGGCAAGCATTGATTCCTGGTTTCCTTTCCTCCTAAGAATGATATGGTAGGATAGAGTTAGTTCCTTTCAAAATAAGTATCCTTTGGCAAAAGGTTTTGAGTGAGGACTTTGGCAGAGTTTTATTACTACCAAGTTTCAAAAAAAGTTTTATATGAGGAAAAAAAGTGGAATTTTGTTGGAATTATACTAGAGTAAGAGAAGTGAAGGGGAGTTTTCTGTAGATAGAACATGTGTATCAGAAAAGAAGAGAGTGTAGTTTTATTGGGTGGTGAGTCTTAGGATTATAAGGAGTGCATGTCTCTATTTATAGTGGTAGTAAGGTGACTTTTCTAAGCTAGAAATTACTTCAAGAATATAAATAAAATCATTTTTGTCCTCAAATATTTTATAATGGTGTTGAATGGGATTCATTCAGATGCAACCAGCTAATTCTTTCTCAAATTGGCTTGGTAGAAGCAATCAACAATGTAATCACGCATGATCTTATGAGTGGGAAGGGAGGCAAGCCAAAGGCCTACAACAAGACTTAGTGGCACTCACTAGGTGGCAAGAACTAGCCGCTAGGGTGCACTAAATCCATGACATCTGTCCTTGTTTCGGCTGTGAAGGAATGACTTGTGAGAGTTGCAATGAGGTAATACGACACCTCACTGGTTATAATCTCACTTACTCATACTCAAGGTTTGAAGTTCAAGCCCCCACGCTAGCAAACTGGGAAAAGGCCCAAGCTTTTAACTCTTTTACAATTACATTCGAAGTTTTTAAAGTTTTTAATGTCTTTGAAACCTTTAGAAGTTTTTATACACCAGGAAAATATTTTATTTGTGGACTTATCATCAAGAATTGAAGTTGTTATGTTGATTACCCTCAGTGGATTAGTTAATTGTCATCGCTGGGCGACAATACCAAGGACGTGAATCCATGCAATCAGTTTTAAATCCTATGGGAACCAATTTGTTGCTTATACACTCTTGGATAACGACCGTGTCTTCTCAGGTCAGCAATACCTCACATCCCCTTTATCTAGGAAATTGTGTGGTAAACTCAATATTTTTTGCATAGCCTCTTTTGAGTTAAGAAACTTGATTAGGTGTCTTTTTCACCTCCTTATTTCCACATTGGTCAAGTCACACACTCTTAGGTCCGTGTTGAATTCATAGCCTCATGGTCCTGCCAAAGTAGATTAAACTTGCACTAACTCATCACACCAAGCCTTATACCTTCTCTTGTCCACAATTATCCATTGAAGTCCTTTCAATAGAAGGCTTTTTCACCCAAAATGTTCCTTTATGCAAAACTTGGAGAACGACATCTACGTAACAAAATGAAGTCACATTTAGGATAATACTTTGCTTTTATAAACTAGTGTAATATTGACCATCGTCATCTATGAGCTGCAATGCTTGCTTTGTAAGAAGTACATCATTAAAAGTGCATAGATCCCTACATCATACTATACTAAATGACATAAGCTAATATAAGATCTCTAAGTTCTTGCAAAGTATTTCACGACTTTCATCAGTGGAACCCAAGCAAAAGCGTGCAAAAATAACATGTGCCTCGTCTAGTGGATCATTCGAGTGTCTAAATATTCTCATCATAGATATTGGATTCGATTGTGCAACCGCACTTATGATGAACTTTTCCCTTATGTAGAATGCATCCTTTCTTTATGACCCAGAATTTTCTTCCACATGCATTAATTTAAATAAGCAACGATTGCCTTCTTGTATCTTCCCAACATTGTAAAAAGCCCAAGATTGTTAGCAAAGTGGTCCATCTCCTCTATTTAAAGAATTCTCATAATATCCTCCCCTTACCCCTCGGCCTACCATTCTAATAATAACCACCATTGATTTTATAGCATTGATATGCTACCCTAAGCCGTTCTCATGTGACTCAATAATCTTTATCATTTTAGATGCGTCCTCAGGAGTAGATATAACAAAGATCACATAGTCATTGACGAAGGAAAGGAGTGATATTTGGGGAGCTTTCTAGCAACTAGCACCCTATGTATCTTCTTCTTCTGAACTACCATAGAGATGAGTCCCGAGAAAGGCTTAGTACACAAGAGAAACAAATATGCAAAGTTGGATCAGTTTCAAAGCCCATGAGTAGCTGTCTTGGATTCTTCTACTTAAGCATTAATCACAAAAGAGTATCATATCTTGGATATGCATTAATAAGCTCGGATCGTCTAACCATCAGTGAGCCACATGTCTTCATAACCGGACAAAGAAAGCCACAATGTACTATATCATATGCCTATCTCATGTCCAGCTTCATAGCACACACATTGTCATCTACTTGTCTCTAATTTTTTTCTATACAAATGCACTTGCTTGTTCTGATATGACACCTTGAAGAAAACGCTATGGGTGGTTTGCTCCTATCTTGGACAGAATTTGTATAGATACTACATAAGCTAGTAGTTCTATACTAAGTAATAATGTTTACTTCCTTCACCGTGAGAATTAGAACAATATTAGTGGACTTCGCAAAACTTAAATCCACCTCATCCCTCTACGTCCTCTAGACAGTATTTATCATATCACCCGCAAAACTTAATATTTCTAAAAAAGTAAAGCATGCATCCCATGAATGGTTAAGGCCTTGGTAGGTTGTATTGCGTTCAAAGCATAATCAATGTCATCACTAGAAGGGGCTCTTTATAATACCTTGTTCATATAAACATCAACATAAGGATTAGCCCCCTTAAAGGTGGTATCAAATGGGAAAGATCTACAAAGGAAAAGAGGGTCTTAAAATAATTTGCCACAATGTTTTTAATGCCTCTTTTCAAAGTGACACTCTGACTAATTTCATCTTCTAAGCTCTTTACCCTATTTATGCTTCTTTTAGACTTAGCTTTATGATGGAAATAGGTTTTATTCTTATCCCCATGTTTAAGCTCATTTCCGTAGGCTTTGATACGCCAAAAATAATCCTTTCTGCGATATAAATCATCCGCAACAATGCTAATTTTCTTGCAAGTTATCAAATTATTTGTTAAGGGATATCTCCTCTGTGCGATAACCAAAGTTTTGTTAGATTCCTTGATCTACTACTGTAAACACAAAAAACATGGCCTTGCTCCATGACTTAAGTTTTTCATTACAGGAGGTTACTTCACCCAAGCTTCCTCACCTTGTTGATTATCCCAGCATATTTCAACATCATATCACAATCCTTATAAGACAGTGAAAGAGGCTCAAATTTGAAAGGCTCGTCATGAATTTGATCAATGGATCTACTCGTAATCATACGCAGTAATGCGTTGTGGTCAAACTGATACCTAGGGAAGACTTCACCCTAATGTGTGAGAAAAGAACTTGAGCTATTATCAACTAAGGAATGGTCCAGTATTTCCGTATTTTGGCCCTTTGATAACTGAATAAGTCTCCTTTATTACTCAAGTCGTGAAGATCACGACCGTCAACCATCCCTACAAACCTTTGCATTTCGCTCTACCTTTTACAATGATCACCATCCTCATCCCCATCAACCGAAATCTCACTAGAATCCCTTGAAGAAAAAGGAATTGGTATAGTAGACTCACTAGGTCCTATATCTCTAGATGTTATCGGTCCATCCATTGATACCCACTGTAAACTATTGAGGTTGGTCATCCTCACCAAGAATTACTGCCAACACAGGTAGTTCGCATAAGATATCACCTCCCAAATTACATCCTTCCACAGAATAAACGCAACCTATTCATTACCTAATACTACTAATACCAAGAACCGCATAAGATGCCAAGAATCGTAGCCATTTATGAGCTGACATATTTTTTTTTGTTTCAAGGTTTTTTCAAGCCGACATCATTTTAACGAAAAAGAATGATATTGAGGCATTCCCTCCAAAGCTAGGATTGGAAGGCATCAATTTTCAGGGATTGGCAAGTCCTTGATAATTCCATGAGTAGACATTCATGAAGCCACTAGGGCTTACGGAAGTATGCTTCGTCAGCTTTCAAACAACTAACATCATTAGTACTAGAAAGCATGTCATCCAAAATTGAAAAAAGGGTCACATTATCTTCATCTCTTCTTTTCTTTAGTCATCCATTCCTTTAGGCTCTGTTTGGTCCTTAGAAAATTTGGTGGAAAGAAAAGTTTAAGGAAAAAAAATGTGAAGGAAAAAAAGTTGGGAGAAAATGAGTTTTTTTCTCTTGTTTGGATTGAGGAAAAAAATACAAAAATTTGAGTGAGAAATTTGAATGTTGATGAACTACTTGAATCATGTTGATATTATCTAAGTAATGTGAGGTTGGAGAAGGTTGAGAATTTTCCTCAAACTTTCCTCACAATTTTATGAGGAAAATTTTATCACTTATTTCTAACAATTTTTCCACCTAACTTTCCTCCATATTTTTTTTCTTTGTGATTTTCTCTAAACCAAACACAAGAAAAAAAGTAACTTTTTCAAAAAAATTTCTTTTCACCAAATTTTCCAAGGTCCAAACGGATCCTTAACCTTCTGGACCTTCCACTGGGTTGGAACATGAGGCCCTAGAGAGAAATCTACTTGGACTTAGCCTGAAGAACAATATCTCTTATTTGTAGCTTTCTCCCTACTAGCCATAACACATGACCTGTATGAACATATTTGTAAGAAACGATTTCCCCTTTTACGATGTAGGTGAACTCATAAGAAAACTTTATGATAACTTCTAAAGGAGCCTTCACTCTACTAGCTACTTGAAGTTTCTCCCTCTCCTCCTTTTGCCTTGGATGTCTGCCTTTGCGGCACTATCGTTTCCTCTCTCTCTTGGTCAAGCATGCCACAACAATCTCATTCACTATTCGATTAAATCAATTTTTCCTACTAGCGTGAGGTGATTCAAAACATTGTTAAGATTTTTGGCCCCTGTAACCATAAGCCCCTGCCCGTATCACACAAGAGCTGCTAGGAAGGAGCAATGAGTAGCTCAAAATTAGTCTTATTGCCTCAATGGGCGGATTCCATTGAACACATTAATAAATTCTATAATACAGAATACTAGAAAACAATTGAATTCACAAGATTCAAGTAGAAAGAGTAAACTGTAAAAAAGCCATAACAGGGGTTGGGAAGAGCTCCACAAATAGAGCATATATTGCTTGAAGATAAATCAATGTCATGCTTCGCTCTATTTTAATATATTAATATAGACAAAAGATTCAGATTTTATTATTTCATTATACATAGGATATGAAAGTTTCGATAATTCAAATTTCTGTTTACCTTATATTAATTTTTATTTTTTAATTTTTTTTCTTGGCATATATCGTAATATATTGGAGACATATAAACATGTCAGTTTGAAAGTAATACCAATGTTTTACTCTGGCATTAGATACTAAGGTCACCAAATATAGTTAGTCAACATACATATGGCTAATTTAAAAAAAAAAAACGAGAGAGATTGAACTCACCTAATGTCGTTGTAAACATAAATTTCAAGTCTAAAATGCATTCGGCAGGAATTTGGATACAAGATTGACTATTTGTATTGATTTGAATGTGTGGGTACAATCTTTATGAATACAATGTATATGATCCTCTAATTCTATCTCCTTTTGGATGGATTTTTCAACCCTTGAATCAAAGGGGGTAGGGTCCTATTTATAGGACAGCTTCCTCCTCCCACTTAAAACTCAGGATGGGCCTTGACTTGGGTTTTGGGCCTTTAACTAGGACTTATCCTTGACCTTTGACTTAAACTTTGACCTAGTTTCGACTGCCCCTTGACTTGGAAGTCATTTGGGCTTTAGGTCGTGACTTGATTTGGTAGTCATCGTGAACCTCAATTTGGGTGTTGACTTGAGTTTTGACTGAGCCTTGACTCGGAAGTTATTTGGGCTTCATATTGGGCTTAATTTGACAGTCATTTGAGCTTCGACTTGAGAGTCTTTTGGGCTTCAACTTGAAAGTCCTTTTGGCTTAAACTTGAGAGACTTTTGGGCTTGATTAAATTAATTAAACGGGTTGACCTGATTAATTAATTTGATGTTATTTGGTACAACACGAATAATTTTTTAGTGCCTACAAATTGCCCCTCGAGACAAGGTCACGTACGACACTTGTCATTTAAACATGACCGATGTCTCGTTTTCCTTTTATAATCCACCATTTGTTCGCGAAAATACCTTGAATAAAATTTCAATGTGCTTTGTTGATTTTCTTTTTTTTAAGGTTTGAATAATTGATGAATTTCTTTGTCAAAGAATTAAGAGAACAATGGGTTAGATCCTATGGACAAGCCTCTCTTCTTGTTTTGTGGCCCCTTTTCTTGGTCTTGAAGCAGTAATGGGCAGACCCATCTTCTCTTCCTCTCTTCTTCTTCTTTTTTTTTTCGCTTGGGCCCTAGGGTCAGTTTCAGCCTCCTTTCTGAGTAGGCCTTGACCGACCTTCACTTGTTTCTTTCTTTCTTTCCTTTCCTTGTGTGGGCTAGGCTCGGACTGCTTCAACTTTTCTTTTTCTTTTTCGTGTGCAGGCTAGCCTGGTTGTTCCCCTTGTCCTTCTTTTTATTTTGCTTGTGGGCTGGGCTCAATTTCGTCCAAACTAAAGCCCGATTTGCTCTTTCTCTCACAGCAAACCCCAAAACATGGCCTGTTGCTTGGCTTTATTCCATTGCACTGCACATGCAGCTCACATGACCTTCCCGTTCCCCTTTCGTCTTCTCTTAATCTCTACTCAACCGCAAAACCTAGATTTCCTTCTTTATTGCTGCTGTTGACACTGCTGGTGATCTACGGTGGAGGTTTTTTTATTTTGCCACCATTTTCGGTCCTCTTGGTCATCCAAGGTAACAAATTTCTCAACCACATTTTGCCTTTTTTGGGTCAAAATTTCATATCCTCTTTGCGTCATAAAAGAGCAAGCTTGTCTACTTTTTGGCTTTCCATGTGATAGAATTATGCTTTTCCTTTCTTTTATTCACACTCCTATTAATTCCTCTCAATTCTAGCTATTTTTCTTTTGGGTGGATGAAATTTGAGCTTTTGATAGTTTTGAGTTTTGGTTTTGCTTGCTTCATTTGCAGTCAGTTTTTAACCCAGTTGTTAGCTGATGATGAGAGATTGAGTCCTTTCTTGCAAGTTTTGCCATATAAACCTACTCCTTGCATCAAGGTTTCTTCATTTCTTGATTTCTTCTACATATGAGCCTTCTTCATTTGTCTTTTTTTTTTTTTGCTTCGCCCACATTTTGAGTTCAAATAATAGAAGCCAAGAATTGGGCGTTTCAGCTTCAACGAACCAGATGAAGAGCCTCATTGCTTGATTAGAATTGTTCCAAACCTCAGTAGATATCGCAAGGCATTTTTCTTCTTTTTTTTTTATGTTTGGGTTTGGGCTTAAAGGAACAGAGAAGATTAATGCCTAACCATTTGCTTGCCATGATCGAGTGTGCTTCCCCGACAACACTTTATTTTGCATTTCTTTTGATTAGATGAAACCCTTCTCATATCCGATGAGAGTCTCACGCCTACTCTTTTGTTGTATCTTATTCTGTGGCTCTTTGAAATTTGCAATAATGTGCTTTGAAAGGCTTGCCATTTTTTGATATCCGTGGGCAATTGTTATACCTATTTTTGATCCCATTTTAGCCCTTATTTGACCCATTTTTCTCGATGTTTTCATGTCAAGTTTAGATGAAAAAGGGTCAAATTCACTTCCTTTTATCCAATTGTGCTTATAATGTGTTTTGTCTTACTTTCAAGAGAAATTCTTGGGTTTTGATAGAAAGGAAGACCTTAGGAGCGATTTGGAGGATGCATAGAGGTCCAACGAAGCCTCAGGAGCACAAGTGAGAGATGTAGGAAGTGCACGATCATACTGCAGGAGTGCAAAACTGTGCTACAAGACCAGAAGCTGTGCACTGGCTGGTGCACGGCCGTGCGTCCTACCAGTGCGTGGGTGTGCGACCTCAAAGCATGACCGTCCGTCCTACCTACCATCGCGATTTAAGCGGTTTCCATAATTTACCGTAAGTGCACGGCGTAGCTGTAGCTAGCAACCGGCAAGTACGGGTAGAATCTACAGGGAACTTGGCTTCAACTACCAGAATTAATTAAACAACTCAAGCTAGGCAATCACAATTTTGGGTGGAAGACTAAACTAAGAGAAACGATAGCAACTAAAAAGTGAAATAAACAGCAAAACAGAAGGCACCTAGGTTGGAATTAACAGCAAAAATATGCTAGTGAATCAGTTGTTAACCCAATCACACATTCCCAAGCATGCATCACAATTGGATAGATTGTCAATTAAGCTCATCTCCTCCCTCTCTCAAGGGTCGAAGACTAATCCTAGAACCATAGTCGCCTATTTTCAAGGGACTAAAGGTTGAAGGATTACAAGATTCACAATCTTTAATCCCAATTAGAACTTAACTATTTTCATGTTAAAATCCTAATTGTCTACTAAAACGCACTAGGTAAAGGTTTCGTCTCTCAACGCTCCCCTAAACCCCAATAAAAACCATGAATGTTCTTTCGAGCATTTCATCGAGCATGTGGCGTGCATAGCAGAATTCGTAATCGCAAAACAAAGGGGGAACATGGATTGGGCCAGTACAAGATTCAATTATGCATATTCGGCGTCAATCCCAACCTAAGTTGAGGGATCTAGCCTACAATCATATTTCTAGCAACAACCAAAATGTTCGATTCAACAAACATTGCAAACAAAACTCAAGTATTCAAGAACAAGAGATGGGAGAATTAGAACTAAGAACCTGGAATTAATTGCATGAATTAATCGTCGAACGAACTTCGATCCAATAACAAATTCAAAAGTATTGAGAACAAAACTATCTATTAAAACCTAAAAATCGCCTAAGAGCATTCTGGGAAACGAAAACTGAATGAAAACTCCACATCCTAAAAACAGCCCGAAGGAAGATTTAAGTCGCGACGCAGAACGGGGGTGGCACGGTCGTGCCCCGAGGCACGGTAGCACCGTGCCAAAACGCTGCTCCCATCACCCCCAAATCGGCACAAGTAGCACGGGTGTGCCACTTGGCACGGCCCAACCGTGCCACATGGCACGATCGTGCCACTTGGCTGCCCGGCCAAGTGTGCTGGCTTGGTTGGGGATGATCGTGCTACGTAGGTCCGATTCCGTGGGAATTTCGTGCGGTGCTCTTCCGCAGCTGTTCATATCTTCTTGGCGCTCCTTTCTGCTAAATATTGTTCATCTTTCCGTTTCTTCAATGCAATTCCTGAAAATATCGAAAGATGCTGTATGAGTAAAAAGCATGCAAAAGGAGGCCGATTTGACCATTCCTTAAACAATAAAGCGTGAAGACGGGGAAGGAACTGGGTCAAATACGGGCTAAAAATAGTGTAAAATAGAGGTTCATCACGCCCCCATGCTTATCTCTTGCTTGTCCTCAAGCAAGATTACGCTATGAAAGATCAGGGAGGATGGTGGACCTCTAAACACACCCTCTTCAAGGGAAAGGATGGAGGATCAATGAATCACGCTAATCATGCATTGATGACGGTCAAGTCAAGGTGTGCAAGAAAATCTCAATAAAAATATATGCAATGTCATCCATGAATCAGTTTGCCCAAATGAAACATACCACACACCCCAATATTGAAACACATAGCAGGACATAACATTCCTCAACAAATGGTGAGTAAGCAAGACTGGTAGGACCTCACTTTTAAGGCAAAGTGGAACACTCCCCTCAATGTGTTTGAAATATGTAATAGGGGCACGCTCAATGCTCCAACCAATTAGGCAAACTACCATATGCTTGGTAACGTTCTCCACTCTCCATCGCAGGAATGCAATATGCAATGTGTCAATCAAGAGGGCTTGCGATAAGGATGTAATGGGGCTAAGGTCCAGGGTGTGAAGCGGAATAATTTGGGAAAAGTGGAGCTATTAGTCAAAGACTAGGGACCAAGAACACTTCCACAATCAACACTAAGATTACAACCTCACACAAACTTGCGAATCGAGCAACAAATCTCGCAAAAACCTCTAAAAAGGAACCAAACAAGCTTATTGCAGAAAGCTTCCACGCTACCCATTTTATTTGCAACTTCTCTTTCTTTTCTTTTTTTTTTGTTTTTTTGTTTTTTTTTTAGAAGCAAAAAGGATGCATTGGATAGCGCCGGAAGTACCAAAAATCGATTCGCAGTTTTCCCAAAATGAGCCACTAGTATTATACCCGCAGTGAATAATCAAATGCCTGAAATATACCCAACTACATTGTGGAAGTGTCGCCCCACTAGATCTTGACAAGGGTGAAGGAAATATGCATAGGTCAAGTGTGTAATTGATGTGGTGCAACAACAACAATAGGGGGAAGGGCACAAAGGGCTACCAAGGGGTAATCATGCAACAACGGGTGGCTTTCTGGCTAATTTGGCTATGTGAAGAAAAATCGCCTCAATCATGTCAACACATGCAATTGCTAAATGCAGTTTCAAGGAGAACGAGACCAAGTTCTAGAGATGCTTCATGGGGGAGTCACACATGAAAGGAAGTAGAGACTATATGTAATGAATAGTCATTAGGCTCAAGAATCTCACAGGTAACCCTACCACAGCCAAGTAACTTACTCCAAAGTATGTTCCATTCATCAAGGTCAATCAAGTCAAACCACATGAAACTCAGGGGTAGTTAGCATGCAACATAGAGCAAAGAAACTACAGATGACAAAAACAAACACAAATTGCACAAAATCTCACACCAAGACAAGTCACGCCTCAACACACAATCCAACATGATCAATCAATCATCACCCCTTTCAATCTCATCACAAGAGGGGTTTTCTCACACATTTATTAGAAAACAACGAATCTAACTAAGAAAGTGGTAAAGGATATAAGGGGAAACGAAGAGAAGGGCAAGAAGTAGTACCTGAAAATCTTAAGGAGGCACAGCTTGATCATTTCTCATTGTGAGATGCAACATGTATCTAGTATGCTCTAACCTACATGCTCTATTAAAGGAAACAAATGCAAAAAATATCCTATGAAAATTATATGTCATGCTATCTATATGATGCAAAATGCAACATGTCATTCAACCAATACCCCAAAATCTACTATTCCACCTAAAGAGCGATAAGCTCACCACCCCCCATGCTTGAGTTGTTCATTGTCCGCAATGAAAACGGCATAGAAAAAGGGCAAGGAAAGGGGGAGGAGGATAGAGTGGGAGTGACACGAAGTTTTTTTTTTGTTTTTTTTAAGAGCAATAAATGTCTTGGGTTGCCTCCCAAGAAGCACTTGTTTAAAGTCTTTAGCTTGACCCTTACCTCCAAATAGTAGAGAGAGATGATGCAGGAGGTGGCCTGGGAGAGGGGCAATGATACGAAGTAGGATCCTCTACCTCCCTAGTACAAGTAGCAGTAGTTGCGGAACGAGTGGGGATGGCCATAGAGGAAGTGGTGGAACCTTCAAGCAGCAGGTGGGGTCCCCCATTTCCATCATATATGTCAACCCTGGGAACAACATCGAAGGGGGAGATGGGGATAGGCTCCTCAGGGTGTAGGGGAAGAACAGGTGCTGAAGGTGGAGTGGGAGGAAGGAAGCTGAAATCCATCCTCTCCCCACATGTAGTGAATGACATGGTGCCTGTCTGCACATCGATCACCGCCCCGGCAGTCGCAAGGAATGGGCGACCTAAGATGAGTGGGGCTGGAAAGTCCTCATCCATGTCGAGAACGATGAAGTCACAAGGGATGAGGAACATGCCCACCTGGATCGGGACATCATCTAGAATGACGACAGGCTGCCTGATGGAGCAGTCTGCTAGCTGAATCATCATGCCGGTGGGCGTGAGGTCCCGTAATTGCAGCTTCTGGCACAGAGGGAGCGGCATGAGGCTCACACTGGCGCCCAGATCGCTAAGGGCTCTCTCGATCTGCGTATCCCCTATGCAGCATGGGATAGAGAAACTGCCTGGATCCTGCAGTTTTGATGGTAATCGCCTCGGTAGAAGTGCACGGCAGGATCCAAAAGTGGGGGTCACTAGAATAACCCAGGGCTCTCCCTTCTTGGACAGGAGCTCTCTTAAAAACTTGAAGTGTGCAGGTGCATTCTTGAGAGCTTCCAAAAAGGGGCTACTAGTATAGATTCGGTGTAAGGTTTCCAAGAATTGCGCGAATTTAGGTTCAAGCTGATGTAGCTTGGACCATGCCAGGCGCTGAGGGTAAGGCGCTGGGGGCTGGTATGGGCGGGTAGGAGGTGGCGGACTAGGCTCCCCAGTGAAGCTCAGATTCTCTTCTCTCATCTTCCTCTCAGTTCCTCCAGAATAAGGAACTGTAACTACCTCCTGGAGAACCATCACCGGGCTCTCCACTAACCCCTCTTCCATCGTGGAGATGGCATTGACATGGTGTCGGGGGTTGACGTCTGGCTGGCCTGGAAGTTGCCCTTGAGGTCGGGATAGGAGGCTCACTTGCTGGGCAATTTGGGCTATTTGCGTATCCATCGTCTTTTGATGGGTGGCCATAGCATCTACCCTGGAGGTCAGCTGATGAATTTACTCCTTAAGAGTCTCATTGGTCGTGGTCTGGGTCGCTATGAAGCGCTCCATAAGACTCTCCAGATGAGATGTAGGTTCAGGAGGTGGAGGGGGTTGAGTGTAGGGAGCTCAGTTGTGAAAACTGGGTGGCTGGATGGGGTTCTGAGGGTGAGGGTTGGGATTTTTGTAGAGAGGATTCGTGTGGCCTTTACAACCTTGGCTGTAGGTGGTGGGATGGGGGTTATTTTGAGGAGGTGTGGGGTAGGTATGGTAAGCGTTGACGTGTTCAATGCTGGGGGGAGCATTGTAACACTCAACAGAAGTGTGGCCCTGTACACCACATGCCTCACAAATGGCATAGATCCCCCATGGACGGCCCTGCAGAAATGGCTGATGAGGTAGCCACTTTCTCTAGTCGCTGTGCGAGGGCGTCTACCCTGCTCGCTAGGAGCGTCACAGTGTCAACCGCGTGCTTGCCACCACCTCTCTTAGGGATGACACTCTTACTTGCCCAGTGGTAGTTGTTGGAAGCCATCTTTTCCAATAACGCCCTTGCCGCCTCGATAGATTTGCCCATGAGAGCACCCCCTGCTGCGACATCAACCGTGATCTTCATTGACCGCTCCAACCCATTGTAGAAGGTTTGGATTAGGAGCCAGTCAGGAACTCCGTGGTGGGGGCACTGTCGCTGGAGGTCCTTGAACCTCTCCCATGCTTCGTAAAGGGACTCACCATCCTGTTGGGCGAAGGAGGTGATGTCCATCCTCAGCTTGGCAGTCTTGCCAGGTGGGAAGTACTTGCTGAGGAACGCCTTGGAGAGTACTTCCCAAGTGGTGAACGACTTTGGCTCCTCGTTCTGCAACCAATCGCTGGCTCGATCCCGCAGTGAGAAGGGAAAGAGTCGCAGGCGGATGGCATCAGTGGACACCCCGTTCAGCTTGATGGTGTCACACTTCGCAAGGAATCTATGAAGGTGCACATTGGGGTTTTCCGATGGGTGCCCGCTGAATTGCTCCCTCTCCACGAAAGTGATTAGTGCGGGGTTGAGCTCGAAATTGTTAGCCTCGATGGCGGGGCTAACAATGGAGGAGGTTATGCCCGATGCTTGAGGGAGGGCATAATCTCGCAACACTCGATGATCCTGCTCAGCCATTATGACTTGTGCTTGGTGCCTCCTTCTTGCACCGCTTTGCCTTCGGGCGGTGGCTTCGATAATCTGGGTCAAGAGGAGCAAGCGGTTGGCCCCTTTGACTACGCCTGCGCATAAAAAACCAACACTACCAGGGCGTAAACAGTTTCAAGCACAAATGAGGGAGGGGGAAACGAGAAGATAAAAAGAAAAAGAAAAGGCCTAGTCTAGAGTTCGTTAACAGATTCTAATATTGAAGGGCACAAGATCCTCGACAACGGCGCCAAAAACTTGTTATTGTTTTAATTTACCGCAAGTGCACGGCGCAGCTGTAGCTAGCAACCGGCAAGCACGGGTCGAATCCACAGGGAATTTGGCTTCAACTACCAGAATTAATTAAACAACTCAAGCTAGGCAATCAAAATTTTGGGTGGAAGACTAAACTAAGAGAAACGATAGCAACTAAAAAGTGAAATAAACAACAGAATAGAAGGCACCTAGGTTGGAATTAACAGCACAAATATGCTAGTGAATCAGTTGCTAACCCAATCACACATTCCCAAGCATGCATCACAATTGGATAGATTGTCAATTAAGCTCATCTCCTCCCTCTCTCAAGGGTCGAAGACTAATCCTAGAACCATAGTCGCCTATTTTCATGGGACTAAAGGTTGAAGGATTACAAGATTCACAATCTCTAATCCCAATTAGAACTTAACTATTTTCATGTTAAAATCCTAATTGTCTACTAAAACGCACTAGGTAAAGGTTTCGTCTCTCAACGCTCCCCTAAACCCCAATAAAAACCATGAATGTTCTTTCGAACATTTCATCGAGCATGTGGCGTGCATAGTAGAATTCGTAATCGCAAAACAAAGGGGGAACATGGATTGGGCCAGTACAAGATTCAATTATGCATATTCGGCGTCAATCCCAACCTAATTTGAGGGATCTAGCCTACAATCATATTTCTAGCAACAACCAAAATGTTCGATTCAACAAACATCGCAAACAAAACTCAAGTATTCAAGAACAAGAGATGGGAGAATTAGAACTAAGAACCTGGAATTAATCGCATTAATTAATCGTAGAACGAACTTTGATCCAATAACAAATTCAAAAGTATTGAGAACAAAACTATCTATTAAAACCTAAAAATCGCCTAAGAACGTTCTGGGAAACGAAAACTGAATGAAAACTCCATATCCTAAAAACAGCCCGAAGGAAGATTTAAGTCGCGACGCGGAACGGGGGTGGCACGGTCGTGCCCCGAGGCACGGCAGCACCGTGCCAAAACGCTGCTCCCATCACCCCCAAATCGGCACAAGTGGCACGGGTATGCCACTTGGCACGGCCAGGCCATGCCACTTGGCTGCCCGGCCAAGTGTGCCGGCTTGGTTGGGGGTGACCGTGCTACGTGGGTCCGATTCCGTGGGACTTTCGCGCGGCGCTCTTCCGTAGCTTTTCATGCCTTCTTGGCGCTCTTTTCTGCTAAATATTGTTCATCTTTCCGTTTCTTCAATGCAATTCATGAAAATGTTGAAAGATGCTGTATGAGTAAAAAGCATGCAAAAGGAGGCCGATTTGACCTTTCCTTAATACAATAAAGCATGAAGACGGGGAAGGAACTGGGTCAAATATGGGTTAAAAATAGTGTAAAACAGAGGTTGATCATTTATCCTTTATAAAGGGGCTTTTTCTTTCTTTTTGAGAGAGGCCTTTTACTGTGTTTTTGAGATGGCCAATTAAGGTTTATCCTAGCCTCCCAAACGCTTTAGGGGGAGATTAGATTAGGTTAGTTCTTGTATACATTGTAGAAGATTTTGGATTCGCAATTGAAGACTAAGTTCTTCTTCTCCTTTTCTCTTTAATTTCATGCTTTTTAATTTATATTTGCTAGTTTAATAGATTATTGTTTTGCCTTGGTTTCAATGTTTGTTTGTGAATTAAACATTTCATCTTTGGTTGTGATTTGTTCTTGAGATGGCCAATTAATTCTTGTTTAGGCATTAACCTAACTTGTTTATGCCTAGAATTTAGAGTTTTCTTTCACGCCCACCAAGTGTTCGATGAAATGCTTAAAAAAGCTTTCATCCGTGTTTTGGGACAATTGACTAATGCTGAGAGGTGAGGTCAATTGTCTAGTGTGAGTAGAAAGTATAGTTGGGATTGGGGCATCAAAATAGTCTCATCACTACCTAGGTCAAGGGTTGTCATTCTTGTAGTTTAATTGAACTAATCCCATGAAAATAGGATATTAGAACAATTAGACTAGCTGATGACCCTTGAGAGAGGGCTTGGGTGGTTTTAATGATGCAACCGACCCTCTCTGAATACTAGCGTAACTTGGGAAGGTTTGGGCTTGACCTGATTACTTGGTTTATATTAGGTCTAATCATAGTCCTTTTGTTTTCGCTTTAGTAGTTTAGTTTTATTTTCTGTTCCTTTAGTTTTGCCTAGCTTGAGATGCTTTAGTTAGCTCTGGTACTTGGAAACCTAACTCTCTGTGGACGATACCCCGAGTACTCAATGATGCACTTTGCACTTGGGGTTTATAAATATTAAAACTCTATTTTGTCCCTAATAGCAATAAAGGTGGTAACTTTGACCGAAACGAATCCAAAGGAAGCCACTTTATTATGTTGAAAGGTCTTCTCATGACTTGTGTCGTTACATTATCATGCTGACATGTTGAAAGGTCGCACTTTCTGTCGCTTGTGTTGTTTTTGTATGCCAAAACCCTTCCTTTTTTTGTTGCATTTGTACAATCACTTACACAAGTTGGTAAACCACTTGAAAAATCACTTGCAAAATGGTTTTCCGCTAAGCATTTTAAGGCCTAGAATGGAAACCTCCACGCGTAAAAGTGGTATGAAGACTCAAAGAACAACTCGCGAAATGGCTTTCTGCTAAGACTTTTGGTACCTAGAACAAAAACCTATAAGCCTAAAAGTGGCATGAAGACTTAAAGAACCACTTGCAAAATGGTTTGCCTTTTGGTGCTTAGAACGGAAACCTACACACCTGAAAGTGGTATGAAGACTTGAAGAACCACTTGCGAATGCAATTTCACCGTTAGGCTTTTTTAGGCTTAAAATGGGAACATACATGCTTAGAAGTGGTATGAAGACTTGAAGAACCACTTACAAAATGGTTTTCCGCTAGGCATTTTAAGGCCTATAACAGAAACCCACACGCCTAAAAGTGGTATGAAGACTGAAAGAACCATTTGTGAAATAGTTTGTTGCTAGGCTTTTTGGTGCCTAGAACGGAAACCTACACTCCTGAAACTGGTATGAAGACTTGAAGAACCACTTGTAAAATGGTTTACCGCTAGCCCTTTTGCACTTAGAACGGAAACCTACACGCTTGAAAATGTTATGAAGACTTAAAGAACCACTTGCGAAATAATTTGTCACTAGGCCTTTTGGTGCTTAGAATGGAAACCTACAGGCCTGAAAGTTGTATAAAGACTTGAAGAACCACTTGCGAATGCGATTTCACCGTTAGGCTTTTTGGGCTTAAAATGGGAACGTACCTGCCAAAAACATGGTATGAGTCGCGAGGAGAAGCTTGGTGGCAGAAAGGTGATGTCTTTGACCGCTTTTCTTTCATGCCCCTCCTTTTGTATGTGTGATGTGTTTGACTACACTTGGCGATTTGCTGACCAAGTTGCCTACATACTTATGGGCACTTGCAATTCTCAATAAGATCAAGTCATCATGTAGTTCAACAAAGCATTCTTTTTTTTCATTTGTTTTACCGTTAACAGTTTATACTCTTGAGGGCCAGGAGTAGTACAATGATTTTGGTTTGAGTGAACACTTTAGGCTCTTATTCAGGAGCGAGCATTTTCTTGCTGTGTGTGAACAGTTTAGTCTCTTGTTCGGGAGTCTTCTTTTTTGAATGCGTGAACAGTTTAGGCTCTTGCTCAGGAGTCTTCTTTTTTGAATGTGTGAACAGTTTAGGTTCTTGTTCGCAAGCCTTCTTGGTTTTGACGTGAACTTTGGGTGTGTCTTTTTTTTTTTTTTTGGTGAACAGTTTAAGCTCTCTTTCAGGAGCATACCAACATTTCCTTAAGGTAAGTAGCACTTCAAGAACTTGCCATTTATTAGTCCGACCCAAACCTCTTGTCCATCTACTATCTTGTAGGCACCATTTGAGTATACCTGACGGACAACGTAAGGTCATTCCCATTGTCTTGTGGATCATGACGATTGGTCTCTTCAGTGGAAGCACCTGATCCCCAACTTGGAACTAACGCAGTTACACTTTTTTGTTGAACGCTCAAGCTAGGCGAGTCTGATAGCATTCTAACCTCTACTGGGCTTGGAGTCTTTTCTCATCGAGGCCCTCCAATTCTACTAAGCGAAGTTGGTGGTTTTCATCCTGCCTCAAACCCTCTTGTATAACAATGCACGATGACGGGATTTGAATTTTCAGTGGTAGGATAGCTTCTACTCTGTATGCTAGAGCATAACCGACTGTGTTGGCGTCCTGTATGTGGTTCGGTATGCCCAAAGAGCCTCCCCCATCTTCTCATGCCAATCTCTTCTGGAAGGGACACTTAGTTCTTCATTTCTCTCATCATCGTCAAATTCGGAACATGAGGTTGTGTAGACGACCACACAATCAAAGAGATTTTTTGGAAAGCATTCTTCTAAGGCCTTGGCACCTCAGTGAGATTTACGTCAGAATCTGACTCATCAACCTCTTGCACTGTGATGTTGCTAGCTTCCCTAGCTAGTTGCATGATGCGCACCTTAAGTGTAACGCACTTTTCAAGAGGGTGACTAACGATTCTGTGGTGCCGACAATATTTAGGATCGACGGTCCTCCCAACTTCCTCTGAACGCTTTCGCTCGGGCAATTCAATGACACCCTTCTCAAGTAAGTCATCTAGCATACCTGACAAATCTGAGGCAGGAAATGGTTACTTCTTTTCTTGAAGCTCCTTTAGTGTGGGACGCTTCTTTGATGCAACCTTGAACTACGAGCTCTTCTTGCCCTCTGGTTTTGGCTTTCCCGTAATGCAAATTGGCTGACTTGTAGACGTGGACATTGCTCCTTTGGTCGTGCTCTTAGAAAAGTTAACACTCTTCTTGAATTCAACTTTGTGTTCCTTGATTTAGTAGAATAGAAGAAGTTGCGACGATGACTAGCTATAATCACCTCTACGTCATGCGCCTTGATCGCCAATTCTTGAAAAGTCCTAGGTTTGCTCATTTATAGGACATACAACAAGTCCCAGTGCATACCTTGGGTGCACATTTCGACGGCGGAAGTTTCAGATAGCTGATCCTTGCACTCGAGGCTAAGTGCGCGCCAGCGGTTGATGTATTCAAGAACTGGTTCATCTTTCTACTGTTTTGTGTTTGTCAGCTCAATCATGCTGACAGTGCACTGCGTGCTGTAGAACCTATTGAGGAACTCTTACTCTATTTGTTCCCAACTATCAATGAACTCAGGCTCTAAGTCGGTATACTAGTAAAAGGCAATACCTTTCAATGTCCTCACAACTGCTTCACCATGGGGTCGTCGTCAGTCCCAACATTGTTGCATGTCTCAATACAATGTGCGACATGCTGTTTTGGGTTACCTTTCCCATCAAATTGTTGGAACTTGGGGGGTTGGTAACCGTGGGGCATGCAGAGAGCATCAACCCTCTTGGTGTAAGGCTTGGTGTACACATGAGTTATCCTTGAAGCTCATGCAGGTGCGCCTTAACTTCATTTGCTATGAAGTCTTGGATTTGCTCAATAGTTATTGATCCAAAGGACTTGACATTTTTAGGCGTAATGCCTTCCTTTGGTTGCTTCTCGTTGTCTGAAACCTCAATGTGGATGGACACTTTTTCTGAGTCCTTTGTAGAAGATTAAGCTGGCCATTTTTGTAACTGCCTGGTCAGCTTAGCAATCTTTTCTTCTTGACGCTTGATGCGCGTTTCCTTTTCTTCATTCTCCTTGGTGAGTTTTTCTAGCATGACCTTCATGTTAGCCATGTTCTCTTCTTGAGTGGTTGTGCCTATCATCATGGCTGACATGACAACAGTTTTGGAATCAACTTCAGTTTCTGACGTGTGCGCCCCCTTTGGTGAGGGCAAAGAAGAATTACTGCTATAATAGCCTCCAACCTTGCAGACTGAAGATTGAACCTGGAGGTTTCGAATTTCATCCATCCAAGATGGCGCCTTCTGCTGCATCTTCAAGCCTTGGAGTTTGGATGGGGGCGACACTATTCGCCTAGCGGCGATTGGCGTAGTAGCCTTCGCCATGCTCCTGGTCTCCATTGTGTGAGCGTGCCTAGTAGAAGTGACATTCGTTTCACAGGACGTACACGAGAGAGATCATCTGCTCTTTTTGTTTGAAGCTTGTGTGGCAACATTCTTGGTGGCCATGTCTTCTTTGAAGATAATGTTCATGCGACTAGAAAGTCTTGATCTTTAGGAGAAAGAGATGAGAGGTAGAGGGATCCCACCTAGCGTGCCAAATTTGTAAATACAAATTTCAAGTCTAAAATGAATTATGCAGGAATTTGTATACAAGATTCAATATTTGTGTTGATTTGAATGTGTGGGTACAATCTTTATGAATACTATGTGTATGATCATCTGATTCTATCTCTTTCTGGATGAATTTTTCAACACTTGAATCAAGGCGGGTAGGGTCCTATTTATAGGAAAGCTTCTCCCTCCCCCTTGAAAGTCAAGATGGGCCTTGACTTGGGTTTTAGGCCTTCAATCAAGCCCCATCCTGGATTGCTTTGACTTAAGAGCCATTGGCTTTGACTTTGACCTCGACTTGTGGTCTCTTGGGCTTGGGTCGGGTATTAACCTAGAAGTCGCCTTGAGTTTTGACCAAATGTTGACTTGGGAGTCGTTTGACGTTTGACTTATGATTCGATTTAGCCCTTGACCTTTGACTTAGACTTTGACCTGGTTGTGACTACGCCTTGACTTGGAAGTCATTCGGGCTTTAAATCGTGACTTGATTTGGTAGTCGTCTTGAACCTCGATTTGAGATTTGACTTGAGTTTTGACTAAGCCTTGACTCAGAAGTCATTTGAGCTTCATATTGCGCTTGACTTGAGAGAATTTGAGCTTCAACTTGAGTGTCTTTTGGGCTTCAACTTGAAAGTCCTTTTGGCTATGACTTGAGAGTCTTTTGGGCTTGATTAAATTAATTAAAAGGATTGACCCAATTAAATAATTTGATTTTATTTGATTCGGAACGAATAATATTTTAGTGCCTGCAGTCATCTATAAAATCTTCATAGGAACTAGTATGAAGCGTTGCATTTCTGTTGACAAACCAACGTCAAAGATGTTTACGTAAAGAGTCACCTCAATTGGTCTAAATTCTCCATATTTTTAGTTAGATTTTCCATTTTTATTATCATATCATATAGCTGATGATTCCACATAAATTAATTTATACATTTATAATGACTGATAGAATATGAAGAAATAGAAGCAATGCATTCTTGCAATCCCCGCATCCAGTATTATTTAGTGCATATTTCCCATTCTTTCTTGCATATTTGACATGGTGACTTACATTATGTTTCTCATAGTGACATACATTAGCTATCTTAACAATAGATTGCACACTTAAGATAAATTTCACATTAAAGCAGGGATCAACTAGGCTCTATCAGTCATCACTCTCCAACTAATTTTTAAGATGATAAGCCTTGATATCTCGTGTGACGGCAATGACAAAGTCCATGAGTTTAGTTGGATATGGTCCATCGTCATGGATCTTCGCAAACTCAGCTATCCACGTCACTCCAGTTATTTCACCCTTAGGAATAACTTGAATGCTGACTGTCAAGCTCTTGAACTCATTAAGCAGGTCCCCCTCAATGATTTTGAACCTGATGTACTTGTTCTCTTTGTCTATTACCTCAACTATTTCTTTTGCAACACATTTTTTTTCCATCTACAAGATGCAATCGTATATCAGTCGTCATAACTATGTTCGTAAGACATTGCTCGTCAGCTAAAATAATTACAAATAATTACAAATATTATCAAGAGAAGTAAACATTGAAGACTTTATCATGGTTACACTCATTTATGTATGGAAATGCCATGCAAAGTAATGCCACAACCTTATGTCTTTTAGTACACGTCTTGCCTTGGTTATTGTGATGTGACACGCTATTCATAAATCATAGTGTATCCCAAATTTTAACATTGGTAACTATCTGACAACAAATAATATGCCGAATTATTAGTGTAAACCACGTAAAAAGACAAACAACTGTAATGAAGTAACAATGATAAATCTACTCTTTCATTGGCGATATTAGACCAAATAAAACAAAACGAAATAAAATATGTTAACTGATACATATCTTGCTACAAAATATTTTTTTCTTGGCTTGAAAATCATATTGCCATGTATTAAATTGATAAAATAAATGTATAGTTCAATAACGTATGAGTGCTATCATTTATAAATTTTATAAAATGACATTTTAGACCATGATTTTTCATAGTTATAAAGTTATGTGCATTATACATTGACCTATTCATTATGGGTCTCTTCTTTGCATTTGTAATATTATATTATAAGTGATGACAAAGTACAACAAGTAAGAAGTGGCAAGCAGTTCATATATAGTTGGAAGAAATTGTGCAAAAAATTTATAAATGGCTACAAGGAATTATAAGTTGTAAGGGGCTACAAGCACCCACTAGGAACTACATGTAGTTTTAAAGTTCACAAGGTTTTTTAAGTAACTATAAGTTGACACCTTAAAGGTTAAACATAGGTCATTAAACTTAAAACTTACAACTCAGAGTTCTTAGCAACTAGAACCACAGTTCATAATTGTCATTCTTTTTTGCAGCTCATAACTCGATCTTGTAGATATTAACAATAAATTAATTTTTTTTTTAAAACGTAGCCCTCGAAACCAGGAACAGTGCACAGGCTCCAGGGTATTTATTTCAGTCCATCTGTTGAGGAGATCACATGTAAAATCACTATTTTCTTTTAAAGATTGTTGTTGTACAGCATGTTCTTTTTAGTCATAAGATAGATGAAGTCATCAAGGGTTGTAAGCTGCTCTAAATAGCTATAACCTACTTACATCAGGAATGAACAAATCCATACAAGATTCTATAAATTTTAACACCTCTGGAAAATAGTACAGGGAGCTGCAAGAATCTAATATATTTTGAACTTGACAAGAAAGTATACAAATTTATTGAATGGTCCAAATTTTATATTTTTGGAGTTTAGGTAAAAATTTATAGTTGGAATACAAATTTTTTTACCATAATTCTCTATCACTGAGAAATTACAGTTCCACTAAACTTTTATTGCAAAGGATATCACGTAAGTATTTTGTCACTTTAAAAATATGTACAACCTTGAAAGTTCCAAAAGATCAAGCTACCCTTGGAAAATCATAAATTTTATGTAAAAAGTGCAAGAAATTACAAACATCGGAAGAAGTTAGGAAACTAGAAAGAAATGTAGAGAGCTTACAAGGAATGGTCAGCAGCTTAAGTTGTAAGCTTAAAGATGAAGAAACAGGCGTAAGGAATTGCGAGCAATTGAGTAGATTTGTCACCAACCGTGAATTATAAAACTGACAATAGTAACCGCTTGATTCATACTTTTCATTATTTGACTTAGCCAATTAAACATTCAGATTTGTCGCCAACCGTAAATTACAAAACTGAAAATAATAACCCGTTGATTCATATTTTTCATTATTTGACTTGGTGAATTAAACATTCATCTTTTGAAATATATTGTTTAATTAAAAATTAATAATAGTCAATCTAAAGTTTTACTATATCTAATTTTCTGAGTTAGAGCTATAGAGGACAATGTGTACTTAAAGTTCATTAAGTTACATGTAGCTTTTGTCCTCCCTATTTCCATATTTTTTTACTGGTAGCATGCTTTGTAATTGTACCAAAATCAGGGTTGAAGATGCGGTTCTGTGATAGAAGAAATTAGGGCTTTACTATTGGCATGCTTTGTAATTTTACTAAAATCTTGGACAAATTTGATATCTACATATATAAACAGCTATTTGTAAAAGACTATTTATCTTAACTTTTTGTAAATTGACTTTTTTGGTTATAAAAAACTATTTACAAAACACTAAGTTAGCTTTTTTGACCAGATCAAAACAACCAAAACCCCCTAAAAGATCATTTTGTATCAAAAAATCATTGGAAAAGCTAACAATCACACCGCTTGTGTGCATATTGGTCTCCAAGTGAATCTGTACAAATTAATAAATGCCTTGTGTACTTTCAAGTTTCACCTACATTTATTACAACAGTTGGCAATTTACTCATTTGGTTTTACTTATGTTTTTACTTGTCTAGAGATTTGCTTTATCTATAGTTTGGTTTGATTAGCTTTTGGTACTGTAATTTCGCCTCTTTAACTGATAAATAATTTAAAAAGAGGAACTACGAAAGTAAGATGTAACTTAATGAACTCAGTAGATATCCCTATTTTGTACTTCTCCTATAAATATAAGAGGGCTACTCATGTCCCCACCCTTCTTTCCGATTGCATATATCGACAAAACAAGTAAACAACCCAATCATAGAAAAAATATGGAAACAGGGAGGACGACAGCTACATGTAACCTAATGAACTTTAAATATCTCTATTTCCCATTTTGGCGATATTGCTTCTCTCCAAAGACCCTCAAAACTTGCAAGGACAAACAGATAGGCTATGAAGATTTCTATTAGTCATGTTAGTGATGTTGAGAAGAGCCGACACCCTGAACTTTCACCAGCAGCATCAGTAAGGAATAGTTCATTTTTCTCCCACCACAACAGCTACTGTACTAGCAACAATAAATACAAACAATCCCAAATCACTAGGATCCCCCTCATATGATAATCACGAATTGCCACCTTTAGCATGACATTTTTCTCCATCAGCCTCTTTGATCTCTTCTTTATTAACCTTTTGGGTTGCAAGAAAAGGAATTCTTAGGGTTCTTTTTTATCGAAATCAGATGACAAACAAAATGCACATATCAACTTTGCAAGCTAATGCACAATTCACTGTCAATTTAAATTCTAGGGTTTTGAAAAACCCTAAGTTCCTTAAAAGAGGATTGAATTCTTGAGGCAACCTATTTATCCCCCCTCACAACCATTGAGTTTCTGGTACTCTGCTTGTTTTTTTCTTTTAATATAACTTTGTTTTCAAATATAAATTAAAAAAA